>JAWWEQ010000045.1:13752015-13782456 GCA_035583055.1 Torymus tubicola
TCTAATATTCTAGCATTCTTCATATTTTAGCATCTAAAAACATACCTCAAAGTTTGAGCAAAATCCGTGATCTGGAGGCCGTGACCTCTCCTAGTTAGCCTTACGGTTGTCTTACTTTGTAAGAAATTTTCTTTGTTACTTCGCGTATTCGTGTTTGGGAGAAGTGATGGGAAAAAATTACTGGTTTGTCTGATTGCTAATGCTATTTGGTGATTTAGACAGCTGATAACTTGTCGTTTGCCAAGTAAATTGCATAAAATAAACAAAGCCATCATTCTTCTTCTACAAATGATTAGAATTTTGTTCATGTCAATAGTCTACTTCTTATAATAATAAATATTCTCTTATACAAGTTGGCACGAATACTACGAATAATAATTATTTACAAAATTATCGGTTTAAAATTTATGGTTATCGATTGAGTAATATTTTTGAAGTTGCATGACAGACCGTGCTGCTTATAAAATAACAAGTTTCTCAATTTCTGGGTTCAGGACATAGTCGTAAATTGTAAACTTCAACGTTCAGAAATTCACGTCACCTTATAAGAAATGGCAATACCAAAATATATAAAACTCTCATGTCGACCCAATATACAAGCGACATCGTTTTACAGAAGTTTGTAAATTTGTCAAGCAGTTTATTCGGCCACAACTCAGGCTATTCCAGGTAAAACATCACTAACCCAACCTTAGTTTTATTTCCTCGCGCACCGATACATAAATCCACGTAAACTCTTTCCCCGAAACCTATCAAACCTTCGAGCAACCGAAATTCATTCATCAGCCTTTAAAAATCGGCACCGAACTCGACCGAATTTCTACTTGTATACATTCACATTTCTTACCTCAAGCGAGGCATAGTATTTGCTCCACCAGTCGTGCGATTCATCCTTGTCGAGCGCACGGCTCAGTTCCAGCGTTTCGTCCTCGTCGTCGTTCTCCTCCCACTTGTCTCTGTTTCTCCTCCACCTACCCAGGAGTCGTTTAAGGAGCGCTGCAAAGGATCGTCGCCGGTGCTTGGCGCGACGACGTGCCAGACGCTTGTAGCTCATCAGTGCTGTCTCCTCGTTCTCGTCGTCGTCCTCTTCGTCGATGTCATTGTTGGTGGCAACGCGTTTTTTTGGGTGGTACTGGTCGATTGCTATGGAAGAATCTGTTCGAGGGTTGAAGGTGGAATTGGAGTTTTTTTTTGTGAGAAAAATGGAGTGGAAATTGATTTTTGGATTAGTGGAAGGATTTATGAGAAGGTATTTTTTTAGAAGGGTAAACGGTAACTAATGATCATTGGATTTTCAGAGGTTACATTTCTTTTTTTTCCAATTCAAAATGTATCCACATAATTTCATTTTTTACATTTTCTAAAGTCAACCTATATAAATAACGGAATTAGTTTGTGATAGAACCTGTATTTTCTACAAATGGAATCCAAATGATTAAAATCTTAGTATTCCATGTTATATATTATTCTTAAGTAAGTACTAGGATTTTCATATTTTATAAAAGCTGAATAAGTAATGCAATCACGTAAAATTGTAATGTTAATTTTAAAAAGAATTAGAAGTAAAAGTTCAAGCATTTACTAAACTTTCTCTTTTCTGTTACATTAAGTTTAGCTCCTCATTTATGAACCATTCAAATTTTCCCTGCTACCAAGTTTATGTAAATATTCAGTTGTTCAACAGAGGATGAAAAAAGTATATAAATTGTATCAGTCACTGATGGTCATAGACAAAAACCAACCAATAAATTCTTAACAAGCTATTAAAAATTAAACTATTTCTTGGAATTCTAATAGCTCTGTCTCATCATTAATTATTTTACGTCTTACAGATGAATAATATTATTTGTAATTGCTTCAAAATTGAATTGATTATTATTTTACAGGAATTATAGCAATAACTTAAATACAAATGCACTCTTTCTCATCATTTATATTAGCCAACATAGAAAGAAATTTCCAAGCTTTCTAAAAATTGTACCAATATGTTCTAGTTCAAAGACAAATCGCGACCCGAATCTGACAAATTTTAATAAATTATGACAAATATCTGAAAACTCACTACCAAAACCTTCCAGCATCAATTACCTCCAGACCAACCAGCAACCCCTCTAAACTATAAAATATCCTTCCTGATTAATCATTACGAATTCCCGCAGTTTCCGAAACTCTCCGACCAAACTAATTGCGAAACAATGCGCTCGAGAGTACAACTGCACGTATCGACACATATCCGGCAATCATTTTTCAAAAGCTGTATAAACTCCTCGCACACTTACGCTGCTGCTGCTGGTGCTGCTGCTGGTTCTGCTGCTGCTGTTCACTCGCTGCGGTACGGGAATGATAAATGGCGTCCTCGTATTCGCTCCTCGTTACGAGCCGGCGCATGAAAACGTAAATCGTAGCCAGGTTGCACATACCCGCGTACTTGAAGTAGCCAAAGCCTCGCGAGTCGTAGGCCTTTATCGTTATCGGCGGATAGTAAATCTCCTCCTCGGCCATTTCCTGAGAACGACGCGCTGCGCTAGAGTTGCCGCGGTGGCATTACGGGGCTCGTGGGTTTCAAGGGAGGTGAGTTTGTACTTTGCTGGGTGAATGCGTATAGGGTATGCTGGTGTCGTGGGCAGCGCATATACAGGAATTATTATGGTCAAGCGAAGTGTGATGGAGATTTTGATGTATAGTGGAAGTGGTTTTACGATGATGCTGGTTATATGTAATCGAGTAGATGCTGGATGAGTTTAGTCAGATATGAATTTTTAATTTTTCGTTATAATGGTTGTATTTAATAAGGTGGATATTAAAATTATTACGATTAGTTAAAATAACATGGACAGGAATGGATGATAATTGTGTTGTTGAATATGAAACAAATTATAGGCGTTCGAAACATTATTAAGTCAATTATACCGCTTCGCGAAGTAGAAGTAAAACAACAATTTTAGAACATCCAATGTTCATTTTATGCTTCTAATATCAGTATTTATGATGTTCATTATTATTTTTTAAACAATAATATATACAATAAAAAAATTTATCAATTATATCAAAGCAAGTATAAAACAAAAATAAAATTATTAGAAACTTAATTAAGTTAAATCGACGGAGAGCTTGCACCAAATTTAATTTATTAGAATGCTTGTAATAAGATTATGAGTACTTTGATCGTAGATAGTACGCCGAATCCCCAAGTATGAAAGCTGCTTCATAATCGCGTAATTAATGTAAATTACTCATGTTTTACGTCGCGAAATGTGTTTCAGTATAATAAACGTGAAAGAAAGTAGCAATTAATATTATAATAAGTGTAAATGTATTTTTAATTCAATAATTAATATATTTAGTATTGCTATCTATTTATGACAATAAATATAAAGATTTTTATCGCTATTTTATTTACAAATAAATGATACTGGCATTTGTTGCCTGATATTAAACTATTTGTATGAGAATTCTTGTGGAAAAATATAAATATTGTTCAGAGAATCTCGTTCACATTTATATTAAAAATCAATCATCTTGCTTTGTTCTAGAGATAGAAGCTTCTAAACAAGATAGCATTTTATCATTTCCCGGTATATACATAATATTCATAAATTCGTAAACTGTATTCTTCTTAGAAGTTTAAATATGATTGAACTTTAATTATCTCTTTCTCTTTCATTCTTTAGCTGTCTATTACTTTCCCTCTCTTTTACACATACATTCACAGATACATACACACACACTCTCTCTTAATCTTTCAATCCACACACCCCTTTTAAGCATTTGAAACCTCGACTACACTATTTTTCCAACCATGTACTACCCTTCTACATCAGAAATTCCACCCTACAATTGTTCACTCACCAGATCGACGATAGCGTGTATTTCGCGAAAGTTGCCAAACTTCCGGGCGTTCTCCATTACTTCGGACTCGAGTCGCACACCTGCACACTCAACAACGATTTTAGGTCGGAGCACCGGGACGAGATTGACTCGACGCATGTCGCGTACTCCCCAGAAAATCACCTCCAGACGGTGGCTCGCCATTCGCGGTCTGAAATCGCGTGGGCGGACATAGGTGAGGAAGTCTTTACGAGGCTGGTAGTTAAATAGTGTGGTAGGTATAATAAAGTCGAACAAAATGAGAGTTAAGTGCTGTTTTTTTTACATGAAATGTATGAGGCTAAAGACAGCGTTTAGGATTTTTTTTAAACAAATGGTATATCATGTATAAAAATAGACGACTTTCTACTTATAATTATATTACTTTTATGTTTTTTTTAAAGTATAAATTAATAAAGAATCCATCGTTTTGTAAAAATAAATTTTTAAACATATCGAACATGAATATGCAAAGAGGCTTTGATTGATTTTCAAAATACTAACAAAAACAATTCATTAAACAGTTCAATTTTAGAAAATACACCATTAAATTTTACATCCTCATAAAACATGATGTCAGACATGAAACTTAAGCATCCTGTCAGTTAAATTTAGCTAAACGTTGAAATTCCTCCCCGTATACCTGATATCTTCCGGCACACGATAAACACGTCCGCCGGACGCATCCTCCGTGGCTTCTAACGGTAGATCCACGACATCCTTATCCCCCACCTATACACATGGATATACAGAAAAAAAGTTTTCGTTTGATATCGTAAATATAAATTTCCGCGTCGGCTCATACCGAGCTTTTCAATTTCGACTCGACCCAGTTGGCCGTCGACGTTTATTTTTTTTTTTTTGTATTACAGTTACGTTTGGCAGCGAGTTTCAGTTTATTGTGGAGGCTATAATAATTAACGCGATTGCGAAGTTCGTTAGTATTGAATCATTGTTGCTTTTTACGAGCGACGGTTCTGAACTAATTGCACTTCTTCAGAGGCTGTTGGCATTACTCACGCTAGGAATGATTTTTTTACCCGCCTTATTCGTTGTTGTAATTGGGTTAACGTGTGCTTTGGGGTATTACGATTGTTCTGTGCTATGTAAATTATGGAAAGAATGCAAATTGTATATACGTATCGTATAGGATATTATCTTGGTTTATTGTAACAGAAATGAATGACTGCCAAAAAGTAGATGACAGATAATAATTTATATGTACTACTTTGCTTCGTCTAACATTTATGTGAATATATAGATTTATGTTTAATTACATCCATAAAACATCGATTTCATAAATTCGATATGCCAAATTATGTATAACATAAATAGTTTAGACAAAATATTGAAACGAATATATTGCTGTAGAAACATTTTTAGAATAGAAAATTTAAACCTACAATTAACCATTACAAAAATTGTTCTAATCCTTATTAAAAAATTAAGTGGGTAGCATGCAATACCTTACAATTAATACTATTTTACCGATAGAACATGTAAAAATAATAAGTATGAAAGTTACCCTACACCATCTAATACCGCATTGTCCAACAAACTTTGATCTCGAAATAACGACGACATTTCTTAATCATCTTACAAAATAACAAAAATAACTACAACCCTTGCACTACATCTACTCCACCCAACAACCAGGAACCTCCCACATAACCACATCGATTTTCCACAGCCAGTGATATACCTCCCCATATACCAACCTATACACTTCGCTCTCTGAACTCGTGCCATTCGTTGTTCCCCGAAAAAAAAGTATATAGCGACAAACCCTATACCTCGTATCCTCGTAAAGCAGAGAAAATCGAGAGCCCGCAGCTGCAATGTATATATGTATACGTACGTACCTCGACAAGCTCGAGGGCAGCGAGTACAGCGCCGCAGTCGCCAGCCGCGAATCTGTGCCAGCGCAGTCTGGCCGGAAAATCCGGCGGCGCGTACGGCTCGCTTGCTAACTTGACCAACGGTGCGAGAGAGCAGCGACCGTACAGCTCCAGTCTGTTCTGCGAAGGAGGTGAAGATAGCGTGAGGTGGGGAGAGAGAGAGAGAGAGAGAGAGAGAGAGAGAGAGAGAGAGAGAGATATGAGGGAGGTAAAGGGAGAGAGGATGAGAGTTGACATGGGGTTGCAAGGTGGATGATATCTGGGGATCTGGGTCCTGTGTGTAAGGAAAAGGTGTTACTAGTTTTTTTTGGTTGGTTTACGGATTGAGAGAGGAGATATTTATTGAAATAGTAAGTAAATCGTGAATGCAGGAAAACAATTTTGAAAAGAAATAATTTATATGATTTTAAATGTAATGAAATCATTTGAAAGAGAAGCGAAAGAAAATAAAAATATCGAAAATTAGAATTTAAATAAAGATTTCAAATGCAGATAATAAAGAGGATATAGTACGCGAATATGAGTTTATATTTATGAAATTCACGCGTTTTAGAATATTTTTATGAAAAATATTGAAAATCAAAATCGACCTGATTATTATTATATTCTAAATTTCATTTTAGCATTATTTCTTCTTACTAAAATGCAAGCTCGAATACTAGTTCGAAATATAAGCATAAGTAAACATTAATCAAAATAACTATTTGAAAATACATAATTTAATATATATCTTATGAAATTTATAATTAATTAAATTGAAAATAAATCAACGCATAGAATACTATGATTATTAAGAATGTAAACACACGCGTTTTACAAATTGTCTGTCACATTTCATATTCTCTTACCCAAACAACAAATTTCTCGGAAAATAAAATGAAACATTAATCACGAAAAAGTCACTTATAATTTACGTTTCTCCCCTCCAAAAAAAAGTCTGTAAAAAGCTTTCCCATGCAATGTTACTCTACACCCGCTCTCGACTCCCAGAACAAAACATTTTCGAAGATTAAATTCAATTCGTGTTCGCTCGACAACCGTGTAACCAACAATATCATATACACACTCACGCCATAATCGCGGTCGAAGGCTTCGAGGACGATTCTGGGCGGTTGAAGTTTCACACGTTCACGTGTCCCGTGCACGTCGATCGCTGGGAACACGAGCGTCTCGTCCCAGTACGGATCGAGTGTCTGCTTGATGACCTGAATGGGCGGAGCGATGGTAGTTTCGTGATCTCATACTCTCTTAATTTGAGCAGGTAAAGCGAGTATATATATGTATAAGAGTGGATGATGGGAGTGATGTTTTAGCGAATATCAGGTGGATAAGTGGTTGTTTGATTGTAGTAGTGTGTAACGGAATCTTTAAAAAAATAAATAAGCTTGATAATAATGGATTAAAATTACGATAACAGTTGTGCTTAGTAGATGTCATTTTTCGAAATAATTGAATTGAATTTTTTAAGAAATTTTTAATCATACAAATGGAATATCGGTATCGTAAAGCGACGGAAAAGCATCAAATTAATAGAAATCCGATTCTCTATAAGAAAACATAAAAGTAAAATATAGCAGAGCAATTCAGATAGTGCATTGAAATCAAAGGGAATTGTTTTCGAAATTTATACGTTTATTTTGTCTTGCGGTTGCATTATAAAAATAGAATTCTTCCTATTTTTAGCCATCGTGTGGCGACCTTTTTATATCGTATATATTATATTTTCGCGAGATATTGTATTTTTCATCGTTTATCTTGGATTCTTTTTCTCTCGCATTCTCTATCCTTTGAAAACTTACTCTCGTGGTCATAGTGTAGCCTTGAAAAATGACCCGTAACATAGGGTCGAGTAGGCCAGAGGAATCCATTCCGGGTTCGAATCTCCCTTGAAATATGTGCGCTCTCAGCTGGAATTTCTGAAAAATAGTCTCGGGTTTTTATCGTGATTTTTCATGCTGCCTCGTTTATATAAACACGCTTGCATAATAGATATATCTACGCTAGGTAAATGCACAATGAATATCATTTACGTGTCAGTTATGTTTTATACGTGCAAAAGATGAGATAAAGATATAATATGGATAAAAGCAAAGGGAACGTGATAATTTTCTTCTTTTTTATGTTGTATGAAAAACATAAAATTTTATTACTAAAAAAGAACATTTGATATCAAGTTATCAAGATTCAGAGAAATATAATTATAATTATCAAACTATATGAATATTTTTATAGAAATTTTCCACGTATCTCGGACAAAGATTTCAAATTATCATTTTTAAAAGAAAAAAAAAATTTACAACCTTACAATTTTTTTATACGCGGATAAACATCATTTTTATAACACCTAATAAATTCGCATTTTACAACCAGAATATAACCCTTCACTGCACAGCTTTAAAAAAAAAATAACTAGAAAACACGTATTCCGAAAGATTTTAATCGGATCGATATATACCGTTACTTAATTGGCACTTTACATTCGCAACGCGAGCGCGGAAGTACCGTTAATGTTGACCGGGCACCCTAATATGAATTGGTTAAACATCTCGTGATTCAATTTGAATTAACTGCAGGACACATGCGCGTGCGGGGCTGTGTACAATGGTATGCGTTGGATATTGTTATACGCACTGCAAATGCGATTGCGGTACGTGCGTGTATACGCATAAATACGGAGAGAGAGAGAGAGAGAGAGAGAGAGAGAGAGAGAGAGAGAGAGAGAGAAGAGGGAAATTATTGATCTATGAATCCGCACATTATCAACACTTAACTCGCACGCATCCTGTGCAACTCGTGTGCAATATATTACTGTCAATCTCCGGCGGTGCATTTAATTTGTACCATCCATCGATGAGTGGGGTGGAATGAAAAGACTTTTATGATGGTTGTATAAAATCTTGTGACGTTTATAGGCCAGGTTTAAGATTTGTTAGTGTTAATCATTTTTATTAGCTATACGATTATTGACAATCATGATTTAGTTGTTAGATAAAGGGCTGGTAAGACGACTGAATATCGGCGGCTGACTATATTCGACCTACAACTACTTAATTTGTATTTTAATTTGTTATTTCATCTTCTAACTTGATGAATTTTTTTGGATGTTATTTTTTAATTATGCTTATTATTATGTTATTAAAGTTTGTTTTTGAATATTTAATCGATATCGATTTATTGATGAATAATCAACAAACGCATTAATTCCAGTCATTATTCCTAATGCTGCGTACCCATTGAACTGATCGACCTTTCAGGTAAGGCCGAATCTCATCATGCTATTAATATGACTTGATAATTATCAAAATTTTCATTGATTAATCAATCAAAATCGTACATTATTGATATACCAGTACCGTATGCGCAGAACATTCGAAGTTCTCATTATGTATGTATTTCAAAACAACGACTTTCATTAACTCTTAGAAAATTTTTATTATATACCGAAAACAATTAAATACGTGAACGAATTAGTCAATTTTATATATTTTAAACTAACTGCGGAATAAATTTTTACAAATTAATAAGTATGATTTAGTACAGTTTAAAGAGACTAAGTGAAGGTCATTTTTTTAGATCTTTTCTATTTATGTATTTCTAATTTTTATGATTTTATGATTTTTTTTATGATTTTTTCCGCCTTTTTCTCTATTCCAGCTAATATATTTATAACAACAGTTTTTCGTTTAAAAAAATCTATATTTACATCTCTCTTCCTCCCCCTGTCCCTCCCCTCACACCAACTACTTACCGAACTCTTCTGATACTCCAGGTACTCCGGAAACGCATCAACTCTCCCCATCCTCTCCACAGCCGCGTATCCAGATGGTATTGCACCCCAACACGCTGCAGCGAACCTCGCATTACCCAACCAGAGAAACACATCGACTTTGCAAGCGCCATGCTTAAGTCCATCGCCGTTGGTGGTGGCGACGTCACGTGGACGTTCAAGGAAGAGGTCGATGCGCTGCCCGCAGTCCAGTCCACGCTCGCCGCATTCCTCTGCGTAGGCGACGCGGAACGATGGTAGACGCGCATAAGCCAGACGATGCGAGCCGCTGAGCATCCAGAGGAAGACGTCTGGGAGACTGTGTTGGGGCTATATAATGTGAACGAGGTGTTTACGGTGTAGGTCGATGAACCTTTTGTTACGAGAATATAGATGTAGGATTGAAAAGGTTTTTTAGTTTATATATTGGATGCAAGTGGCTTGTTAATTAACAAAATGTCTAAGGGATTCTACTAATTAGTTAATTTTAATGAAGGTAATGTTCTTTATGCATAAACTATAATTTAATTAATCATTTTGGTTGTGAAATTTATTTTTTTTTTCTTTTCGATCAAAGGATTTCAATTAGTAATGAGCTATTTATTCCAGGTTAAAAATGAACACAGAAATGAAAATCATATCATCTCAACTGTGAAATTAACCACTTAAAATTTTATTATCACAGAATCGGGCCGTCCTTTCAATTTGTAATGAACAGAGTGGAATGGCTCGTCAATTAATTTTTACGTAATCCATTTTTCGTTATGCGTTTTTAAGTAGGAATGCAATTATAGAGAATTTAATTCAATTACCTTCGTTCGCTCAATATAAAATATTTATCAATTTGACACACTTTTATTTCATTCAAAAATTCTTCCTACAAACCCCAGCTAGACAGCTATTCTCATAAAACTAAAAACAGTCCATCCAATAATTTTCTAAAAACCTCAATAATTTATCTAATCACTCGGCATCCTTATACGATCAATATTTGTACAAATATACAATTTCGATACATAAACCAAACAAACCTACCTCTCCAACGAGCCTCCTAATGGTCCTCAGATGTTTATACGCGTGTGTCATCGCAATCCCTATCAGCCTGTTATCCCCGAGCTCTCCATTCGCCTTAATCCTCTCCAGCACTCCTTCCACTTCCCTTCTACATAGATTCATCCTATGCCTGTCCAGCTGTGTAAGACACTCAAGTCCATCCCCGTGGCACTGAGTCTCCGCCATATCTGTCAGACTGCTCAGATAACCCGCGAGCTGTCTCTTGAGCGCCTTCGTCATCGCGTTGTACTCTGTGTAAGCGGTAGAGGCGTCGTTGCCTACAGCTACGAGTGCCTCCAACCTCTCGAGCGCGACCTCCTGTGTGTGGAATGAGAGGAAAAAAAGGAGAAGAAGTATATGAAGCTCAAGGTCGTACGGGAAAACAAGGTCGCGAGGTGAACGAGTGAGGGATTACTTGAGAGTTGGGGTGAAGCGCTGAAATGAAGGAATGAGGGTGGTATGGATATCTTTTTTATTTTCTGGAGAGTGAAATGTTGAATTCGAGTTAGTCGGGGTAAGTGAAGTGCATATATGTTTCGAGAAAGAATTAGTGAGCTTCTTTATATGTCTTCAGTTGCTCTGATTTTATTTTGTTCAATATAGAGACAAAATTAATAAGATTTTATCTTTTATTTCTTGTCATCTATATCTCATGTACATAAATACAATTCAGATTGTATTATGTATGCAACAGCATATATTTGCACCATGAATAACATAGTATATTACTTTCTAGTTCTTTAGTTCTCTGTTTTTATCATCAAAAGAAACTTTCCACCTTCTTTTATATCGTTTCACATCTTTACTCTTGTGTCTATTAATTCAGAAACGTACTTTGATCTAGTTATTTTAATATTGAAAACTGCTACAGTGAAGGTACTCTGACAATAGAGACAAGAAAACGAGAAAAAGAAATCGCGTTTCAAAATCGCTGCCAGGGTTACCTTAAAGAATTTAAAGTCGTCTTTCTTTTGACAAAAAAAAATAAGATTCACACGTGCAAGTTCGTGTAAAAATAGAATTTCTTTACTTTAAAACATTTATTTTCCTAACAACCGAAACGAAGCTTTCTTGCCTAATTAAGAAGTTTATTCGACGATCAGGCTAATTAATTCGAGTTATGAATATTAATTGTCCAAACAGCAAGCAGACGGGAATCAGCAACAAAGTGCAACAAACTCACAACCTAGCTCTCGAACTTCTGATAAACGCGGAAGCAAGTTTTTCGCGGCTTATGTCACGAGCATTCCTGTAATTTCTACGTATGCGCCTTATTCATATACATATATATATATATATTTATACATACGCGTCCAACGAAACTAGGTCATCTGTGAATACAACTTCGCAAGCGCGTATAACGAATATTTAACCGTCCGGATTATTAAGTTTCGCTTAGTGCGATTTCGATCTCTTACATAGCAGATGCACAAAATTAAGATAAAATAATTTTTCAACAATTTGCTCAAGAATTTTCTCACGGATATGAAATGAATTTAACGTGTCCTTCGGAAGTGTAACCCTGTCTTGAAAATTAAATGCTTCCTCTTCATTCTCCCACTTTATTCATTCATCAGTACTCGGCCTTTTAAGAAAAATAAAAGCGCATGCTTGCGTCCTTGACTGCGAATTTTTTCGCTCCGAAATTCAAAAGCGAACCAATTAACCATTGCTGGCTTTATTAAAAAGTCCCCAGTGATTTCCCGCAGCAGAACTAAGATTTTGCCGCATTCGAGAGTCTCAGAGCGCCGAGACATTTTTTCCGTCTCCGGCGAATCGAAGAAAAGGGCATTTGATATTTTTCTCTTTTTAATTACGAATGCTCGGGTGTGCACGTGTGTAAGCGCACTTTTAATGAAAAACTGGAGAACAGCTTAAACTTCCAGCTTTTAGTGTGTATTTTATACATAAAATACGAGTTGTCTTAGTAGACGTGTGTTTAAGGAAAGACATTTTTTAGTACAGATTTATTTTTAACTTCAATAAGCACTAAATTATATGGAAAATAAATACTAAACTATGTTTTTCTAGTCTATAGTACAGATACCTTTTTTATAAAGTAAAAATAAAATTAAAAAAAAGGGGAAACGATGCTTGCAACAAAATTTCGTTGAGATGAAGATTCAAGCAAAAAGTTTGTATTCAAGTTTGTATACATGCTTACTGAGAATAATAATTCGTAAATATTGTATTTTATATACCACTTAAAGCAACGCATAAAACCGGTTAATCAAAAGATAAAATTATATGTGCAAAAAACTGCATGCAATATCTTAATATATTCTGACTTTCTGCATAAAAATCTAGGTTTAAAGCTACTGTATCATATTAGAATTCTAAAACACCGGCAATATAAGAATCTTTTAGATATTTTAGACAATAAAATTTTATCATTTTTATTTTAATTTTATCATTCAAATAATGCAGAACTACTTTTAGTCACCTTTCAACGTTATTTTTTTTAAGATTTAATTGTGTCAATATTTAAACAGAATGAAAAGTTTTTATTTTAAGAACTAGACAAGTTTTTCGAGAGATGACTATAATAAAAAAAGTAAAAAAAAAGGTTTAATTAGTTTAACGAGACTTTTTTCACTTTGGATCTGTTTATTCCAATACTCAGTGCATACCATTCCTTATTTCTATATTTATTTCCTATACAATTGAATAATCTTAAAATCTAATACAAATGTTATTTTAATATTCGTTACCAATTACCCAAAATAACCCTGAAATCTCAAAAATTTCAACCGCCCACCATTCCTTTCTACCACCATAACCTCATAAATTAATCTCCCCTGCAATCAAGATCACTCCCTCTCAACTCTTATCCATCCATCCAGCTCGAAAATTTATCTCTCCCTGTCGCATTTCTCCCACCTGTCAGCCCGATAAACAACCGCACACCTATACGTATCCACTGTCCTCTCATTATCAAGCTCACGCGTCGGCCATCCGTCACCCAATCCCCACACATCACAACAAAAGAAGAGAAATAGAGAAAAAAACACCATGTACGTATCGTACGAGTCTGTGAACGATGAAGGCGAGTCGATTGGCATTTCGCGTGCGCCACTCGGTCTCAGGCCAGCTTGAACGGACATACGCGCAGGGCTTGCGCGACCCGATCTCTGCGCAATTGTACTTGCCGTCCAGTGTTGTCACGACGGCGGGGCTGGTTTCGCTGCGGCTGTCTGATGTGGCACGAGGATGCCTGGCTGGAAGGGTAGAGAGGAGTTGTTTTTTTTAGGTAGGATGAGGATTTATGGAGTGTATGTGTGTGAGGGTGGGTGTGAAGTATTAATGGATTCGCGGTTGTTGTTTACGGGTGGATAGGAGTGTAGTGGTAGGTTGGAGAGTAGATTGGGATTGATGGTTGGTTTTGAGTTTATAGTGGTGTAGGTGTAGTCAGACTTATTTTGAAAAATAGTTGATGTAATAATGTTTTGTTAGCTAATTTGAATTAAAAATCTACTGCATCTGGTTAAAAGTATTAACATCAAATTTTAACATCCTTAAAAACCTCTATAATATTTGTATTACGTTTATTGCCGAGGCTTTATTTGATTCATAAAAATCTGGGATGAAAATTATTATTAAAACTCCAAAGAAGAACTTGACCTCATAAAAGTCTAATAGAAAGTCCACTTCATCTGTCTGTCTAAACGATGCAGTTTGTGGAAAATAAAAATTTATTTTCACCTCGTTTACGTTAAATCTACGTTGTTTCTTTTTTGTCGAGTATAAGTATAAATTAAACAAACACATAGCCGCGACTGTGCACATTTAATTTCAGTGAACTCAATCAATGTTACTCCAAATGAAGTTTTGAATAAAATTTTGAGTAAACTTCTTATTTTTGTCAACACCATAATAAATTCTACTATAAAATAAAATTTTCAACACCACTCCCAACATAAAAGAAGTCATTTTTCCGTTCTTTAACCCTGATAATCATATCATTCTTTCCCTCCTCCCCTCCTCACCATCAGGTACCTTTCTCATAAGAAAAACCAAAACAACCATCTAAACAACACGCGTAAAAGTGCCAATCGTCGAGAGTGAGGACAAACAGACTGTAGACATTCGCGCGTGTATATATGTGCGTGTATATACTCCTTCTTCTCACCACTCGCTGTTTCCTCCTTCTCCTCCCCCTCCTTTTGCGTCTGCTCCTTCGAGAATTTCCGGTTACCGGCGTTGCCGAGACTCAGCTCGAAACTAACCGACTTGCCGCACGCCAGGAGGCTACGATCGATCATACAGGCGTCGTATACGACGCCTACCAGCAGGTATTCCTCCGTACGCCACAGGCTGTCCTGTAAGTGGACGGAGTGTGTATTAGTGGACTGGCGTGGGAGTACGAGGCTTCGCACTTTTGGAATTGAAGGGTGTGCGAGAGGGAGAAAGGAGGAATGAACTGTGTAGCGATAAAGTAATAAAGACAGAAAAATGTCAATGTGTGGATGAAAACCGTGATGGAGGTGTTTGATTAATCCGGAGTATATAGTGTAAGGTCGATGGTTATTTTATTGATAAAGTCGTTGTTGTTATTGTAGGAATTGAGTACTACAAGTGTATTTATAATAGGAGTTAATTTGGTAATGTGCTTTAAATTTATTAATTAAGAAATTTGTTCGACTTCCAAATTATTAAATTTGCTATGTATATATATAGTGACTTGAATATATATGCAAGTCACTTAATTTGTAAATAAATGAAATACATCGGGTATACCTAGAAATATACAAACCGATAAATACTCTAGGGCAATAATTTAATCTCCTTAAAGGATACGCTTGCATTCAATTTCGATTTTGAAATTCATAAACGTACGTAATATTCTATTATCAGAACCAAATACATGAGTAATTCCGTTCTAACATTAGCTTTACGTTGGAAAATCATAAACATATTATGTTTATTTAAGATTGTTAATAGTTTTGAGATTAAATTTTAAAAACTGTTACGTCTAAAATGAAAAGGTATTTCATTTTTGTTTATGGTTTGCAAGTGTATTATATTATCTTGAATTTTTCGTACCATCTAATAAATCTACTGCGAAAATGTAATAAGCAGCTTGCGAAGTAAATTATTACAAAATATTTCTAGATATTTGTATAGCAGCACATAACGCACCTTTTTTGATTATAATTTTGAAAATTCCAAAACTTGAAAGAACATAAACTTAAAACTAATCAATAACGATATACTGTCAGACAACAAACCAAGAAAACATAAATTCACACTATACGCAACATCCGAAAGAAAAATCAGGAAACCAAACCTCCTCAAACCACAACATCGCACGTAAAGATGAAGTGGTAAAAAAAAACGGAATTGCTTGATGCAGCCTTCGTCGTACCGCAAAGTCATCTTCGCAGGGCGACGTATCTTTTTTTTTCGACTTGGACGCGGAAGATAACGTAACCTCGGCTCGGGTTGTAAATAAGGGAAATGAAAATTTTTATTTCCAAGAGCGCACGCGCGAGCGTAGAATGAAAATGAAATATGCGCGTGGGATTCCGAAGGTACTAAAATGCGCGAATTTAAAAGATTTATTGGATTTATACGGGTAGGGATGGAAGCGCTAGTGTCGACCGTGCGGTTTAAATCTTGCGAATTATGAGATTGGTGGGGTATTAATGTAGCTCTGTAGATTTCAGAATCGAAAGTGTTTGTTTATGAGGTATATCAAAAGTATTCTGATTATAATAATGACGGTTTAAAGAATTATATATAAATGGTTTACATTCAGATCTTGTAATAAAATATAAATAATGAGAAATAGAAGGGAGAGAGAATTATATTTTATATTTGCTATAACATTAAAAAATGCGTTAGTCGAGTCATAAATATACGTAATATACTAAACCTCATAAGAAAATATACTATATTTTTTCTTTAAACCTACTTATCTACTGATATAAACACCTGAAATGAATAGATTAATTATCTTGTTTCGTTTGTAAAACAAAGATGCTAATTTCTTCTTTAAGTAGACTTAGATTTATTAATGCAGACGCTTAAAATACAATCGGGAAAGTCTCCAAGAAGTCCTCGGTTACGGTGAAATCGAATATTGACATTTCTTTCACTTGAATTCCTTCCGACTGCTTTGCCGGGCAAACAAGCTTTTTTCGACCATTTATAGAATCGTTCAATATTTGTGTCTCTTGACTTAAGCAATTATTCAGTCTTAAGAAGGATTATATAATTTTTCAAATGGTTCTTAATATAGAATTGGAAGTAGTGATTCGTCTAAAGTAAATAGTTTTATTATTTTAAATGCTTAATAAACTATTAGAAGCCTTTTCTTTTAATTCGTATTCAGTTGATAGTAAATTTTCAAGTATCGTATTATCATTTCGATTACTTACCACATCTATTCATATCAAATAAATCAATTAAAATTCCAATATCCCGGTCCTTACGGCTGACCGAACATTGAACGCTCCACTTGTCACTCTCAATACCATATTACAAGAAATAAACGTCCCTCCCAATCTACCTCAAATATTCAAAACCATCTTCACCTGTCAAGTCACCAAGATCTTTTCGTCTTCTGTTTTTGTTTTCGCCAGAAAAAAATTCCCTCTCAACACCGAGAAAGATACAATCTTCCGGTAAAATAATACCTCACCGTTAACGATTTCCAATATCACTTCCGCTATAAAGAGGACATTCGCTCGAAGAACGGTCGAGGCTTACCTCAACGATGGCCGGAGCGGATTCGACGTGCACTCCTGTAGAGGTCGTCGCCTCGGACCGGTCGAACTCGGTGTTGAGAGATAGTAGAAGCCGGCCACGGTAGATCGGACCTGTGGTGTCGGTGGTGTCCGCGTAGAGGTGAATGAAAGAAGGGCCGAAGGTTGGTAAGAAGCCTTTCGAATGTAGAGAGAAGTGAAGTAAAATAAAAAGATTTTAGTGGGATAATTTGGTATAGTGATGATTGAAATGTATATATTAAAGATTAAAATAATTATTGATCTAAAATTAATGACTATATATTTACAATAGAAATTGACTGAATGTATTTCTCATATTTTCTATTGTTTTGATTATTATTTCTTTAATCAATATTATAATTACTATTTATCCAATATATAATATGAATTTTTTGTAGAAAATTTCATTTTTTTTTCAAACATCATCAAATTTTTATAATTTTAACATAAAACTCAAGTTGATATTTTAAGTACAACTGAAAGCACATTCCAAATCCTACCCCACATCAAAGTCGCCTAAGCCTATACTATTCAGCAGACTGTATTACAATCCAAAAATAAATCTAAACCAGCCTAAGCCTAGCTACGACGAAACCACAAAAGTGAAATCCTGGATCACAATTTAACTTTATACGAGTGTAACCTCCGTAGCCAAAATGAAAAATCCTACGTCTTTGTATTTGCGCGAAAGAGTTGGCTCTCGGTGAGACGCACGCTTTTACGTAATTGAAGTTCACGTCGCAATGTGTGTCGCATCGGTAATAAAAGGCATGTATGAGTTCACGCGAGGAAACACCCAAAAGAGAAGGCGCAAAATATTTTTTCGCGCAGGCAAAGAAATTTACGAGCGTTGCGCGACAGATATCTACATATTTTTAGGGCAGCAGCCGATTTCGTATATATAAATTAAATTATATGCATTAAGCAAATGGGATTGGAATAGATTCTTTTATGTACGTTTTTATGTAATCCTAGGTGAGAGACTTTGGCAGAGTTATATATATCGAATATTTATAGAGGAATTATTAGGAAGCCTAATGTACTGTATTACTACTCCTATTACATAAGTGTTTTTGAATGACGGACATAAAAAAAATGGAAAAAATATGTACAGATCTTCTATGTTATCTCACATAATTTTATTGCGAAGTTTTCAATATTAAAGTTATAAATGAATCTGAAAATAAAAAAGAATTCGGAATTGGACGAAACTGAAATATCTAATATTGAAGATAATCAAATAAAGACTAAATTACAATATTTATTAGAAAATAATTTATGTTACATTAGATTCTATCACATTGTGTTGAAATTGAAAATAAAAAGTCATTCATGAACCTACAAAGCCGAATTCCATAATTAATGCTCAATAAGTTCAATACTTGTTTGTGAATAATAAATTATCGACTCTATTGTTAAACAAAAATTTCTGTTAAATAATCCAATTTGCTCTTCGCATCGTAGTGTTCCTTGTATAATTTAATTAAATGGCATCGATTTCGCTTTTTATATACAATGACGTAGTTGCCAAGCTTCTCCTGCTGGAATTTCACTCATATAATACTCCTTTCGAAGAATAATAAAAAAAAAAGTACCAGTCGAAGAAATGCAGTAATAGATGTAAAAAAATGAACTGAAGAGAAAGAGAAGGGGTTCAAATAAAGCGCGAAACGTGAAAGAAAAAGCATTTGGAAAATAAAGGGGCCAGTCACGCGCGTATAACTATAAATTGCACGATAAATATAAGACGAGTTCGATTCTTCCGATCGAATGAAGAATTCACTCGCGTCTTCTATTTCTGTCCTCTACATTTAATGGAAATTATCACGCGCGGGCGCTATCACCTTTTATTTATTCGTTTTGATGAACGGAGGGCGCGCGCGCGCTAATTCGAGAGTCGACCTGCGGCACGTGAGCGCGAAAACGGCGTCTTTATTCGAGCGAGATTAAGTTTGTTTTTCACTTTCGAGAGGTGGCAGAGTTTTAAAAGGATCCGCCGCCTTTGGATGGTGAGATTTTCCAGCTGCGGAAAAAAGTGAAGCCTGAAAAGTTTTCCATCCTCTAGAGATTTTGATTCAGCTCTGTGACTTTCCTACTTTTCCCGCAGTGTAATGACTGCATCAGCGAGTAGAAGCAAAGTTAACAATCTTGAGAGTCACTAAAGTTTTCCTTAATGATCAATGCATTTTTAATATAGGGGTTGTGGAGTTTCTTCAAAGTTGCTGGTAATTTTATTGCATGTTTTGATGATGCGGGAGTTTATCTCACTTTACAAAATCTTAATATTTGATACTGAAGAAAAGTTGTACAAATTTTGATAAAAGTTCTCGCAGTAATTTACTACAAATTTTCTTGACTTTACAAGTAGACATAAAGAATATAATTATTTGTATAGATTGTTATGCAAAAATTTATTCGTATCTTTTAATTTAAATAGTTTTCTTGTATACCGAAAACAAAACTCATCATCTTCCTACATCAACTAAAATAAGTGCATCCAAATAACAGCCGATTGACGGCAATCAAATACACTTCTTTTACAGTTTGCTAACAACCAATTAGAGGATCTAAATATACCCGTCCTCCAACGCGTTTCCCTTCGGAATCAAGTTAGTCACGAGAATATACACACACACACTCCCTCACTCTCTCTATCTCTACGTCTTACCCCATCGCAGAGAAGCGCGCGCACGAGGAAAGCGCGTGCTAAGCTCGCTTCGACAATCAAGATCCGCGCTCCGGGGACGAACTTTCCGGACAGATAACGATCCCGTATAGGCCGATTGTGTTCGATCCCACGAGTCAGATGACAATGGTAGAGGATACGCGTATATATATGTGTGTGTGTGTGTGCAAGCGCAGACGGGACAACTGCCGAAACTATATAATACCAGCTAAGACTGCTATTAAGGGATACTCAATGTTGCAGCGGTTCGGTGGATGTGTTTTTGCGGATTGTGGAAATGGGGTGGGTTGGTGATAGGTAGAGGGGGATAAGAGGGTTGCAAGTTGGGTGAATAAGGGGTGGGTAGATCGGATAAAGGTGATGCAGTTGTGTTGTCGGATGAAGTGACAAGGAGGTCTGATCAATTGCGAGGCTAATGATGTAATTTAGAAGAGGAGTAGTAGTAGGACTTGGCATATTTTAAGTTAAAAGATATATTTTTCCATATCGATATCTACGAAAATTAACACCTGTCAAATTTCATAAAAAATAGTACTTCTGTTTCAGAAGTATAACTTGTTAATGGTTATACGTTTTAGATATTTTAGATGAGAAATTGCTATTTTCTGCAGCACAAATTTTCTGAAATCAGATGAGTGTTAATCTTCATATGTGGAGTCGATATGTTTATAGAAATTTTTTTTAATTTAAATAATAAACCTGTGAACCATGACATGTTTTTGCGATATTGCACAATTTAAAGAATCATACGTATCAAGAGAAAAATGTGTGGCAGAAATAATTATTTACCATACAATACCTGATAATTTCACTATCCTATGTATCATTTTTCTGTATTTTTTAATTCAATTCCTAATTATAATTAGAAATCTGTCATCATCTACTGTACTATATTGACTTCATGGTACAATAATAATATGAGTATATTATAATATTATCTTAAAGTCAAGTACTTTTTTACTAACAGCAATCATAGAATTTTCTTCAATTGATATAAAAATCGAGTACCCACACCAAAATCATCTAATTATTGCAATACTTATCTACCTCAGATAATTTACCATAGAAAATTTCTCATTACTAAAAAACCAACAAACATTTGAATTAACTCACCATATTCTCCGGAATTCGAAAGGCTCTTCAGATTCATCAAATGCGACGCAACCACGGTTCCCTTCCGCCTCACACAGATTCTGACTCGATGGCACAGCGGCGGGAACATCTCCCGGAACACGATCCGCTCGTTGAACCGCGGACTGCCGGCACCGCAGCTGACGCTCGTCAAAGCCTGGTTTTGTTCAACCAAGATAAATTCGTCATTTTTGCGTGGATCGTAAAATACGACGCGGTCGTAACTTTTTAGGGGGTACCGTGATTAGAGAGGGGATTTTTTAAGATGCCGATACAGTGCGGCGTTGAGAGGTTTTAAATTGAGAGAAAGTAAGTTGTTGGGATGAATTTGGGAGGTGTAAAAGGTAAAGGACAGCTTAAGTGTTAAAAAAGTATAGTTTACGGAAATGAAAATATTTTAAAGCTTTTTTTACTGACCTGTAAAGTTAACAAAACATGATGAGTCTTAAGAAAAGATATTAGGTATTATGAAGTCTAATTTAATATACAATATAAATTATTAAAGCTCTAATAAGAATATTTATCTTTGTTAAAAGTTAAGTCTTTGAAGGATATTTATAATTATTAATATTTGACGGACAAGAATTTCACTGACAACAACTTTTCTCGCGAATCATAATTTTATCGTAGAAATTGAATTCTACTTGTTCCGAGCATTTTTATACTTCTTCTCTCTATTATCGAGTTCAGTCAGGCAAATTTGCTCGTAGAGCTGAACTTCTACTTTTAAAAAGTTCGAGCCGAATGAGGGATGAAAGAATACGCACAGAGAAAAGTATCTTTACCAGAGATAGAGTTTCACAGCTATAACGATGATAGAAGAGCTTCAAATAACTCTTTGTTTATGATGAAACGAGAGAAATTAAAAGCACACCTTTCCAACTTCTATAAAAATATTTTTCAAAAAGAATTTTATAATCATTTCCTCCTTCAATTTATTAAACTTAAACTAGTTTCAATATATAAATTCACCGACATTTCGCAAAGCATCCCCAGGTATATCACTCTATTATTACTGATCGTCCAAACCCTATAATACGCATATCTCTACATTACAGGAATTCCCCATCAACTCAACAATGCAATATTACCTTGCTAATCCGAATTCGATTACGCGCGCATATTGTGATAAGCCTCGGGGCGGAAGCTTGAATTTGATATTTCGAAAATTGACACAGACCATAAACATGAAAAATCAAAATCTCGCTCGCGTTCTCAGATTCAATGAGTCCCGGGCCAGCCGTGCGTTATTCAAATTTTCATTGAGCCCATGTGTGCCACGTATACAAGGTGAAGAATATTCTAGCAGACGAGTCAGTGCTTGGTAACGTCGTTAGTGCGACGTAATTTAACCGCAGGGTTGCGGGGGTGACTTTATACGGTGTACCGTGGATGCAGTGTCAAATATTAAGGTTGAATATGGTAATAAAAATTTTGTGGTGTATTCTTTTCACTTCTTTGTTAATTTAATTAGTTTAAATGGGGAAGTAGAATATACAAACATGATTTGCTGAATGCTAATGTATACATGAAGAAGTTTAACATATCTTCAAACTATTTTCAAGTATGAAAGAAGTATATTTCAGTAATTGTTTTTGAAAGAAAGCGCCGAAGCAAATGAATTTTCATTTAAAATCGTTAATTATTTGTTTATTACATTTTGCACTCTAACGTAGTTTATATTTTAAAATGAAATTTTTTCAATTTAATTTTTACTGCCTGCGGAAGAAATTAATTTTGAAAGTAAATCCTAGAACAATTATCTGGATTAAAAATAAATTGAATATCGACCGCTGCTTCTTAGAAAATATTTTTCTTTAATTATAAAACTTTATTTAATTAAGTCATTAATATAAAATGACTTTTAATTGAAAAAATGGTTTAAAATCCACATTTTAAAATAATAATACCATAGTAATAGCAATACGTTTTCATTAATGCTTTTATGACATTGTCTAATTCTATTTTAATTGATGAAATAAATTTAATTCTAAGTTTTAATTGTCTACAATATAAAGTATTCAAGTAGAAAGTGAATTAATTTTCAACGACAGTTATTTCGAATATTATTTCACGAATATTATATAATAATCCGAAATTATTCTCAATTAAATCCTGAAGATTGCAACGCCACACTGTTATCCCCAAACCATATAGCACCGAATTCAATTAAACTCGAAATCCACATTTACCATTTGAATATATCCTCGAACCACCTCACACCCCAGCTCAAAAAATTTCCCATATAATATTCATCCCCTAAACCTCGCCATCTCTCAAATCCCCTAGAAGTCCGAAAAAAGTTTCTCCGGCGCTCGAATAAATCCAATAACGCGATATGCATTTCCATGCACGCTCGCACAGATGGTATATATAGGAGAGAGAGAGAGAGAGAGAGAAGCAATAAAAGCATTGCGCGACGCTGCTGTTGTCGTCGGCGGGTGAAATTCCGAATTTCCATTTCGCAATTTCGCACCTTCATGCCAGCGAACGAGACGCGAACGTGGCACTGCTGCTGCTGCTGTTGCTGACGATTGGTGAATGGCAGACCGTCGGCTCGGTGCACCGTGAAAACGTAGCGCGCACGTTGTCGCGCGGCGAAGTGCCTCGAGTCGCCTAGTGGTAGCAACAGATTTCTAGAAAATGAAGAGAGGACGAATGTGTTAGTTTCGGATGTGCTATCGACGGCTATGGGGATGAGCGAACGAGCGAGTATTTGATTAAGAGGAATTTAATGGTTGTGGAAGGTGTTAAAATAATTTTGATTTGACTTGTGTGAGGAGTGTGGTGTAAATATGATAAATTTACTTTTGAATAAAATAATGAATTAGTAGTGTGTGAAAATAAACACAATCCAATTTAAAAACGATAATTGAATGTTTCTTTCTCTACGTGCTCAAATCGGAAAACTGTTGAATCGTAAAATTAAATATATGTATATAAACTTTCTGAATAAAAGAATAAAATATGAACTTACTGAAACGTAGTACAAAAGTATGAAAATGTTTCAGAATTTTTTGTTTCGATAGCAAGCTCCTATATTACCATTATCAAAAATATAAACTATATATATATATATGGAGTAGTAAATATTTAACTAATCATTATTTTTAAAATAAAGCCAATACATTCATTTCAGATCCAAAGATATACTTAAAAAAATATGTATTTTCGTAGTCGTACAAATACTGAATGCCTATATTTCTTTACACATTTAGTTATGTATTTACTATTTTAATAAGAAAAGTAATATCTATCTTTTTATCATAGAATCTGAAAAATTATAATTTAAATTCGACTACACTAAATTTACAAAATACATTAAACACAAATATATGCCTCTCATGAACAACACACCCCCGTGCATAATATCATCCCTTTCAAGACGAAACACATTTACATTTAACAGTGCAAACCGGGAAAGTGCATTTTTGCGCTTTCTCTTTCTCTCCCTCGCTTGCATTATTCACCCGTTGGAAAAGAAAAATATTGCGTGCGACAAAAGAGCTTAAAAGCCCCAGTCCATTAGAATCTCGTCGCATTTGATCTCTCTTCGCTTGTGTCATGAAATACCGTAGGGAGGTATCACCTGCTATGATCAAAATCTACGTCAGTCAATTTGGTAAACTTCCGTGAAATGCCTTCTACCTCCGACCCCTGCAGGTGTACACAATAGCAATGCCATATGGCAATTGCGCGTTATGTATACAGGGTAAATTGAACGGTCAAAAATTTAAAGTCAGGCTCTTACCAGGTTCGATAGCTGGGGTAATTGAAAGAGATATTTGTTGACGTATACTTCGTGAAATTAACTAGTTTTCGAAATGTAGTCAATGAAATCTTTACCATAGCATGTGATGTATATGAATGACCAAGATTTTTTGGAGAATATCTAATATATTTTAATTAAAATTTTCTGTTATAGATCTCCTGATAAAAGTTTGCTCGAAATTGAAAAATTTTACAGAGTTTTGATCGATGCAATAATAATGGAATACGACATATGAATATTTTACTATTTTCATTCAAAAATTTTTCGACATTTATATTGAATTTCGATATTTTCTCATGCTTCTAATAAAAAATTTATAGTTTAAATCTGCTCAAATTTTTATATCGTTCGTAGAATTTCCATCAACTTTCGAATATGTGAATAAATTATTATTTTCAAATGGTAAATATAACATTTTCATATTCAATATATGAAAAATTGTAATTTTATAATCAATGCGATTAAATTTTTCACCTTTATTCAAAAAATTACTAATAAGTTTAATAATAGAAATATACATATATATTGTAATTAACAAATACTTTTAATTTATTAAATATTTAATAATTTATAATTCGTCCTCGAAACACTATTGTAAATCTGAAAACCCACGAAAACCATACCTCATCTCACCACCCCTTATACTCACCCCTCGATATCATCCTCGCCGTCTGTCTCGGGCGGCAACCTGCGTTTCTCGCCCTTGGCGTGCACAGCTATATTGCACTTGAGGTATCCCCGCGGGCCTGCCGCCAAATCCTTTGGGCTTGACAGTAGAGCCCACTTGTGGTGGTACTGGTGATCTGTCGCGTAAAACTTTCGCATTGTTGTCTCTATATCTCTCTGTACGCGTGTGTGCGCACGGTGAGTTATATGAATTATGCTGTTTCTGTATGTATATATATAGCGTACCCGGTTGATCCCAGACGGTAGCGAGCTCGAAGCTGACGCAGCCATGGAACTTGCAGCGCTTGAGGCGCCCGCAGAGGAAGACGGCGAGCACCAGCGGCGTGTTCAGCAGGGCGTCGAGAGTGCACGTCAGGTCGAACACGAAGTACTGTGAGAGAAAGAGGAAATTGGATGAAAGCAGTGGAAGGGGGGAATTTGTGGTTGTTATTTTTTACGTCAAGTCTGTAAGGTTTTTCTTTTTAGCGCGGAAGGAAAATGTGGCAAACTATAGATGTGCTAGATTTATTTCGATAATAAATAAACGGTTCATGATTTTTGCGTTATATTTCAACTTAAAGTATCTTTATTTTTATTTACTCTTCGGTTATGAGACTCTAGCCAAAATGATAAAATAACTGTGTATAAAAATAAATTAAGAGCTTTTGTAATGTGAAAAAGACTGTAAACAGAGTAAATTCGGTGGCATGCGTTTTTATCAACAGTAAATTTATTATTAAAAGATGATTAAAAATTATCCGCTTTTATACATAAATCGTTTTATAAGAAAGAAGCACATATGCGTTTGTGAAAGAAAATAATGTTAGAAAACTTTTATTTGCTTTTTACCTGATAAAAAAAGTTTAAAGATGTGCGTGAAGTACGCCAGTTATTGAAAATATATTGAAAAATGGCGAAAGCGCACTCCTTTGCATTGTTATAATATTTCCTTTTTTCATGCTCATCTTTAAACTTGCATGACTTTTAATAAAATAAACATTTTTTCATCTAAATAAAAAGGCAAATGCATTTGTACTTACATCTAAGCTTGCCTTCTCTAGTTTTATTTTCTTTTTTTTTTTAATGATTATGCAACTTTTTCTAATAAAATGATTTGTGTTTGTAGGAGATCATTTTTTAGTATTTATTTAAAGTAAAGTTATTATTGGTCAAAAAACTTGCCACCAGATTGTTCGTATTTTCGATTGTTTATACATTCAAAATTAATCAAATAGGTGTACTTTCAAAATATGTTTTTTTTTTAATTCTGTATCGAGGTATTTCTAAACATATAAAGAAAACTTATAATCTTATAAAAGAATCTACATTTTACTACATATTAATAAGCAAACCTTGCATAATTTATACAATTTGTTGGTTTTCATTGCTTATTATTGCACGAAATTTCTGATACTACATATTTGAAAGTCCAAGTTAATTAGTTCCGAGAATGATTACAATTAATTTATGATTTTCTCGGAAGTAGTATTTCCAAGAACGAATTTCATTACAATTCTTCTTTATTGTTAGTATTGATTGAATCCGCCTTTTTACGTAGCATATCAATTAGAAACCAGTTATAGACGTCGAAATGAATGAAACAACCATTATACACTATTTTAATAACGTTTTATTTTTTTAAAAATGTTCGAAAATAGCGTTAAATGAAATTTCTTTCAACGTATTCAACAAAATTAAAAGTACTCCACTCAGAACAAGAAAATTCGTACAAATTTGACTTTCATGGCAGAAATGTTAGATCAAACATCACAAACTTCGACAGCGTTGGAAATTCAAATTTTCTCATTTGTAATGCAGCGAAAAATGTGGCTGACGGCATAAGCAAACTTGATACATGAAACGTTTTACATCGGGGTGGCGTATTGATTCAAACCACACCTGAATAATAACCTTATAAAAAGACCTTTGATAAAAAAATTTCTATCCCCTTAAAAAAGGTCTCTTAATAGATGCTGATCATATGTAATTCAATTTGTTCAACTTCCAATTATGGATAAAATATGGAAAATAATGAAAAATATTCTGAACAATGCTAGACCGATTTTCGTACAAAAATAAATTCTACATTTCAAGCGAAGCTACACCGACATAAATTATGCGGGCATTTAATATTCCTTGCTTGCCTTGAACATTTATACTTTAGATGCATTGCATATTCACCCTCTAAGCAAAAATTGCACCTTCTATATTTCCATTCTATAAATAATATCCTACAAATCATACCCACATTTCTCATCGCCAATTTTTAAACTTCACAATCATTTAAAAAGTCAGAACAGCTCGATCCTCCACCACCACTAAAAAAACCACACACTTGCAATGTCCAACCTCCACTTCAACAACAAATCCCCTACAGCACCAGCAAGATATTACCAGCACCCCGGTGAACAAACATAACCCATCCTTTGCCAACTCAAGCCCTCTTTTCTCTTCCTCTCTCTTCTTTATATTAGCTAGCGTTGCGTACACGCACGTATATAACGAGGCTCTTAACCTCGAAAGGGAAAAAAAAGTGTAGAGTTTACTCTCTTATTACACTCTCACCTCGTTGTAGTAGGGATTATCCGTACGTCGACGTACAGCGGTCTTACGCTTGCGGTTGCCGATGCGCACCGAGACGTAAGGGTTACCGCTTGGTTCGCCTAGGTGACGAGCCTCGATTATCGTCACGCACACCTGATAAGTATCCCGGTGCTGTGCGCTTCGTCGTACCCGTGTCATCGTTGCGCGTTAAATTGCTGATGGTGAATTGGTTAGGAAAGGTTATGTAAACAATTGATTCTTAATTGTAAGTGGTTTTGTGGATATAGGAATGGGGTGTTGTTTGTTTTCGAATATCGTCATGTTAAGCGATGGGTGGCGTCGCTCGGTGGGTTGTTCATCAACTAGTTTATTTAACGAAACATATTATTTATTGTGGTATTACTAGACAAGATCATAAGGTTATGTTTTTATGTTTGCAAACTTCGAGTTTATTTGGGGTAGCTCTTGAACTAGACATTAATATAAGTTGATTACTTATTTTACAGGTCCTAATTTATCACTAATTATTGTATTATTAAGAATCTTTAGGCAAGGTACATTAATTATTTTAGAATCAAGTGTTGCTATTATTGAAGCTTATGTATTTACTGTATTAAGAATTTTATATAGAGTAGAATCTAATTGAAAGTTATTAAATGAAAAAATATATTCAAGTCCAACCTTTCCATTTAGTAACTTTAAGACCTTGACCAATCTTAACTTCATTTAGAATTTTAGTGATTATAGGTTTAGTAAATTGACTACTCAATTTAGAAAATATTAAACATTTACTGATAATTGTATTTTTTCTAATTTTATTAAGCAAATAATTTCAATATTTATAAATAAAATTCACTTTTATGAGTTTCCATTACAAAAACTTTGGAGTACCTAATTTCTTAATTTTATTTTCACGTTCGAATCACTTCGAAAAGACTTTTTCGTCAAACAAACTAGTACGATTGTTTGTCCCGTAGCGGCGCCACCCATCGCTTAACATGACGAATAGGGTTTAAGTT
Organism: Torymus tubicola; assembly: GCA_035583055.1. NCBI lineage: Eukaryota > Metazoa > Arthropoda > Insecta > Hymenoptera > Torymidae > Torymus > Torymus tubicola. Next base: position 13,781,146 of record JAWWEQ010000045.1, read on the forward strand.
TATGGGAAATTTGAGGGAAAGCGATGCTTCAATTTGTAAGTATGTGAGTAATGTGTGTATTTTTTTTTAATTTGAAAGTATAATATTATACGTAACAATTTTTTACGGATTTTTAAGTTATTTAATTGTACTTCCAATTTTCAGGAATATTATTAAATATTTTACATAAAATCGATAAGTTTATATTTTGCCCGATTAATACTCGATGTATACTTATTAATAAGTCAAATTTATTTTATATTATTAAAATATCTCGTTATAACAATCAGTGAACTCATTAAATCGTAAAATTTGCGATTGATTCATTAAATAAATTTGTTGTTAATTTCTCAGTATTACGATGTATATGCACGTCTTTAATTATTATCTTTTCATTAATATTATCAGTATATGCAACGTTACAAAAATGCACGTGTATATATATATATACATGTATTGTTATTAAAGTGGTAGTAATTGAAACGCATCTATCAACTGGAAATATTCAATAGGCTGCAGAAATATTTAATAAATATATTTTTACGCGTAAAATTATTATATTTGCTAATTACATTAAAAATTTTATTAATTATTACTGGAAAAATGAAACAAAATTAATTTTTATTTTTCGTATAATTTTGATACACTGCTTTATCGACACAATCAAAATGCTTTAATATATATCTGAATAGAGCTGCACGGATATTCTGATAGTTCCACAATCTGACGCAGTCTAGCAGTGGCGCCACTCGCCGTATATGTATCTTCGAGGATATGTTACTGTAATGTGGTACAATGTACGATTCATGTTACCATGTGAGTTACCATTTGTGGTAAGTTACCTTCCCATTTTGAGTTATCGATAGCAGTAAGCAGAGATTCATCATAGCATTGTGGAATATCGTAGTTGTAACAGTCGTTGGTAGATGACTTTTATCGAACGCTTTGTAACACTGCCAAGGAAATCAAATTATACTAAAGTTATGCTTACATGCAGTTATAAAATTTCGATTAATTATTTATTTATTATACAGATCTTATTCTATAATTTCATGATTATTTATAATTAATGAATAAAACAAAAAATAGTTAAGTTTTGAAAAAAAATACTTTTATTATTATAAGTGTATGTTTAATTCAATCTTGGATTTCATATAAAATTGACAAAGAACTTATTCGATCCCGGGAAAGTTTTTATTATTAATAAAAAAATTACATCGACCTCAACACTGTACATTCCACCCTTATATAATACCGCACAATCTCTCCACTAAACCAGTGTCTGTATTTTGAACCCCATTATACGTTTAAACAACTAAAACCACACTTATA
>JAWWEQ010000045.1:13782556-13878780 GCA_035583055.1 Torymus tubicola
TATATATCTCCCGATTCGGTACCGCGCGTTTCAATTATAAATTACGCGAGGCGCAAGGTACTGCACTGCTCTCTCTCTCTCTCGCGCGCACGCACGAAAAAAGGTCTAGAACGACGAGGATGAAATATACGGGGCGAGATCTCGCTGCTGTGATTTATCGAACAATGTGCGCGCGAGTGTGTGTGTATCGCGCGTGCAAGGATTTATTTTGCCAATTTGTTGCGAGAGTAGAAGGAGGAAGAGAGAGAGAGGAGGATGTCTAAATTGGTGCGACGAGCGCGAGCATTGTGCTTATCGATCGCTTACGAGTGGTGTTCGGTGAGAGGGTTGTTGTTGAGGATTCGAGGTTTTTTGCGGTTCCGAGACGATTGGCTTGAGAATTTCTGGTTTTCGTATAGTGGTTGATGAAGAATGGAAGAATTTGGTATAAGGGTGGGTAGTAGTGTTTTTAGGTTCTTTGCTGTATTAGGTATAATATATTACAATAGTATGAGGAAGGTTGAAGAGGATTGTATAGTGGTTCTGTTTATAGAGATTAATTAATCTGACGAAATTGACAGCATATTCATCCAGTTGTGACTATACTACATGAATTTGCACATATATGTATGCAAAATAATCTACTGAGAATTATACGCAGGCGATTTAGAATGATTTATTTTTTTGCTTATAAAATTTTTATACAGACTTGTAATCCATGAGGCTTATACAGTTACCGCTTAGAATTCTATTTTGTGTGTAATTTTCGATAGAAATATATCAGTTTTATTTTCAGACATTATTAATAGTGAAGGAAAATATCTCTATATCGATATATCTATATGCTTTGAGTACACATGTACAAAAAAATATTATTTACAATGTTTATTATCATAACTTTATTCATAACATATCATTGTGATGCCACTATTATTTATTTTCCACAATAAATTTTACGTATCATATTAAAATCAATTTGTTAAAAATTGGTACTTTATAAAATTACTATAAGAAATAGTAAACTTATTAACCCCATATAATCGTGTTCCATATGTAACGAAAAAACTTATTTAAATAACAAATCAGGGAAATTAGAACAGTGACTGACATACACGACTACTATCTTTGACACATCTCGCCTCTATAACCAGTTCAATAAATAAATACCCGTCCAATACAAATTTATTTTCGCAAAAAAATGTCTTTTTCGCGCGTATATAGTTTCACTCCAGTTGTCGAACAAGTGGCCGCGTCTTTCAAACTCAGGTGTTCAACAACTGCGATTCCATTGAATTCTCTCGCTACCGGTCTCGCGACAAAGAAGAACTTTCTATGACATTTTCCCGAGTCGTATCATGTCTTAAGCCAAGAATGCGTTAACTACTCTATTCTCTCGGGACTCTAAGGCACTATGGAGGATCGCATTATTTATCGAAGCGAGCAGGTGTTTCCGAGGAGAGAAAAGTGGACTTGACCAAAGCTATAAGAGATCGCTATCAAGTTTGTGTGTGCAAATTCTCGAGAAATTTCTGCTCGATGAAAAAAAGAAAGAAGCGTAATTTTATCAGGTGTAAACAAAATTTCTGTTTTTACTCATAGACGAGCAATAAAATTCTGGTATACCCGAGTGTATTATACAAATACTTTTGTAGTGTGCAACTGAATTCCGACCTGAGATCTTGGGTTGATAAGAGTACGAGCGATGCAAATCGCGAGAATTTCCGGCCACAGTGTCAAGGCAAAACGAAGGCTACATTATCTTTTACCACGGTGGAGAAAAGAGATAAATCGAGACAAAGCTGATTAATCGTTATAGCCGCGGGCAACAGAAGCACGATATTCTTTGACTTTCTTCATTTGTCATCTCGTAGGCGGCTCTCGTGTCATATATGTCCAGACGCGTCTTACTGCGACTGAGATTTGGTTATGTGTGTGTGTGTGTAACCATCGGGAGATCAATGATGCATAGTGAGGGATTTTAGGGGACTTCCGGTTGACGTAGATGATGTATGGTAAACATTTTTTTATGGCCTTTCAATGCGTAGGTGTTAGAGATCTATATTTTCAAAGAAAATTTTCAGAAATTATATTTATTTTACTGTATGAAATTGAGTGGGAATACTTTTGATTGGATAAGGATTAAAATTTTTGTAAGTATTTGACGGCTTATTGTTCAATTTTCTACTAATATTCTGTAAAATAACATAAATTCAATTTATTTTTAGACTTATTTAATATCCAACTATTATATAAAATATTTGCATTATTATTGATACAAACGATATCAGAGATTCACACATGTAACAATGAAATTAATTTATTTGAAGACGATTAGAGTTTTTTTTTAACATTTTAGTAAAATAATATTAATTTTATGATCCTCTGATAAACTCATTACAACATATGCGAAAACACATTAAATATTTCTGACGACAAACGACCCATAAGATCCATCCTATATAATTTTACCATTAAAAATAGTACATCCAGTATGACTCAACAACGACCTCTCGCTTTAAAATATTTTCATGACGTTTGTTTTGGAAAAGTATCCGTTATACCTCTAAAGAATCCACGCAGGACATACCTCATCCAACCATCTACCCTAAATACGCGGCATACCAACAACCTTCAATTACTCGCTAATTCCTCTCTTTCTCACTCTCTCACACACACATACACACTGACACCAAAAAACCTGGCGAAATTTACAATACAAAATACAACCCATATATATATATATATATATACATAGCATATAGCGACAAAATTCCGTCTTCCCCCCCAGTGAGCACCGCACCATCGTAATTACACTCGGGGTCCCGATCGAAGCGAGCGATAAAGCACTTGACACCGCGGCGTGTAAACGCGCGCGTTATACGACTGTCACCATGAGGCTTGGCGGCAGCGGTGTTGGCGGCGGCGGCAGCAGCAATAATAAAACGATAGGGAGAGAGAGAGAGAGAGAGAGAGAGGCGTTAGGTAAACGCGCGGCGGCGGCTTTCACACGTCAATCCTAGCGACGGCTTTCGTTTACACGTGAGATTACCATCGCTGGCGGTGTCTGCTTTTTCTTCGCGCGCGCGCCTGTGTGTCTCTCTCTTCAGAAGGTGACGAGCGTATATATATACATGTATGTATGTGGATACTTATACTTGTGTGGATATAGGGAGGAGGATTGTTATTGGTAAGGGGAACTGAAATGGTGACTTTTTTCGTGGCTTTTGTAGGACGGTAATGGAGGTGCATTGTGTTGAAGGTGTTTGCAAAATTCACGGGGTGGGTTGGGACATTGACAATGGGTTTGTTGGCTGACGTACATGTCGTGTGTCGTTTGTGTGTTTTGGGGATTGTCGCGGGTGAGTTGAGGTAGTTAAGGTTTCATGCGTGGAAGACTCGGAATCTGCTTATTGTGTGACAATGCGATTATTGGTAATAGAGAAATTGTTCGGTTGTGGGTGGTTGATGAGCATGCACTTTTCTTAGGTTAAGTATTGTTATGGAATTTTAATAAGGAAAATAATGTTGTTGAAACTGTAGATTTAATTAACATGTGAGTTGATGTAAATATATTTTGACTTGGGACTTATTATGTCACTATTTCTATACTAGTTTTAAATGTAGGCAATGTTCTAAACTTCAGAACACGAAATGTTACAATGAGAAGTCAACAAAAGCATTATTACACATCAAATTAAATAAAAACGAACTTTTGAAAATTATTCTTACATTTAAGCTAGAATATATTCTTTAGAAATAGAAATTATGAACTAGAAAATACAGACTGTAAATACAGGATACAATTTTTATCTTATACCCAAGACACCTTGTTACATTTGTAAAAAAAAACGAAAAATTAAACACAAAAAATAATGATTTTTAAGAACTACATAATAATATTCACTAAAGCATTACCCTAGAAACTTCATTAATTAACTGTTAACTAACGTAAGATACGATTACTCAGCACAGTAAAGAACCAAAAGTATTAATATAGATATTTTTGCATAACACGATAAAACGCGTAACGAATTAATTTGAACCGACTATATTTGCTTTTTCATTTACCAACTAATGGCTGAGCTTTTTCCTTAACGTCTCAATTTCATAAAGATGATTTTCACGCGAAATTATTACCAGCAAGCTTGCGCATATAATATTGAAAGCGAATAATGAAAACACGATTTTACACATATATATATTCGTTCGCTATTTATTGAAAACCTGTATATGTAATATTATACGAAATATTATTCATAGAAAATCTCTGTTCTCAAATTTTCATCCAACCTTTCCAAAACAATGATCATTGCAACAATATACCTAGCCACAATTTACCCTTAAAAAAAACTCAACCATCATCTCCCCTTATACTAAGTATATATACGCATTCTCTGCATCGCCGCATGAAACCAAGCTCTTATACAGCCGCACGCAGCCGAGTAGAAAATCGCGAACGCATCGACACACACACACATTCTCTCTCGGTTGAATCGAGCGTGTGTGTGTATGCCTGTCTCCGCGTGCAAAATATAATAACGTTTTCGCACCTGTGACGCGACGACAGGCGCTGCCCTAAACAATTTGATTTACGGGCTATTTAGAGGCGCGCGCGCAGTGCGCTGAGCGCCTGTATCCCTCTCTCATTTCTATGATAACGAGGAGTGGAGAGAGAGGAGAGAGGATATTCTTGCTGCAGCAGGATCGTCTCGTTTGGTTTGATATCTTATTAGTGCGAGAGAGAGAGAGAGTCTGGTCGCTTTTGAAGAGATTCTTGCTAGGTGAATGACGTCAAAGGTTTAGAAAATAAGGATTTTTTTAGGATGGTTGATATTAAATGAATTGGAAAAGTTATTGGATTGAAATTTTGTTGTTATTAGAAGGATTAAGATGGAACCAGATATGGTTCATTGTTTTGGTTCAATGGTTATTTAAGTTTGAAGTTTTTCAATTGTACTTAAAAGGTAAAAATGGAAAAATATATAGTAGTAAAGTATATATTTATTATACTTACATATTAACACTTCTATAATATCTTTGAATCGTTTAGTAAAAATTAGTAAATAATGGAAACAAACTACAAATAATTTATTTATTAAACTACAGTAAGTATAATAACAATATAATATCATGATACAAAAGTATATCACATAAGTAACCCAACAGAAAGAAATATTTCCTGAGCGCTAGTCTGGTGCACTTAAAATTGATTGTACATTCTACACAATTTATTAAACTTGAAGAATATTTCTATTCTTAAAGTCCAGAATTAGTAAAAATATAATACGTGAGCTTGATTTTACTAAGAATAAAATTAATTTTACATTCTATGAATAAAATTTTTCCAACCTTAGTTGATTTGAATTTTCGGAACAAGTAAGATTAACTTTATTTTTATAATATAAAAGCTTTCTACAACAAAACCAACTTTTTCCAAAGACATCGCAAAAACATTCATCAACGTCGCTATATATTCAAGACCCAAAATTTCAAGCCCACGCCATGCAAGGACACCACATCGATCACACCAACTATGCGATAAATCGCCGTCATATATCCACGTTTTTTTCTTCATCACCTTCTCGCTCGCAACCAAACGATTCGATTATTTGGCTAATAAAGTTCGAAGCTTTATACGCGGGGCCTACAGAACGCGGTTCGTTCTTTCATAACTTGCCGTCGAGTGATGTACTTGGCGGCGCGCTGACGTCTTTAACGGTCCGCGTCTCCGTTTGTATATATATATATATATATATATATATCAGCTATACAACGTTTTAATGCGTTTTAATTTGGATTCTCAAAAGGCAGGAAAGGCGGCGGTTTAAAACACGTTGTAAAACATATACCGAGTGAGAGTAATCCTTCCGCACGTCCTTTTTACTCACGCGCGCGCGTGCGTACACCTCAGTTTTGCATTTTAAATGAAGATATTTTTGCGCGAAATTGATGGCTTCTGTATACGCGCGCGTGATGCATATACACACGTGTGTGTGTGTGTATGAATATTTTCGATTTTATACGCGCGGTGTAATGGCGCCTTTTGACGTATAAATTTTGCGACGTATTAATTGGAGAAAGCAAGTTTACCCTTGTGCGACATATAAAAGGAACAGTTTTGAGACGTTTTCGCAGTGCTGTGAAGCGACGTGATTCTTAGTTAAAATGCAAATATAGCGTTTAGCTATGTATGGGCATGGGTTTTGAGATGTTGTTCTTTTTTTTTGGTTTTGTAGCTTCGTCTCGACGCTTCGTTCGTAAAAGTTTGTAGGCGACTATAAAGATTGTTTATTGTAAAATCAAATGTATCGTTTTCGCTTTTATAACAGAATTTGATATTTTTAGCGCGCGTATAAGGTAAAAAGTTATGACAGCGAATTGAAGTTTATTTATGCAACTATGTTTAGATCGTGTGTATATTTTATTGACCTGGTATATACTTATTAGGCGGGTTTACTAAAAATAAGTTATTACTTCATAGATATCATATTTTACATTTTTATTGCGTAAATTTTTATTGAAATGATGGTATATATTGAAAAAATATATTTTTTTTTCTTTTATCTAATCGAAAAATTCTCAACTTTTAGTGTCATAGAGTTGAAGGTATATTAGTATTACGAACCATAAATATTAGATCCTAACTATTATACTATAAAATTATCTATATTTTCCAGTTAACAGAACAAATAAAAATCCTTTGCTTCATCCTTTTAATTTATCAGATAATTTTTCAATTCTAAACTCTCTCATCCAGTTCCACTTTATAAATCTCAACATTTATCCCAACCCTGTATACCGCTTCATATACCATATAAAATTTCCCAAACAATTCAATCAGTACAGCTCGAAAAAACAATACCACACCATCACCGTATATAAATCATCCACCATGCGCGCGACCGTGAGAGCAAAGAAAAAAAAACAAACGCCGCTTCGATTCTCTCGCTCCCTCCCCCGCCGCTTCTCATTGAGAGAACACAAGTTTGCGCGGCAAATAGCCGAACAATCGCAGGCTCTTTTTGTACAGTACGAGAAACGATCGCGTCTCGGTGTACGTATGGTGTATGTATCGGTGGTGCATTAATAGCAGCGTATGTACGCGTGCCGTACTACGCCTCCTTCTCGATGTCGATATATATATATATATATATATATATATATTTCATCGTCAATGCCATTCGTATGGTTGAAGGTTCGAGTGGTTCTATAGGACACGCGTATGTGTGTGTGTGTGTGTCTCGAATATCTAACGCGACTGTTTCGCGTCTGGCTCTTGTCATTCTTTTGAGTTTTGCTGGTATGCGAGAGTATGGGTTGCACTGGTTGCAGTGAGAGAATGGCATATGAAGTGGTGTATAAGTGAATCGATTTTTATGTAGGTATAAGTGTATGCGTTTGTTACGAGTTTTTGTTGTTAAAAGCCAGGAAGGTTATTTAACGTGTCGTAATTTTCGAGCATTGTAAAATTTGGTTTGAAAAGTTGTTCTAGATCAATTTTAAAATCAACAGGACATTTTATTTCTTTCGAATTTTTATAAATCTGATAAAGATATTAATGTATAGAATAATATATACGTATTATATAAAAAATGCATAATATTCTATTCTTTTCTATCGCTTTTTTTACGTACATCATTATATTCTATCTATAACCCACAACCAATTACATAATGTTGGGAACTAAGCCAGTCAATAAATTCATTTAAATAAAAAACAAATTATCCCCCTATCTCTCAACCATTCGCATCATAATCCCGCACTAAAATAATCCTAAAAAAACCAACAAATCGCAAAATCATTTCCCACACGCTTTTCCAAAAAAAAACCTCCACATCTCTAACAACTTCATCGTCACCTCAATACCCACATACACCAATTCCCACAATAAAAATGGCCATCCTCCAAAATACGCATAAATCATCGTAATTTCAGAAACACGGAAAAACACGCCTCCCGTAAAGAACCTCGGGAATCAATTTCTCTCCCTTATATAACACGCGCATAAAAAAGAAACAAGCACGACGAAACAAAAAGAAAAGGGAAAGAAAGGGGGTGCGCCCTTTTCTACGTTAGGGTCACGTGTACCGGCTCGTGGCTCCCTTTGCTTGTATGTATATATATATATATATGTATACACGCGTATAGGTAGCAGCAAGCCCTTGAGCTAGACGTACGTACGTACGTGCGGAAGGATGGGGAGTGGGAAGTAGGGTATACGTGTGTGTTCGTCTGTACACGAATTTCGGGGGCTTCGTTAGGATAAAACGTATGTTTCTATATTCGTAAGTGTATAGTATAGGGGGAGGCTTTTTCGTATAAACTGCTTCGTTATTTTTGACGAGTAGATGATATTATCGGTTATCAGATGTATAATATAGTGTAGATGGTAAAAGTTAGCCTTTTTTATACGTACATATACCATTGTGTATTATATTAGTGTAAGCAATTTGTTTTTAATATTAATGGAATTTAACAATTAATTGCGGATCAATTTATATTTGCATTTTGTAAGCGGAATTGGGTATAAGTATTGTGAATTTATTTATAACAAGACAGGAATTAAAAGACACTACACTGAGAGAAGAATTTATTTATAGGTAATAAGAAGATATATTAAAAATACACAGAAAAATTTATTTACATTTACTCTTTGTGAACTCTTATTAACTAATATACTTACTATCCTTAATAATATTCTAAATTTACTATAAAAATATGTATGTGTTAATAGTATTACGGATATATTAACTGTTAATATGCCGGTTTTGAATGCCGTATGAGTATGCTTCGCCAATGGTAGGACAAAGTTTTTTTTACAATAAATATGTATTTTTCATTGAAAATAAACAAATGATAACGCTAAGAAACTCTACGTTTACCGCAACTAACGCGCGTATTAACTATTAATATGCGCATCATTAATAGTAATATTTTGGAAATTTCAGTCAAATGTGAATGTTTTCACATTTGCAATATTTCCCCAAAATCAACTATTTTAGTATTAATTGTTACTAAATATATTAACTATAAATAAATCCTTCTCTCAGTGTAAGAATAAAGTTTTCTATATCCACATCCAAAATATTAGTGTCTTATTTCAAAGCAAACTTCTATAATAATTTGTGATGGAATTTAAAATTTTAACTATAAATTACGCAACCTAAAATAAATTTAAGATGCAAATCCATATTCCCACCAAACGAATCAATGCACACTCAAAAAATACATATCATCGATTATCGCACCGGTCCCACGCCGTACTACTACCCCCTTCTTACTCCCACAATCTTAAAAAACTCGAAAACGCACAACCCAATAACCCACCAGTACGCGACAGCCGTCGAATCGTAGAAACGAAATACACAGACAGACAGAGAGAGAGAGAGAGAGAGAGAGAGAGAGAGAGAGAGAGAGAGAGAGAGAGAGAGAGAGAAATGTATAACAGCCGCTGAGCGCGGGCGCGCGCGTGACCATTATTGCGATATACGCGCGTGCGTTTTGCGCACGTACGTGCCGTTCCCATTCTTGCCAGCGCGCTCGCTCGCCCTCGAGTGGTCCTTTATATGTGCCCTGAAACAATGAGGCACGTGGAGAGAGAGAGAGAGAGAGAGAGAGAGAGAGAGAGAGAGAGGAGGAGGAGGACCTCTCGCGCCCCCGCGTCACGTGGGAAATTTTTTATACGCCCGCGGCGCGTGTGTGACGCATCGGTGTACGTGTATATATAGAGGTGCGGGTGTAGGTGGGTAGGTACTTGACCCTTTGGCAAAAGGGTGGCTGGTGGGTGGATAGCTCTTTTTAGTTGTTTGTTTGGGAGAGTAGTGCGTAAGATTTTTGTTGTTGTACAAGAAGTTTGCTGTGGGATATATATGAAGATGGTGATGATTCGTATGAGCATTTTTTTCAGATTTCGAATATAATTTTATGTTACTTTGTTTTTTATGGTGTCTGTTTTGATATTTATTTCCAGTTGGAATTTCTACATACCATATTCAAAAATGGATATTTCATTGTAAATGAAAGTTGTATATGTTGTAAGAGAGTAAGTACGTTTGATTTGAAACATCGATAGTATACCATTGTTTTTATAGACTATAAAGTTTTAACGAATTTTTTAGTAATTTATACTAAAAATATTGAAAGATCCAATTATAAGCTAAACACGGAAAAAAGTGAACCATATGTAACTTATTTGCACTAAGTAAATCAGCAGATTTAAAAAACAAATTAAATTTGAACAGAATAAGTAAAATTAACTTTATTTGCAGTTAGAATAACTTCATTTTTAAAATTAAACTGTTGATGCTGCACTCTTATAACAAAGATTCTATTTTTTTTTTAATATTGTACCAATATCGTTTTTAGAATAATTAATTCATTACTTGAAAATTGAATGAACTGTGTAAAAAGCAGAATCAACATTTTATATTATCAGCATAGCTGTAAATCATAATTTATGCAATTTTGTGGTACTCTGGAATGAAAAATATTTTTATTATTTAAAATTTTCTGTAATAAAGGATATATTAAAATTAATACTTATTTCATTAAGTGTACAGGTTTTGCCGTGTATCTCTGTTCAAATACTACACCATCAATTTACAATTTAGAATATTTCTCTGAAATTAAGTATATGTATCACATATGCAATATTTTCACAACTCTGGAAACACTTATAACATTTAAAATCAAGATGAAAATTGAGTGTTTCCTTATTCGGCATATTCATCTGTACTAATTCATTTCAGAAACGCTAGCTTTTATATATTTATATTCATTGTAAAGATTTGGTTGATGTGCCGGTAACAACATTCATAAACTTTTTTTCATTATTTATAGCAACCTCCGTTTAATCCAACACGTAATGTTACTGAATATCATTTCTAAACTTTCCTTAGTCACAAAATTACCTTTTCCACGTAATTAAATTACCAAGTAATCTCACCTATACAAAAATACACATAACATATGAGATACGATATTAATAAAATTACGATCTAATACTAACCATCAGCAAGGTTAATTTATGGCTAATCGTACACCATACACGTTTCTCTCTAATCTCATTAAACAGATTTTAATAACTTTATTTACACGTAATGTACACCGCTACTTTACAATTAATGCGCGACACATAACGTATAATCAATAAAATCACAGAGTGATTTTCTCGCGCTACCTACTTCACATACTATATACGCAAAAACCAGATTTATGTCCCTCCACCTAAACACATTCAATTAACATCCGCACACCATATATATCAGACCACCGCAGTGCGCTGCGATCGCTTATTAATCCTCCTCCCATAACCAAACCGCCACTTTCTCACATTTCATGCGACCATTAACTATACAGCCCCCTCTCCTCTCCTTTTCCCCGCATCATTTTTCCTGTATATAAACGACATCGACGTGTCCACGCATACATCTCACGTACTTTATACATTTTTTTTTCGTCGTCGCTTATCAGGGGAGTATATATAAGTGTATATATACATATATACATACACGTGTATACCCGACACTCACGCGCGGCCAGAATTACGGCAATTTGCGCGCGTGGCACGTGGCGTCTAATAGACGGCCGGTATGGCTTTGTATACGCCCCCCCGTCGTCGTCGTTGTTGCTTCCAATGCTATACGAAGGAGATTTTAGAAGAGAAAGAACAAGAGGATTACCAGTCGTCGGATTAGATCAAAGTTAACGACTGCCGTCTTCTTGCGCGTTCGCGTTAAGAGTTTTTGAATTGCGGGGTCGGTCGGTTAGTCGAGCGAAAAAATAACTAGGAGAAACGGATTTAGATCGGGTGATATAGGGTTAAGGGATGATGATGATGATGATGATGTGTTTGATGTGTTTGATAGATGGTTTGAGTTAGTAGCGCGCGTGTGTGGGATTGTAGTTTAGTGTAATTGAAAATTATGTTTGCTTGGTATAATAGATCTGTTATGCGAAATGGAGATGAATTATGGATTTATCAATTCACAGAGGTTTGATATACATTTCTTAAAATATAAACATATTTCAAAACTGTAAGTAGAAACAGTTGTTAATTGTATGTTAAAAGTATATATATATTATATAACAGCATCAAAACCGTATGATGACTAAATTTAGATTTTATTTATTTTGTATAAAGTTTTATCTTAAACAAAAAGATTTCTTCACGAGGATCATTTCTGCTTTATCTAGATCATTTTTAGAGCTGGTTATCTGGCTAAAAACTTAAATAAAAAATATAAAAGAGATAAGGTAGAAGTACCACTACTTGAACTCTTGACCCCAGTAGATTGTTCTCCACTGAAAAACTTCCGCAGTACCTAAAAAGAAACATCACATTTAAAATGTTAATTCTTTAAAAAAAAAAAAAAAAAAAAAAGAAACTTTTCCGAGGTCTACGGACAATTTTCCATAACGAAACTTTTTTAATCTTATTATAATAATAATCTTAGACGAATCTGTTTATTGAAAAAAACATCATCACCAAAATCATGTTACCCGAGGTATATATTACGACACCGTATGTTAGATACCCCGTCAATTACAACAATCGGACCACCTCCAAACGTTTCATTTTCTATATAACGTCTCAATCATCTCAGATACTCATATACACCTTATCAACCAACAACAATCCAACCACACAATATTCCCCGTATATAACCTCTACCCTCTGCACACACTTACATCGCCTCATCCTGATCTTTTCGCACGCGAGTAATGCTCTTCTCTCTTGCTCCTCAAAAAATCCCACGTATCGAGAGGCAACAATAACTTCATCTCTCCTCTCTCTCTCTCTCTCTCTCTCTCTTTGCGCACAGAGACTGTTCGTATCGAGACTCTCTCTCTACTCTCTTGGTTCACTGGTGTGGTCGCAAGCCTCTAACGAGTAGCGACCTGTGGCCTCTCTACGGTGGTCCTCCGGGGGTCGCCCCGGGGGGGTCCATTGATCACGCGCCTCTCTTGCTCCTTCTTATTTTATGTTTTGCCGTATAGAGCTCAAGCAACGGACACGCCTGGCGTTCGTCAGCTCGCGAGTCGTTATGACGGGAGCAGCTCGGTTCACGACCTCGCGCGCGAGAGAGAGAGAGAGGGAGAGAAATCGGAAGAGAGAAAGGATGATGAGGTGAGGTTGCCAAGGGACGAGGATGTTGGTGACGGGAAGAGATGTGAGTCGTGTGGTGGAGTATTGTGTGTGTGTAAGGATTGTCAGTTGGATTTTGATAAAGGTCAATAAGTGATTGGGTTCGACAGCTTAATGAGGCGAGAGGATGGAAGTTTCGTTGAATTGGATGCGGATGAATTTTAGGGTTTCTATTGGAGAACAAGGTACTTAGAATTTGCTTCTATTATAATAATAATGTAAGGATTGGTATATTACTATACTAGCTGATTTCTGTCAGTTCATGATTTTTATTGCTTTGAAAAGTACGTTTAAAATCATGTCATAAAAATAATCCAAGTCAGGATTGCAATGCAAGATTACTATTTTTATATAAAAGTTATATAAGTAAGAAAATAATTTACTTATCCAAAATTGTGAGCAACTTGATTATTTTTCTTCTAAAGTGCGAGAATAATATGTTTTCCAATAATTCTTTGACTACTTCGATAGTTAATAAACTTTTAAATAAAACACATTATTCAATACAATATACCATAACAATAAGACATGTCATTTCAGTTTTCCTCATACAACAAAATTAATGATTTTCTTTTACAATCTAGTTGAATTTACATAAAGATAATTCATTCAAATACGGTTGTTTGCACTATTTAGAAATTCAAATGATAACTAAATAATTCACATAATGAACAGGAAAAAATCTTATGATTTTCAAAATCCATATTCACGCTACATAAAAAAAGTTTACTTATAGTCTAGAAAATATAATGATGAGAGTAAAAATACAGCTATATTTATAGCAATCGTAAAATACCGTAAAAAAGTCAGCCCGCGCACATCAAATTAAATTTCTTTCCCTGCATTTTTGATAATTACAGCACGACAACAAAAGCCTACCTGTCCATACGTCAGTTCCCGGCTTCGATAATTAAGACTTCAGCGTATTAACACGTAATTTGAAAAGCCCCCCCAACCGCCCACACACCCACGCTCCGCTCTCCATTCCGGGATCGTTTACACGCACGTATATATATAGCCATACGGAATTTTTTAGCGCCAACCGCGCGCTCGATAATGACGCATTCAAGGTGATCGCTTCTTTAAAATAGCTTTATTAAAGGGTTATACGCCTTCGGGCCTGGCGCAAGACAATGCTGGGCTTCATATTCGCAGCATGCTTATCGCTCGGTCATGCTTACGTCCTCTCTTGTTCACTCTCTATATGTTGGTGTTCTTTTGTATCCTCAAAGTGAAAGTTTCAGGTAGATGAAAATTTTGTAAAGTTGAAATTTTCATGAATTATAATGTTGTTGTCGTCATGGACTATAGAAGAGGCCAAGTTCTGCAGATCAAAGAGTCGGGCTGTAAACAGTTTTAGTGTTATTAGCTCATATCAACAGTGTTTTCTTTTTTTATTAAAAAAGAATGTAAAGAAACTCTTCTTCAAATATTAGTTAATCCGTTTGTAAAACTGTTATAAAAAATTTTTAAATATAAAATAGCTAAGAGTAAAAATTCAAAAATTTTTAAATAATAATTTTTGTATCCCTTTTTTTAAAACTGTTCATTATTTAAAAGGTCATGAATCGAATGAGTAATTTGACAAAGTTAAATATTTTGAAGTAATAAAATATTAATCATCGCAGGATTATCTGGAAGTACATACTATTTTCTAATATATGCGTAGTTTCCTATATAAACTTACAAGGAGAGGCTCAGGGTTCCGGGTCACCAATTTTCCTAAAACTTATAGAGGTTGTAGATATTATTGAATAATAAAAATTTGTTAAGTTATAGACCCTAATGCATACATATAAAAAAGTTACAGCACGTAACAATTTCCAGTCGAAACTAGTCAAATTTTCAAATTTTTGACTTTTATCTATGATTTTAGATGTTTATTCTGAAAGAAAATTATATTGTTTATTAAATATTGTAAAAATGAATAGAAATCATGCAAAATTACAAGAAATCAGTAAAAATAGTTGATTGGAACTTATTTTGTTACCTGAACTTATACATTTTTCTGCGTATTTTACTTATTTTCATACTTGATTCTATTGATATTACTTAAATTACAATAATTTCTTGCTAATTAGCTGTTCTAACTACAGCTCTCATAAAATGAGGAAAAATAAGAATAAACTATTTCCAATGTCTTAATCATTATTCAAACACAAATATCATTTAAATGCATTTAAATGATATTTGCGTTCCAACAATGCATTTAAATGATATTTGTGTTCGACTAATGATTAAGACATTGGAAATAATTTATTCTTCTATTTCCTTATTTTATGAGAGCTGTAGTTGGAACAGCTAATAAGAGATTATTGTAATTTAAGTAATATCAATAGAACCAAGTATGAAAATAAGTGAAATACGCAGAAAAATGTTTAATTTCAGGTAACAAAATAACTTCCAATCAACTATTTTTACTGATTTCTTGTAATTTTGCATGATTTATATTCATTTTTACAATATTTAATAAACAATATCATTTTCTATCAAAATAAGTGTCTAAAATTACAGATAAAAGTCAAAAATTTGAAAATTTGACTAGTATCGACTGGAAATTGTTACGTGCTGTAACTTTTTTATATGTATGCATTAGGGTCTATAACTTAACAGAGTTTTATTATTTAATAATATCTACAACCTCTGTAAGTTATAGGAAAATTGGTGTTCCGGAACCCTGAGCCTCTCCTTGTTAGTATGTTTCGTTGATTTTTGATAAACATCAGATGTATCTTCTTGCGTCGAAATAGTATACTTATCAGTCACGAAAATAATGTAGTAATTAAGTTTTTATTTTTAATGTTATATCACTCACTCCAAATAGTTTCAGAAACTCAGTAAAATTTGAAGCATCAAGACCAAAGTCGATAAGACATGTTCGATTCTTTAAACAATATGTTAAAGTCAGCCGTGATATTTTTCTAACTTCTTGTTTGCGGGTTCTCGAATGCAGCCAACTACTGTGATGTAAAATTATGTGGAGAGAAGAATCATACTATGTACGGTGTAAGTATATTATTTTTTAATTCTTTTCCTGTATCAAATCATAATGATTCCTCTTAGCCAATCATTTACGATATTTGTTCATACGTATTCTTTTTATTACAGTCCACTGAGCGTGGAGCACAGTGCACTGATATAATAGCAGTGGGGCTCACGGAAGATGAAAAACTACGAGTTCTTAAATTGCACAACAAACTGAGGCAAAAAGTAGCCAAAGGTGAAGAAACCCATGGAAAACCTGGACCTCAGCCAGCTTCTAAAAATATGCCAAATTTGGTAGGTTGTTTCAACATTTTTTTATATAAAGATATATATTGTGTATTATTTATATTTGTAAATGATTTTAATTCAACAATTATAGTTTTCATATAAGTCAATTCTAAATAAATATTTTGATAAAATTGTCGGACGAAATAATAAATTTTTGAACTACAATGACCTGTATAAATAATTGTAATGTTGTTTTTCTAAAGGAATGGGATACTGAATTAGAAACTTTTGCTCAAAGATGGGCTAATCATTGTGAGGCTAGAACTGATGACTGCAAAAATGTTGGTAAGAAGACATTATTATTCATAGCGTGAATTATATCGTATAACATTAATATTAAATGCCCACCATACTTTTTTTTGAATTGCAGATCGTTTTCAAGTTGGCCAGAACATGATTTTTATTGGTACCACTGGAGATGTCACAGATATTAAGGTTGAATCCCTGGTGATAGCCTGCTACAATGAAGTTTATAGCTTTAATAAGGATGATGTGACTTCTTATAAGTAAGTGTATTTTTTCCATGTATAGTATAGCTTTTGTTCCTACATTTGAATTGTAGTACAACAAAAAAATTAGGTTATAAATATTTTCTTATTCCACAATAAGCTCCAACTTATTTATGGGTTAAACTGTTTTATTCGATTCAACTTTATTCTATAAAAATATGTTTTAAAAATAATAAAACTTTATTAACTTTTTATTTTCACAGAAATGCAAATCCTGGAACTCGCCATTACAGTCAGATTGCGTGGGCAAAGACTACAAAACTTGGCTGTGGCAGTATGAAATACAAAGATGGCAGATTTAACAAATTTTTCATCATTTGCAATTATGGTCCAGGTGGTAATATTTTCACTGAATCAGTATATGAAGTCGCTTAATTTAATCATTGGATGATAATTACTTTTCGTCTAAAAGTGAAGTGATGATTTTATCTAAAATAATTCAAAATTAATAACTTATTTGAATTTTTATACGCTTTATTGAATAAAAAATTTTTATAAATATTTATCTATATAGCTTTTAAGCATTATTCAAATGTAATGTATATCCCGATTTTTAAAAACAAGAATGTATTATATGTTCAGTTGGTTATGTTCAGAATATGGATTTTTCTACCAAAAATATCGAAATATTCGTTAAGGTAATGCGATATTGGTCTGTAATTATAGTGGAAGCTGGAAAATAATCGAGAGAATAGAGATTTCCAGTTATCAGCAGTTTTGAAAATAATTAAGGGAAATACAGTATACATATAATGCAAGCTTGAAAGACGAAGAACTAGAAAAATAATGATCAATACGACTAATATTATTTCATTAATCAGTATTTAATTTCAATTAATTTCCTCTATATAATAATTACAAACCATTTTAATAGATACATTTCTACCACGAATATTTCAAGTTACATAAGGCTACATCTAACGCTACCAACAGAATTTTTTAAGTTCACAAAATTCTTACGTATTCCAGTAAACCTAACCCACGTGTTTCACATAGACCCACACCGAACCCTTTCCCATCCTTCATATACCTCCTCACGGTCTCATCCCATCCATTACCCCCTGAGATTCGCCCTAATCACAATAAATCGACAAAGTCCCACGACGCTTACATATATACATATATAGAAACATCTCCCACACCTCACACTCAAAAAAAACGAGCGATACAAGTCGCGTCATCGGGACCGCGGAATCTCCAATCCCAAGAACCAAACCCCTCGCCTCGTTATATCGATCGGAAAGCTAGAAAAGATGGCATTGCCCGATAAAGGTCCAGCGATCGACTGCTGCTGCTGCTGTTGGCCTGCACCTCACGGAAGCTCCGCGCCCAATTAACGAGAGAGAGAGAGAGAGAAGGACCTGCCATCAAGGCATTCCCAAACGCGACGCTCAGTCTGGTAGCCCGGTATGTTAATTAAAAAAAAAAGAAAAGAAAAAAAAACAACGAAGTTGAGAGAGCGGCACGCTGACCTCGTTCTCCTCCTGCGCGTTAGCCCTTTTTCCCGCGGAAGAGAAGATTTTCGAGGAAGCCGTTGTTTGTTGCTCAGCAGGCCTAATGAGGAGAATGAGAGATGAACGGTCGATTTGGAAGATTGAAGGGCTTGTGTATTATACGGGTGAGAGTGTATATATAGGCACACGTGGGAGTTGGATGATTTAGTGAGTGTAAGGGATAGGAGGAGGATATGTAATCACCGTGTTTTCGCGGATTAGCGTAATGGACACGAGTCAATTGCTGGGCGTTTAGAGAGAGAGAGAGAGGCGGCGCGTTGTGTGTGTGATGCGATATATATAAAGGTAGTGTGATCTACGGCCAGGTGATCAATCTTCAAGCGGTGGTGGTGATGCAGCCGAGTTGTTGTTGAATTTAACTCGCGAGCTAATTGAATGGAGGGCAGGTTGGGTCGTGATTGAATAAATAATTGATGAATTTGAAAATTATTACTCAATTTGGGGGGTAGTAAAATTAGGGTGACACGTTATAAAGTAGAATGATATTTCATTCACGTAAACAAAGATCATAACTCTTTTTATTTACGTTATATTTATTATTATAACTACAAGCAAAATTGTTATGTTGTAATTTTATTTACACTAAAAATTTGATGGATTATTTCTTATATATTTTTTTGTTTTATAAGTAAATTTATTTCATTATCATAAAACAATGTTAATTAAACATATTTACAATTATATGACTCCTTAACAACTGATTCTATCCTAACTATTCATATAACCAAACAATATATTTAACCCTTTACCACTTTTCCAGCAACCATTATTCTCATAAATGATATCAAACAAAAAATTATCAGCCCTATACCACCGCATCCCAGCTGTTCAGTACCAAAGATACCAATAACATTGTCATCATCGTCATCATCCCACACCCATCTCATCCAAAACGGTATACAAAACAGTTTACCTCTCCCCTTTCACTATATGTATACATCCATCCCTTGAACCGATCTGCCAAACGTATACGAAATAAAACGCCGTTGATTTGCGCGGTGGTGGCGAAGAGGAGGCACAGCGGAGACTCCAAGAAAGAGAGACGCGATCAGGCCTAAAACTCGTTTTCGCTTTCATCGCTAATTAGACTTTGCCGTCGTCGTCGTCGTCGTCGTGGTAGCTGATGCCGCATGAGCTTAGTCCACTATGGTAGCAGACAACAGTCGCTCGCTGCGGACAACATCGCGAATATAATCCGTCAGTCTCTCTTGAGTCATACGTCTATACGTACAGGTCCGTTTTCGAATATATACGTCTATACGCGTGTGGTGTAAGGATAAGAAGAAGAAGAGTATGTAATATAAGTGTGTTGAAATAGTATATGTCTATATATATATGTGTGGGAGAGGAGAGAAGAGGAGGCAGGAGAACGTGGATCTAGCGCTCGGTGGGCGGCCATATTGGATCGTGATACGGGGCCGCAATTAAGGCTGAGTAGGCCACCCGGGCGCAGGCGAGATAAGGTGAGTTCCTCTCTTTCTCTCTCTTCCTTCTTCTCTCTCTTTCTCCCTCTCTTGTGAGCGCGCTTGCTCTCCCTCTCGCTGGTCACTTGCCTCTTCTCTCACTTGTTTCCTTCGCTTTCCCGTCCGTCTCTCGAGCGAGCGAGGGAGTTCGCTCTCGGTTGACCCCCAGTGGCTGTATATTATATATATATATATATATACGTATGTATTGTGGTTATGGATGGAAGAGCGAGTAGTAGTGGAATAAGATTGAACAAGGTCGGGTCACGATTGGAGTGACAGGGGATAGGTTGGATTTACTTTTTCTCTTTTATTAAAAATTTTGTCCTAAAGTTTAAATTTTTTAATAGAGAACGTAATAAAGTTCTTAAACGTAATTTAAAAAAAAATTTTCTTGATGTAATTATTTTATGAATGGCTACATCAATCTTGATAAATCAAACATTTCTGTGTTTCATTTTAGTTTTCTTTGATATATTGATTGATTTGTACCGTTAAACTAGCATATCAGATTCGACAATAACTATAAAGTTTATAAACAAAAACTTTCAGACTAATTTTCAATGAAAGATTATTGTTTCTTTTCATTCATTTAACCGATATCCATTAAAAATCCAAATCAACCCCCAGTTATTCCACACTTCCTAAAATCCAAACCATCCCACCACACCTTCTCCCATCCATCTATCATCTTACAAACCACATATTCACTACATATATCAACAATCAACCACTTCACAACGTTTTCCTCTTCAATCATATCTCCTTTACTAATCCACACACACCATATCACCAAACCCCATCCACCCAAAAACCGTTTAATTAAGACCTTGGCTTTCAATATCCATCGATTCGCACATATACATTATACACACACTTGGCCTGGCTTTATCCCTCTTTCGTATCTCTCGCTCTCTGCGTCTCAGATCAGATAAATCACATACAACGCGACGCGACCCAGGCATGCAAATATCCCTGGAACGAGCTAATGAAGAGGCCCACGTCCTTTCGGGGTCCCCTAGGTTTATAACGAGATGGAATGCCCAAATTGGCTGGCTCTAGCCGCGCTTCCACGCATATTCCGGTATGGTTCACATATATACATAGTGTCAAAGCCATACCGTAAGGACCACCAGTTCGCAGTATTTGTCTGTGTATGTATGTATATACATCGGTTACGTCACGGTAGCTAACTACTACTGCGCAGGCAGAGCTTCCGGAATTTCGCGCCGTTTCCCCCCTGGTTTGCGCAATACTGTGGGAGAGACGACGAGCAGATGAACCGCACGAGTAGTCTTTATTCTTCTTCTACACACGTCTTCGGCGTCGTACGGGATACTATGGTACCTCGTCGTGCCTTTTGTCCTCTTTAGCAAAAGGGGCCTCTCATCTCTCTTAGGGCCCGCGGGCGGACGCGCGCGCGCACACGCGGAACGATCTCGGCGCTGTGAGGCCGAGAGGATATAAATCACCGCGTCATAAACAACCGATATTTCTCGGTCGAATGTTTACCGAGTACGCTTTAAATGCCTTGTTAAAACAAACCTACGTCTTTTCCGTCTCTCTCTCTTTCTCTCTCTTACTCTCTGCTTCACGTCGCGTTTCTTCTTTTGCGCTCTCGTGTCTCGCAGCTGAAGGAGTATATGTATGTGTATATATGTGTGTGCATGTATACTCGTTTTGCGTCTTTTATCTCCCGAGGTGGTTGAGCCGCGAAATGAATTTCGCCCGCTTGTCCGGTGATTTTATTCTCGTGTTATTGAGTTCATCAATAAGATATTGAATTTTGAAAAGTGGTCGCTGCTTTCGCGATGTAGTAATACATGCAATATTTTCAAGCCTCGATGTGGATTTGTTTTACTGTGGTGAAGTATACAGTTTGTCATATAATAGTAAAATGAAAAGTATAATTAAAAACAACTTATTTATAATATTATAAATCAATTTTAAAAATTTCCATTTTTATTTTTATATTTATTGTTTGACAATATTTTTTTTCTTTTTTTAGTGTATAATTAACATACATTTGAAAAAAAAGATACAAAATTTATTCGATTAAATTTATAAAGTGAATAAATTTACTATTAACATTGCCGAATTTTCCTTCAACAATAAGCTGCTTAAAATTTAGATATTTATCTATAATTGTAAAACCATTAATGATCTTTATATCTATTCAAAGAAAAATGTTATTTTAAAAATTACGATGTTTGATTGTAAGTATGGAAAAGACTCGCAATACTCAAAAAATTGCTATCATTCATGTTAAAAATTGCTATAAATTTATTGTAATTTTTTATAGTGTAAAAAAAATTGCTATTAATTAGTTGCAATTTTTTTCATATTTTTACATATTAATTCAAGTGATACATAAACGTGCAACTAAAACATTTATACATCTCATGTAACCAATGTGTATATTACTTTCAAATCATCGCTTATCCCATAACATATATACAGTCCTACTTAACCATCGCTATTTTTTAATCCAACGAGCAACGCAGAGCGCATTAACTTTTGTTCACGACTGTCACTGCGATACTGATGAATCGTCTTCTCAGCATCTCCGTCTCTCTCGCCGCAACAGCCTCGCCCGCGGCAACGGCAACGACAAAAAAGCAGCCGAGCATTCGCGCAGGCGTGTCGTACCGACGAACGAAAGGTGCAGAGAGAGAGAGAGAGAACCTATCGCGCAATTATCAGCGAAATTTACTGACCGCGATTATTGTTATTACGCGTTTTCTCATTTATACAGGAAATATTGAATTGCGTGATATTGATGGAGATCCTGTACGTGTATACGCACATGTGGGCGGTTGAAATGAGGCGAGAGCTCGACAAAGCGAGGTGTTGTTAAATATTGAGCCAAGTCTAAGTTTTGATTTTTTTTAGTAGCCTTGTTATTCATGGTTAGCTATTGAAATTGATTCACGATTATCTTTATCCGGTGCCGAGGGAATTGTTTGTCTTAGTGCTTTACGTGTGTTGCTCAACGCTTGTTATAGCATTTTCACTATGTGTAATGCAAACTTTGATAATAATCTGACAATGGTGTATGAGCTGGTTTAATTCAATTGTTGCTGATCAAGGTTGCTTTCAAGATCAATGCGACAGTTACATTTTACTGTGAATTTTTAGTATCAGCTGCTGCAATCCATGGCCTTCGTTTCGTTATCAATTTTTTCTAGCTGTAACTTTGTCGTATATAACGTGCCTATTCTATACTAAGAGAAAAAAAAAGCTTTTTATTCGATCAACATAATGCAATTCCCAATGGACGTATTGATGAATCGCTCGGCGATCTCATTTTGCACGCAGCTCATGAGAGCGGCTCTGTTAAATTTAGCTCCGGGCGCAGTTGTTAAATTAAAAACGAAGTCATGGGATCGCGCTGCAAAAGTGCAATATAAACTTTTGAATTCTACTGATTATATTTCTTATCCTCAGTTTAAAATAAATAATATGATTCGAAATAACATTTAAGTTTGTTAATTTTGATATTTACTATAACGATACTTCGTTATTGTTATTTATATAATGTACATTATGATACAAGAAAAAAATAACACACAGTTCATTTAACTTGTAATTAAAAAATGTATTTATAGCAATATCGGTAAGAATAATATTAAAAATAAAAACAATGTAGAATTGGCCTTCCAATTTTATTAGTAAAATTGTTCTAACAATAATAAAGTTTTTTTTTTGGACTAACTGAACTTTTTCGACCAGTACAATTATTTATAAAACGTTGTAAATTACAAAGTTTTAATAACCCATTTTTATAAATCTTTTTCCCTATATTAAATTCAGCGTTCTACATTAGAAACTAAATGCCTTAAAATCTTTTAAGTTATCCAACTAAAACAACGAAGAAAAATAAAATAGAATTATCACGCAACTCGTTAAACTTGCGATTATACACCCAACATTTCAAATCCCCTTTTAACTCCTGATTTCCGTCACCAACCTCCTCTACTACTACTACCATCACCTTATACCCGACCCCGCACTCTTCGGCAACCGCAAAAAACATCACCAAGCAAAGAAGACGAAGGAGGAGGCTGGGACACAGGAACACGTACAAACAGTGGGCGGGGATCCGCGATCATCGTCAAGATTGAGTTATAGCGCTGCGAAGAGAGAAGAGACTACTACGTTCTCTCTCTCTCTCTCTTCTCGTCCCTTTCGCGCGATGAAATCGCTGATAGATGAGCCTCTATATATATATATATACCTGCGGCCGCGTTTAGAGCGCGCTAAACCGCTACGCCCCTCGATTACCAGCTCGTTGTGAGGTGTGTTCTCTCTGCTGCTGCTGCTGTTCAAGCCGCGACATTTGGCTAATAGCAGTTAAAGTATATGGGTGGGGTAACAATCGGAGATTTTAATTTTCGAATTGTGAAAAATCGGAATATATTAATATATAGATGTGGTATAGGATTTATGGGTTGAAGGTAAAACAGTCGATAACATGAAATTTGGTTGGTTGAAGTTCGGTCTGTGTGAAATAAAACCGTGGAAGTTCAAACGCATTAAATGTCACAGCTTGCGAAGCTCTATTTATATTCATATTTGGTTTACATAAAATCCTTGTTATGATTTTTTTTAATCCTCTGGTTATCCCGTCGGCCGATTCAAAGACCCTGAAGGATCTTAAATCTTCGCGGTTTTATCGTCGAATAGTCATTTGAATTGTAATGAATCTGTCTAGACGATACTTCTTTCTATAGAATCGTAAACTACGTGTAAATGTTTCACAATACATTTTATCGATGGTCACATTTTGTTCCTATATATATAAAACACTCGTAAATCAGACGTATTGAGCTAAACGCACATTTTTATTGTAACACGGTTTTGCAACAGAAAATAGTTTGTATAAAAGTATATATAACTATGAAGTTTAATAATCAAAGAACATGATTTTTTTTTACACATTCTTTTACACTAACATTTGCCTGCTATTTATTTACTAATAAAATCTGCGAAAAAAATAAAAATTCGTAAAATTAATTCAACTGAATGAAATGAACCTTAAAAGAAAGAAGCACATCTCGAATAAAAAAAAATAGACAAAAGATGGACGCGTTGTTTTATCGAAGGGGATCGTGCCTCCTTCGGAGACCATAAAACTTCCGGTGACTCCCCGCGTCTGCCGACCAAATTAACGCCTCTAAGTGGCCTATCAGAAAACTAATCGAATTTCGGCACAACTTCTTTTTGGCTAAATTTATTCCCGACCCCGCAGAGACCTCGTATAGTCACCTGCGTCGATCTTATTTATAGTCTGGAAGCATATATATATACGCAACACAACGTCGTCTTCTTATTTCCTTCGTCGCAGTTAATTTTCAGCGTGAACAGCTACTTTTCTCAAAGTAAGACGTGTATATCTATATAAAAAAAATTAATTTATATACATTTTTTAATTCAATCTCAAAATACAAGAATTTTTGTAATCCCTTTGCCAATCGTGCCTCTCTACCTTTGCTAACCAAGCACCGAAACTATTTTCCCCCGCGGTAAAAGTCAAGTTCTCCAACAACAATAGCGTATTCCACCTGTCTCGAATCCGCTGTGCAACATACACCACGATTACTATACCACCCCCACCAACAGCAACGCAACCTATCCTATACCTCGGAAATCGTGCGCTCGATAGGCGCACGACGACGATCCGCTGCTGGATAAAAATCGGTCGTTTTCGTGCCCTTGGCGCGGGTAAAGAGATATCCCCGTTCTCTCTCTCTCTCTCTCTCTCTCTCTCTCTCTCTCTCACTCTTGCCTTCCTCTTTTCTTCTTTTCTTCTCTCTCACTCTCGCGGGTCTCCATGGCGACCTTTGTGTAGTCGTGCGCACGGGGCGTACAATGGCTGTGCTTGGTCCGTGCGCGAGAGAGAGAGAGAGAGCCATGAGTGTCTTTTCCCAGGAGCGCGCGCGCGCGCCTTCGCCTTCTCTGCATTTCCGAATCGATCGTATCTACGTAACCGTGGAATTCGCGAGAGCGCGCCTCGAGTATGTATACGTATGTATAGTATGTATATAGAAGAGAGAGAGAGAGAGAGAGAGAGAGAGAGAGAGAGAAAAGGAGGGAGATAAGGTGGCCGTGTGGAGGATGGTGGGGAAAACTCGCTCGAAGGTATACGCTCCGAGATTTTTCGGATCTGCATTGTTATCGCGGGAGGAGGATGAGGTTTTGGAGGGAAGAAATAAGTTTGGCATGCAATTTTGTTGAAATTGTTGTTGGAATTTTCGTAGTTCGGTTAGATATTTGTGAAACAAATTTTTATATGGTTAATTGATAAAAATGATTTTGTGAAGGGTTTGCATAAATAAAAATTCATTGTTTAGTATTCTGTCGGTAAAATGGAAATATTACGTAAAAATATGAAGCACAACAATATGGATAGTTCTTAAACGATTTGGAACAAGTATATAAACATTAATTTGAAACTTCATATAATTACTCTATTCTTTAGCAACAATTCATATCTATATAACCCTACCATTTTCTTCAGAAAATGAAAATTCATTTATGCAAATATCAATTTAACATATCTATCGTTACAAACATGCCCTTATAACCCACCCATATAATTTGTTCCACTTACCCTGAAATTACCTTGCAAACGTAACGAAATTATCGTTCCCTCACCTCATTTCTCCATCCGTACCTGTTGATACCATCTATATCTAAAAATGGTCATCCACACTCACCATTCTCAACCAATAACATTCGCGCGCGTTCCCTCTCTCTCGTTATATACATATACACGCAGCAACCAAGTTCGAAAACCACCGGCTGCGCAGGGACTTCCGATCATATTCACCCCACCGTTCCCTCCAAGCTACATTATTTACAAGGGAGGGACAATGCTTGCCGCGCGGCCATCTTTCCTCGTTCTCTTTTTCCGCTCGTTTTTTTTTGCATCCACGTACATTCGCGGTCTCTCCATATGGAACAGCCATGTACGCGCAAGGGTCCCCGCCTATATGGTATACGTCCCGCAGCAGTAGCTTCTTCTTCTTGCACCTTTTAAAGTCTATACGGTCCCACGAGACACCTGGATTTATCTTCTCTCTCTCTTGCGTTGTGTGCTTTTGTACCGTATAGGCTTTGTTGGATGCGACGCATTGTCTTTTCGAGGGGGTTGCGCTTTGCATTTTTCCTGTATATATACGTATGGAAAATGTCATAAATTCGCGGGGTACCGATGTGTGTGTATATATATATATATATAGAGAGAGAGAGAGAACTGGGTATACTGCATTGCGATGCTTCGACAGCGTTATATACAGTGTGTAAATGAGGGGGAGGGTTTATGGCGGACGCGACGTTGTGATGTAGTAGAAGTTGGAGATGAGAAGCGAGAGGCGGATGGTGTATTTTTTTTGGGTTGAAGAGGAAATTTTGTTGTGGGTTAGAGTTTTAACAATGGTCAGAGATATAATGGATAGTTATGATGAGATATTGGAATATTTTTGAATGATTTGCGGAAAACGCGAGAAATAATGCTTATATGGTTTTCTATTGAAGATATGATAGAAATTAAATTTTTGTAAACTTATCGGTTAAAACAATAAATAACATATTTTGTCTGATTTTTTCAAAATATAATAAATTTATTCTTTATGATACTCGTTTATTATGTTTATTTTTAAAAGATATTCCGATCCAAATCGTTTCTTCTAATAGTGGTTTTCATTGCATAGTTCAACCGCAAGCACCATTAAAAATTCAATATCATTTATCAACCTGTTTATAAACATTTTTCACTATACTAATTATAAAAGAAAGATACAAAGCTTCGAACCACATAACATTAACTTTAAATCTCTCGACTTCGACGAAAATTCCAAAAACTTCCGCAAACCTCTGCATCTCCTCGCACGACGAACAACCATTTTAAATCGAAAATACACGTATCGAAGGGTTAAAGCTCGCATTCACCGCTGTGCATCGCCGAAACCTTACGCGTACGCGTCGAACCTCGCAAAGGCCACTTTACAGAGTCGCGCATGCATGTACACTGTCTCTCCTTCTCTCTGCAAGTCCCCGCGTATATACATATATTTCACGCCGACGTGGGATTTTCGTGGGTTACATCGAAGAATACGTATATGTATACACACACGAGAGCCATGGTGAAAGCCACGAGTCAGAGAGCAAGCGAGAGAGAGAGAGAGAGAGAGAGAGAGAGCAAAACAACGAACCGGCAAAAAAGGAAGCACAAGAGAAATGCGTCGATATAGCGGCCGCTATACGAGCGGTTTGTTCACCGCTGCTCTTCGCTACCGCTTCTCTCTGCTTCGCGCTGCTATCGAGGGTATAGGGCCAACTCTCTCTCTCTCTCCGCGACCATCCTTTTTCGCGAATTATCCAACCAGCGCATCGCTTATTCGTGTTATCCACTTTTTGGCTCTTTTTCCGTAGCGCGCTCGCGCGCACGGACTTGGGTATAGGGGAGAGATTCTTTGTTCGCGATGGTATAGCTTCCTCGAAAAGAATGGTCAGGGGGATTCTCGAGCTGCAACGCGTATAGTCGTTCTCACTGGACTTTTTTACCCGGTCGTTGGAGGTAGTATGGTAGAGACTGTGGTACACGGTATAGGGTGGAGAAAACCAGAGAGAGGTGGAGAAAGAGAAAAGAAGAAAGAGAGAGAGAGGAAGGGATATAGGTAGGAAGAGCTTCGATGTTTTCGGACCTTTTGCTGCTTCGGTCCTTGATAAATTTTTATGGAGTTTGGGTGTATACGAGATATACAGTATTGAGCTGAATACGAAATACGGGGGCGATGGAATTTTTTTTCTTATGTTTTAGGGGTATTGCTATCATTTTTAGTTATATACATTTTAGCAAAAGGAATGTGAAAATACCGCAGTAATTGATAATCGTAATGTAAATCATAAACGTATATGTTATTGAAGTTAACAAAAATATAATTGCAAAATATGTTCAAGTATATTTGCTTTATCTTGCACTTTTGGTTTTCTTTATATCTTTTCTTTATTACAAATAAATCAGCAATGTAATCTCAAAGGATTACATATTTACTGATTCCAATTTATTCTTCCGAATATATAAATTCAAAGTTCTTCTTGCAACAATGACGAATTGATCACACATATCGTCTGGGATATTCCGCAGTCTCGTTCTCCAAACACCTAAATCCTTACCTCATTCGCCTTTGTCAAACGAACCGCCGCGGTAACCCCCTTATACAGACATTACACGGCTTTTTACACCGTCGAAGCTCTTAACAATCGGATAATTCGATCGAAAATTCGTGCTCGAATTTATTAAGGACATTATTCTTCTATATACCAACCGGTGCGATGATAAAAACGCCTTTCTCTTGCGAAATATCGTTGCTATACTATATATATACCGCGAGAAAAAACTTGTTCATCCGCAAGCCGCGTGCTGCACATATACGCGTTTTGTTATTCCGCGGGCCAAACAGTCGTCGGTATAAATTGGCGAACCGCGGGGGGAGGAATTGAGATGAGAGGCGCGTATACGTCAGGCGAATCATTTTAATGGATTGCGCGCGGTGATTGAGCTTTTTGTTGAGACGACGACGAGAGAGGATGCGAGGTGAATGGCGAGATGCCAGGTTCGCGTGAGAGATGTAAGGTGAAGTGTATTGCAGACTGTGATTATTCTTTATTTTTTTTTTGTTGGGTCTTTGTTGATATGTGATTTGTGCTTCTTGAAAATGTGAAAAAGTATTCGCTTTGTTGGTTAATAAAATTGAATAATAACCGAATGAAATTATTTGGTTACCACAGAAATTTCCATATTTTTATGTCGCTTAAACAGGTAGGAAGAATATTGGCACCTTGAAAGATACTGAAATTCAACTTCTCAAAATATTACCATTACAATAATCATAAAAATCTTTCTATAGTTAGATACGATTGTTTTACTTTTAACCGCTAGTTAAAGTGATTTCTTCTTCTTCACTATATACACATCCGCCCATAAATCACATTACACCAACAGAAACATTATACTCATCCTATATAGATAATTGTAATCTGTACAAAACATCGATTAAGACTCGACGCGCGATCGAGAGACAATGGAGCTTGGAAAAAAGTATAATACCATTCGTATTTGTCGAATCAAATACCTCTCATACTCGAGGCGCGCTCGCATTATACGTTCTAACCAGAAAATAATTACACGCGAGCCATATATATATATATATATGTATATATATATACCCTTGATCCCAATCACTCGCGAGTCGCGACATCCTCTTTGCTGCTTCCACCCTCCCCCACCTCCGACAAGTAAAGACATCTCATACATCGCACGAAATTTACAGCGCCTACAAACGAGCGGGTCGCATTCTTCAAATCGCCCTGTATACATATACTATAAAAGAAACCGAGAGGGAACGGCGGCATCGATTATCGCGCGTATATACGCGTTCAAAAAGGGACCAACGCGCGCGCGCGTCCATTTATTGAATAACCAAACCTCAAGGCGAAGAAAGAGAGAGAAAGAAAGAAAAAGAGAGGGAGAGAGGTAGAGAGAGAGAACTGCACTTATTGAAAACAAGGCATACGTGGTGGCTCTCTCGATAAAAGGGCGAGCGAAGAGTCGTGAGCGTTCGCCTATCGCACGGACGAATCGTCGCAAGAGGGACGGACGGACACCGCTAAAGAAAAACAAGAAGAGAGAAAGAAAGAGAGAGAAAGAGAGAGAAAGAGAGGGTATACGAGGATCGGCTTTCGCGGCAGCCTGATAAAAAAAGTTAGCCGTGCGCACGCGCGCGTGAGCGGCGACATATCGCGAAGCGCGCGCTCTGTCCTTTCTTTTCCTCCGAGGAGAGAGCGAGCCGCGGGCTACGATCTTGAAAGGGGGAAGATAAGGAGAGAGAGAGAGAGAGATGGCGGAGTGGTGGAAGGAAGGAGAGAAGTGAATAAAAATTGATGAGGTTTGTAAGAGTTGGAAAATGTATTGGTAGAATAAAAGGGGGTGTAACTTTTGTTTCGAAGGAATGTGAGAAAATGTAGATGAGGACAGATAATAAGTAAATGTAGAAATAATAATAAATGCAGAAAATGTAGAGATAATAAGTGTGAAAGTTCAATAAAAAGAATATGATAAAAAGGAAATTCGATTATGCTGACGAAATCTTAATATTAGTTATGCTTATTAATTCGTTCAAACAGATTCAACATGCATAAATTTACGTTACTATCACGAAGAAAAAATTTGTAAAACGCAGAAGATTGGAAAAAAGTTTAGAAGACAATTCGAAAATATTAATAGGAACACAATATCAAATAAATGGAAATATTGAATGTAGTTGTGCAAAATTAAACTTTGTCAATTAAAATAATTTCTTTTATATATATAAAATTCAATCCCCAGCAACAAAACAACAATCCACGACATCTCTCAACCGCGAGACATCCGAAACAATCGCACCTCCTTCGCAACTCTTTACCCCTCCTTCCAAAAAAAAAAACAACCACTCACTCTCCAAGAAAATCTTCTCTTCTCCACTCGCAACGACGACGACGCGGAAGGACATCTCGGACAATAAGAAGCGCGCGCGCGCACAGCAGAAGCAGCCATTGGGCGACGACACTCGTGAGAAAGATAAAGAACGCGCGCGCGCAAGAGAGAGAGAGAGAGGAGGGGCAGTGCGCGCGTTCCGCGGCGCGACGTTTGACAGAACAAAAGACCATCGACCGCCTTTCTTATTCTCTCTCTCTCTTTCCCTTTTGCCGAATGCATCGTACGCGAGAGGAGAATGGCCGCGCGCGGGCACACCGAAATGGCCCGAGAGAAGAGAGCAGAAGCGAGCTTGTCTTTTAAGTACCGTTCGACGGCTTGCCTGCGGTTCTTTTTTAGGGTATAAGAAAGAAAGGGAAGGGAGGAGTATTCTTTGCAAATAAGGGTGGAAGGTGGGATGTTACTGATTTGTTTATTATGCGATTGTTGTCGCGAAGGGGTTGGGGAAGGTTTAGTATAATCGGTATAGTGATGCGAGGATGTTTTGTTGGTTGTTGGGTTACGATATGTATTTGCACAAAGAGTTTTTGTGTTTTTGACAATAATTCATGGTTGTTATTATGAGAATATACAGGAACACGAGACATGCAAAGTAACGATAACAATTTTTATTGAAATTATATATAACCACGCGAATACCAACCTCAGATTGCACATTTCTTAATCATATTAATTATAACAATAACGAACGAATAAAAGAAACCCCACCATATTACCACAACAAAAACATCCATTATCCGCATAACTCGTTCAGCTTGCAAAAACGTCTCTCCCACCGAATTTGGCTCTTAAACTTCGACAATAACATATAATAAGTATACATCCAAACGAGCAAACGAACGGTACAACGATTAAACCTCGTCACCAAAAAAGCCACATCACATTCCTCCCCCCCCCCTTGCATCAAATTTAACTTGCTGTACATTTCGCGTAAAAGCTCGCACGCGTACGGGTACGTGAATAAGATCGAGAAATAAGAAAACCACGGAGAAACAGCTCTCGAGTAAGTATGCAAAGGTATGCAAAGTCGTACTCGCCCCCTCTCACTGATATTTTCGACGTTCACGGATTATTATTATACAAGCGTTCCCGTATACATACACACACATAGGTACTTCCCCTCAGGGCTCATTAAATATTAACGAGAGTGAAAGAGAGAGAGAGAGAGAGAGAACCTCAATTTCTTCATTTCGCCGATGATGACTCTTGGTCTCGAAAAATACACACACACACACACAGACAGACACACACAACTATATACTTTTCTTTAACGCGCTCTATTACGGTCTCATTTCCTCCTTCCCTCTGTCTCCTAGAGCTTTTCCCTCCTCCTCCTCCTCCTTCTTCTTCTCCTCGTATTCGAGTGAGCGCCGGCGCAGCCGCATATAGATTGAAAATTAACTTATACGAGCGCCGGCAAAATATACGGCTGCTCTCCGTGTGCTCCCTTTTTCGCCTCTTTTACTCGCTCTCCCTCTCTCTCGTTCTCTCTTCCTTCTTCTTCGCAGAGTTGTGGTTCGACCAAGGGCGACTTGCGTCTAGGAGGGAAGGACGATGAATCTAAGCATATAGGTATATACATACATGGGGATTGCTACTCACCTCTTCACGCGCGACGTTAAATCCCTTAAATACTCAATTTGATGCTAATTAGCCACTTGCCTTGCCTCGCGCTTTTCCCCTTTTACTCTTCCTCCCTCTATCTCACTCTCTCTCTCTCTCTCTCTCTCTCTTTGGTTTTTTCACCGAGTGCACGACCTTCGGTTATTATAGCTCTCTTTTGCCGAACGGTACATATATATATATATATATATATATATATATATATATATATATATATCTACCAGTGCAGTGCAGTGTGAGAGAGGAGAGCTGTTTGAAATTTAATCGCTTTTTTCTGCTCGACTCCGAGGAGCTTGTTTGTTTAAGCAGATTTATTGCGCCCTCTTTCTACCTCTCTCTCTCTCTTTCTCTCTCACTCGAGGGCCCAGGTCTTCTTTGGCCGTGTGCAAAAAAATTAAGTGTTTTGTTACAAGATGTTATTATACTTATATATATACGAAGCAAATGATTGGTCTCCGACGAGGTAATTGACCCCTTGTGGGACGTTACAGCATTTGTCTTATGTACGCTTGATTAATCAATTTTCAATTCTACGTGTAATTGGATTAATTTTTATTGGTTGTTTTGGTGTGCTCGTAAATGAAGAAGACAGTATATATACTTATTGTTTTTTTTTTAATTTTTTAGTATCTTTATTTCAGCATTTTAGCGATATTTACTTTGCTCATCATCTGAATCTATAACACGTAGCGGTAATAATGCACAAAGTATTATAATTCAATTTTCACGTCAATAATAAAGCTTTCCCAAACTTTATACGTCTATTAACATTAAATAAATCGACAAATAAATAACTCTTCTAAACTAAATGGTTAGTTCGATTGTAATACAATTTTCTTTTTTTACAAATTCATATATTCTTTATGATGTCTTATACAATACAATTAACATAATTAAATTTTCTGGTATTCTATAAAATGAAATTTCATTGGTGTTAAATAAATTCTACTTTCACTCTTGTGATACGTAATGAAAATCAAAATTTTTTATCTATATTTTACGTAGGAACGATCGCTTATGCGTTTCGTTACAATTTGTTTTTTCAAAATGGTTTCATCCCCATTCCACACTGCAAATTCATCCTTGTTCGCAACATTCACTGGCGATTAGACAAAATTTGAAGCTTCATCGTGAATGCATCGCTAGTTATATTTACAGGACGCCAACATCGACACATTAAACAATAAAAAAGAAATGTGTTTGAAATAATAAACACGTTGCTTATGCATCGTATCATGCACTTTCGTTTATGTTCATGTACACCTTGCATATTTTTTGTTTTTTTTTATTTATTTGTTCGTTTGGCCCACTACGAGTAAGTAAGACTATCATGCACGAATCCTATAATTTCTCACACTATTCACTTTTTCCCCTTTTGTCTCTTACTCCTGTAAAGTTGGCACATTGCTAAAAAATCCAATACGATTAGAAAAAGTATCTACAGTCCGGCGACTATTGCCGTGTTTATCCTTACGAAAACTATCATCTAAGCCTTTGGTAATTCGGATATGCATGGAACTATATTTATCATCACTTGACTCCCCAAAGTGAGTCTCACCGCCGAAAAAGTACGATAATGTTGGACTAACCTCTCAAGTTTCAGGTGTTTCTTAATTACCTCGTTACAAATGTCATTGATTTAATATGTCAATAATCTGGAAATTTTTATAATCCGCTCAAGTGAGCATCAATCAATTAAATGTGACAATAATCATGAATCATTTGTTACTTGAATACTTGTATAATATCTTTATACTACGTTAAATAACAAATTAAGATTTATTCGTATAAAATACGATCAAAATAAACGAGGATTGAAAAATAACTGACATCATTAAATCCTACGGTGACAAACTCAACGTATGTATATTAAACTTCTGATAATTTTCACTTCAATCGCCGAAGCACTTTCCAACATTGACCATTTGTTTTTAGAACTTTTGACTGGCAAATTTCGGGAACTTTTTAATAGTCGCGTACCACAATTATGAATCTTACGTTCTTTTTCATACGATGGAAAAATATTTAGTCAGAATATTATTATTCAGTTATCGTCAATGCATACGTCTCCCATTACGATTCCCTCATGTCTCGCAACTCCAACTAATACTGATGATGGCAGTCGTCACAGGCAGTCGTCACTCCAATCGCAACCCACTGGCAATAAGTTACTCGCACCGGTTTATGTATCAGTCTTTGTCCAGTATCTGATATTGTATTTCCATCAGCCATAGATAGCACCTGGCAATAAGAAGTTGAAAAAATGAGTTAGTTACAAAATCAGAGTTTAGACGTCAGCCTATTCATTGTTTACTATCTATCGAATACTAATGAAGCTTCATCGATATAAATCTAACGTCTAAAGATTATCACTTGTTGTCTTTCTTGCTACATTCTGTTGTGTGACCTAACTTTATATCAAACGCGAACACCAATATTTTATCTGCAAATGTTGCAATCCCTTCTTTAAAAAAATAAGTATAGAAAGAAACAACATAATTTACGAACTAACTTTACAGTATTTAAATAATTAAATGATATTTACTATACAATATCACTTACTTAATCCGATTCTATAATTAACAAATCAATAACAAATTTTTTACTATCGTCAATTACAATTTTTCTAAACACCTTTCAGACCTGATGACAAATCATCTTCTACCACTACTCTATCTTCAGAACCCAAATGATCAAGAAATAATTACCTATGACCACACCACGGTCTCAGCCCACATAGTCGCGGTCACCGCCGCCCTTGTCGGCGTGAAATCGCCGTCAGTAGAGATCGGAGAAGGAGACCTGGGACGAGTGCAGATGATGCAGCGCGTGCAGCTCCTCCATGGACGTCGAGGGCATGCTGTTGCTATCGGCTAAGAGGCTGGCACCACCTGCGCCTAAACCAGCTGGTGAACCACCTCCTGTACTCGTGGATGCTGGTGTGCCGGGACAACCGCCAACTGTACCACCAACTCCGGTGCCGCTGTTGCCACCTTCCTGCCGCATCATGTTACGTCGCCATTTCGCTCGGGCGTTTTGGAACCATACCTGGAGGTGAGGAGTGGATTTGATGTGTATCGTATCAACTTTTTAGTGGTTGTCACGAAAATTAATGTTATGAGATTTCTAATTCACTTTGGTAAAAATTTTTAGCCATTGATATAAGCAAAAGGTTAACAGGAGAATAGTATTGTTTTATTTCTACGGGTAAATATTTGGAAATGAAAGGACAATTAATAGTTTTTTTATAGAAGCTTATTAATTAACACAATAATTCGTAAACAACTACTTGTCATTGAAGAGATTTGCTTAATTCATTAGATTAAAAGAAAAAAAATATTGCTTTTTTACCTGCAAAACCCTCTTTGACAAGCCGGTTTTCTGTGCCAGTTGCTTGAGGTCTTTAGCATCAGGATTCTGATTGATCGCAAAGTAACTCTTCATAGTTCGAAGCTGGTGGTGCTTGAAACTCGTGCGCATGCGCTTAGTACGCTGGCTCTGATGTATATGGCTACCCGGGGAACCCACAGATGTATCGTACGCGGCTAAAGATTCCATGGACGAAGATAGTTCAGTAGGATGAAGTAATTCTGAAATCAGAAGAACATCACTTTTTAACTCATAGTATAAATGTATATATAGTGGACATTTTCTCAAATCTAAGTTGAAAAGTAACTAAACATCGCGCATGCCTACTTCATTAAGACTCTGTTTTTGGCAGTACTAAAATACAATCTTTAGTTATTCCATTCACCAACGCCGACACGAGTCCACCTAATTGCCAGCCACTTTTAACTCATACACGTGAGCCGGATGAGTGGGCAAACGCGAGCATTGTAATAATAGTCTGAACCGTTTTGTTTCCGGCGCCCAACGATTGAGCGAGCAGCAGCAGACGCGAATCCAGGGTGGATTATTATTTGCCCACTCGAGGAGAGAGACGAGTACACACACACATACATGTATACATACATACAATCGTCGACGCTTGAGCAAATACTCGCGATCGCTCAGCCAAAGCAAATCCGACCGACCCCTTTTCTGGTCTGTTTCTTTTTTTAGTCTACGTGTGTCTAGTCCTCGTTTGCCCTTACTTTCGTTTTCTTGGCTGGAGATTCGAATTTTTCCCTTTGTCAAGATTGAAGTGGTTATTGTGAGATCTCTTGTCGTGATGGAAAAGTTGCATAATTAAAGGAGTATACGTAAAGATTATTTTGAAATTCAATGGAAATATTGAGATAAGATGTAGTCAACTATCCAAAAGATCTTCTTTATCTATATGACTAGTAATAAGGTAATTATTTTTTAAATTAACCCTACATTATACTCTGATACAATTGTCGTACTCTGAACTTATAACTATAAATGATATTTGGTTTATGATATCACTTACCATTGTTATAAGATAAAACACCCCCTATTGAATAATCACACTCCTAAAGTTTTATTACCTAGTATTTTACCTATAAAGCTACCTCAAAACGCATTTGGTCGCTTACAACTCGATTCTTTACCCCCGTGATAGCGCACCTCTACCGCGTCCACCTCTTACCCCATGCACCCAACCTCACCCATTTCTTCATTTCCATCTCCTCCCATATACATCCTTTCATATACCGGCTGACTCGACGCAATCATGATCCGCTCAATTACGCTCTTGTAGCTGTAGCTGCTGTTGCTGCTGCTGCTACTGCTGTTTGCAGTCCGTCCCCGTGTCTTTGCAACAGCACTTGCCAATTACTTACGCCCCTTCGTCCACAGCAAACAGAATCGATAAATTCACAAACATCGGTTCTCCCTCTCTCTCTCTCTCTCTCTCTCAATCCCCTCGCGATGTATACATACGCGTATATACATTTATATGTTTATCGTGGGGATAAAGTTTATCTTACGTTTGCCAGAATCGAAGCGGTATACGATATGTTTCTTTCGTTTTGCTGTTGGCGTAAAACGCGCGTTGAGTTGCGACTGCTGCGGGGATTCGTCAAACATTTTTATTAAATAGGAGGGGTATAATATTTGCAGAGGATGGATATGCCGAGAGCTCGGGGAGCGCTGGAATAGTACCGGTATTGAGCATTTTTGTATGTGTAAGCGAAAAATTTGCTTTTTCATGCGGGTATACCGAGTTGCCTTCTTTTTTTTTCTTTAATCATATTTATACGTGATTTTTATTCTGTTTTTGGAAGTTAAATATTTACAGTTTAAAACATAAATTTTGTTTCAATTTGTTTCTTTTTTAATAATGATTCAGCAAGTTTTTTTTTCAATTTTCATTGCTCTCTAGAGTCACGTTCTTTGAGATCTATACATCACATATGTGTTCAAGTCCTAATCATTGTGAGAACATATAAGATTCTTCCGCGATCGTATAGAAAACCTCCTATTGGTCACTACAACATCCGCATAAGGCACGGTGCAAATGACAATTCTGAAAAAATTCTCATAATCCTAATGAAACCGGAGATCCTTTGGACATTTTTGCTTTTCTTCATCATCACGGCGTTCGACGAAGCCACCTCACCGCGTATACAATAAAAATTTACAGTATACTATTCGTCTAAGAGCGCGCGACGTGCAACTACCCTTACCACTTCTTGCACGACTCTTCTTAGATTTACAAATTGAAACATTTCATAAATCTCTTCTCAGAAAGTCCTCCTCTCTCTCTCTCTTTCTCTCTTTCTCCTTCAACTCCTCTATTTTCATCCACGTGAATGAAACGCGTGCGGTGAGCACTCGTCGTTTGCGCGTGCGACGTATCGACTCACGCACACGCGCGCGTTCCGCGAAAGGCATCATTCATACGGTGACGAAGAAAATCCATGTCGCCATGGTGCAAGAAGAGAGAAAGAGAAAGAGATCCTATATATGCTGCACTACACGGGGCGGAGAATGCAGACTCTCTCTCTCTCTCGGCAGTAGCAGCAACGCTCCCGCGAAGGAACGACTCACCGCGTGCGCGAGCAAAAAACCCGGCCCAATTATATACAAAAACAGCGAGACGGAAATGCGTATGCGAAGCTCGCTCTCTCGTAAATCCTGAGGGTTTCTTGTCCTGGTATATGCGTATATATGTGTGTGTGTGTGTACGCGCCGCGCTTTTGAAGCGTTTTTCGCGTTGGGCAAGAAAATTGACAGTCGTTGGCGACGACGACGACGCGGGAGTTTAATGCTGACGCGCGGGGTATAAGAGACGCGGACGCGGGAGAGAGGACGATGAAAAATTCCTGGTATCGGGTAGGAGAGGATTATGGTGGAGGCTTGACGCAGGTGGATTTTCGAGATGGCTTGTGGGTGACGAATTGCGGGGTGGTAATGAGTCAGTGATACAAGGGGGGAAAGAAGGAGAGGGAATGAACGATGGGAGGTGCTTTGTTTTGTACGTGAGGAGATATTAAACGATATTTGGGTAATGTCGATGGTCACGATTTTTCATTGTGTAATAGAGTTTTTAGAGTGTCTTTTTGTAAATTGAGAATCGAGTTTTAATTGCTTACATTTGAAAATGGAAATGAAAACGTTTTAAATTTTATTTAACATTTATTCGGTATGGAGAATGTTTTAAATAAAACTGATATTGTAAAATCAAAAAAACTTTTCGAATGTTTGGAAAATGTTATATCTTTCGCATAGCCCGTTTTGAATCGACCTCGAATTAATCTGTCAATATTTTTCTTTATATATGTCAAATTGAAGTATAAAGATAATATTTTTCCACTATAAAAGTATTTTGATTAAATACTTCTATTCCAAAAAAGTATTTGAAATTCTACCGAAATATTTATATTGATAAAAGATGTGCATTTCACAGAGTAATCTGACAAGTTGAAAATTCTTCATCACCTAAGCGTAAAATAATGGTACAATTTAACTCTACAAAACCAATATTACGATGATTAATCAAGCTTTCACGTTCCTTAACGCTTACACGTACCACACATCCTCCATCAATAAGTCTTCCTAACACATTACAAACAAGCGCACCAACCCAGCAACATTGCCGATATATACAAAAGAAAGTCTGCTAAAACTCATTTCCTGTGCACACATACATACACATGAAGGTGCACGCAAAAATATACCCATACACATATAAGCCACAACTTAATGCGCGTGCGCGAGTTCTGCGCGAGCCGCTCGTTATGACGCGCGCTCTCTCTCTCTCTCGCACACGCCATTTGTTTAAACAAAAGTCGATTTCTCTCGTTTTCTCCTCTGCTGCAAATTCCCTCTATATTTCCTCGTACGACGTGCGCGCATCTATCACCATTTGCGCGCGCGTGTGCGCGCAACAGAGCCGCGAGGGGACATCAGCAATTGTAATATGCCCTCGCGTCGCAAAAGTCGATAGATCGATCTCTCTCGCGCGCTCTCTCTCTCTCTCTCTCTCTCTCTCTCTCTCTCTTGCTCAGAAGAGAGAAAAGCGGAATTTCGCAAACGGCATATATGTGAATGTGTGTATATGGGTATACTGAAAAAGGAGAGGAGGAAGGAGTTGGAGGATTTAAGGGGCAGCTGTATATCGATGGTTCTTCTCGTATGAAAACAAATGCTTTGGAATAATGTATCAAAATGTGAATTTTTTCCATGTTCACAAGCCAAATGATGATAACGTATTTGAATTTATGGAAAATGCAATCTTCTATAGAAATCGGTAAAATAAACATGTGTATCAACAATTAAGGCAAACTTATATATTATTATTCGAAAAAAATTACACTTTTATCATTTCACAAGTCACGAATAAATGTTTGTACGTTAAACTTTATTTTCACAGCAAAACAAGCCACAAAGATCCAATGAAAGTTGAAGAAAATTTCGTATTCATATACCCCGCGGTAGCCTGCTCACCACACCTCGTTCCCGTGCAAGTCCACGTGCATTAATTCAGCCCATATAGCTGGTACACACAAAACCGCTCGACCAAATAAATTTTATCCGTAACATCGTATACGTATATAGCAGAGCCCTATAACCAACCAACTCAGTATTCCAGGCGAAAACCTCGCTGAATCCCGAAAGACATCATAAAACACGTCATCGGCATCTCGTACGATCCCTTGTATCTCCTCCAGCTTCGTTCTGCATATGCGCATACGTATATATACCTACATACGTATACATACATACGTACGTATATATACCCATCCTCTTCGAAAGGTATACGGAGAGAGCGCGAAGGAGTAGAAGAAGAAGAAGAAGAAGAAGAGAAGGCAAGGAAGAAACGGAGAAAGAATGGGGAAAAGAGAAGCGCGAGCGAGCGAACGTGGACAGTGATAGATGGGTATCGGCGGCGAGATGCATCGATTGGTCGACTCGCGCGCTGAAAAGAATGCCGCCGCGGACCAATGCGTGCACGCCGAGACCGGAATGGCCGCTCTCGCGAGAGCGCGTGTTTCTCTCTGCGCGTCTTGCTTCTCTTGCACGCGCGTGCGCGCCGTTTCTCCGTTCTTCAACGATTCGATGAGTATAGACTGCGAAGCCTCATGCCCTGTGTGTGTTAGCATATTCGTATATGAGGGAGTATAAGTGAGGGTTTGCACGGCAAACAATGGTTTCACTTGGTTCGAGTTATATATTGTTTAAATTTCTTTCAATGACTATTGTGTAAAGCTGTTGGTTGAATTCATAAATTTCTTTTTGGTTACGAGATTGTCGTTTGGGTAATGTGAATGTTATAATTCTTATGTATACTTATTACTTAATTCAGAAAGATGAATTTAGAAATAAAAGAATCCGAATAGAGATAAAAGCTATATTTTCGTAATATAAATTTTAGTGTTCTTATTTACTATCAAAGCTATTATTGTCGTTTAAGACGAAAAATTTATTTCAATACCAAATTGTTACATTGATTGAATGTTAGGAAACTTGGCAGTACGCCACCTGGCGGTGAAACTAAATTCTCTCTACTATTAATATATACCAGGAAATTGTAACACTTCCACGCTACGATAATTTTATTTATTTTAAATCAACAGTAGTGTATTAGTCTTTTCTCTTGTTAAACTTGCGAGCGATCGCAATATTATATATGTCGAGCACCAGACCAGCGTCCAACAGCAATAACAAAAAAAAGCACTCATCAGATACAACACAGTATAACATTCTGGAATTTATCCGTACGAGCCGAATGATTGCACAGCACTTGTCCATCGCTAAGTTATCCCTGCTATACGCCGAGAAGCCACAGCGACACATTTTCCAAAGGACACTCGAACGTCAGAAAAACCACTAGCCGTCGCGACCGTTACGCTCTCCTCCATACGAGCAAGCATATAAAAACCACCACCACTCTCCCGAACCGGAAAAATAAATAAAGAAAGTGCCCCCGCGCAAAATCGAGCCTCTGCGCGCTCTGATCGCTCGTACGGTGCGCGCCGCGCGCTCGTGCAACGAAAAAACGACATAAATCAAACGTCAAAAGCGAACGCGCGCGCGCAAGCAGGCAGGCAACGATCCCATACATATATGTACATACATGCATACGTAACCGCGCGGACTTGTCGTCGTCGTCGTCGTCGTCGTGACGCGAGATAATGCGCGCATACATACGTATAAAGGAGAGCGCGCGCAAGCGGCACCTGTGCACAGTGTGTCACCGAGGAGGAGAGAGAGAGAGAGCTTTCCTCTCGCGGGCATTATTACTATGCGCGAGCGCACGGGGACGATGATCGATCGCCGACCGGCTTTTGCCTTTCTCGAGGAGTTGGGAGAGGGAGAGAAAGAGAGGACCTTTTTCCCCCAAGTGGAATGCCCGGGAGAGAGGCAGGCAAAAATGGTTGCCGGAAAAAATTGGAGGAGGAGACGACGAGTGGAGTGTGTATGTGTATGTGTGTTTGCGGATGTGGCTTCGGATCGGTTAATTTCCAATATATATATTTCTTTGAAGTATCAAAATATTCTGAATATAGCAAAATTGATTTGATTTCATCGTACCATGCCATAGTTTCTTAGTAGAAATTGCATATGCTTAAAAAAATCAATACAAGTAGAAAAATGCCGAGTACAGTACGCCACACATACCAGGAGATCTCCACCCGACCTCCTTGTTATTCCGCCCATACCCTCCTATATAATGTTCCTCATCTCCTATTAACGTATCTTATGTCCTACAAATAACGTCTTGGACATAACCAACGGTAATCTGAACATTAAATACTCACCTAACGCACCTGCAGCTAGTCTCATCGTGACCGGTAGCTCGGAGCTCGCTACTTCGGAGAGCTTGCGTTTCCTAGGTCGGCCCTTTTGCACTCCACCAGTTGTCGGTCCACCCGACGTGATGGGGCTTTGCTCGGCTGCACTGTAATATCCAGGCAGAGGTGATACACCGGGCGAGCCTAAGTCTTCGACGCTGCCTGACGTGCTACCGTAGTCTGTGGCGCAGCAGATGAGCTCGTAGTGTGGCCTTTTTTGGATAGGTGGGAAAAAGAGTTGTATTAGATACATAGTAGTGGTTGTAATGATGCGTTGAGTATTGATAAGATTTTTATAAAAGAAGAAATGTCTAGTTAAAGAGAATATTTTCTTGAAGTGAAAATTAATTCTTAAGGTGTTGCTTGCTAAGTGCTTCTAAAAGTATATAAATCTACATTTCGACTCTATTTTCTTTACAAGAGC
This sequence comes from Torymus tubicola, assembly GCA_035583055.1. Classification (NCBI taxonomy): domain Eukaryota; kingdom Metazoa; phylum Arthropoda; class Insecta; order Hymenoptera; family Torymidae; genus Torymus; species Torymus tubicola. The sequence goes on from JAWWEQ010000045.1 coordinate 13,826,230, forward strand.
TGAAACTCATCTTAAAGTCATTACAATAAACTCAAAATAATTCTTTTGAGCTGTAAATTAAGAAAATTTTACATGATCTAAAAACTACCTCTCATTTAATTTTTTACAATAGGGATTTGTCTTTAATCATAGTACCTTTTAATAAATAATAATTGATTCAACCGTTCTTCTTTATTCGAAAATCTCGAAATGATCATATATGTGAAAGTTTTATTTAACAATATTAATTTCTAGCCGCAGCATTCGTGGATAGGAAAAATTAAATCAACGATATGCTGCAACCTAAAACTTTACAACATTCCTCATAGGTACTCAAATCGAAACAGCACCTTGTGAATTCATCACCTGCAGCAATCTCGAAGAGAACACTACGATCGGCCCTATTACATAAAATAGCCGCTCTCGTGACGCAACTCTTTTCTGTCTCTTTACCAACCACCTTAATTGTTTCCCCGGGCATTTTTCCTCTTACCGCCATTACAAGTACGTGTACGATACCCACCTCCTTTCTGCACACATACATACACACATGCACTGTCCACCAAAAACATCTCTGCATCCAAAAATCGTAATGGCACCCGTTTATAACGGGTCCTACCGCTTTTTCCCTCTCGCCGCCCAGCCATCTCAACGAACGTTCGTCATCGTCAAAACTTCGAATCGAGGCTCTTTGCTTGCTTTTTTTTTGTCGTCGCTTCACAACTTACCTGCAATAAACGAGGCCGTCCCTTTGGCCGAAATGGTCGCCCTTGTTGAGCGGCGTACCACAGGAAGCACACGTGAAGCAGGCCACGTGGTACACGAGGTCTCGGGCGCGCATCACCAATTCCGTCGCGGATATGCCAGCACGGCAACGCGAGCACCTCGACACCGCGAATAGCCTGCCAGAAGAAGAAGAAGAAGAAGGACATGTGAGTATGCGTTGGTTTTTTGTCGAATCGAACGAACGGTATGACTAATTAGTTTGGAATCGATGAGGAGAAATACTTTTGGGGGGAAGCGGCTGAAGCGATTGGCAGGTGCTGCGACTACTGCTGCTGCAGTGTCTTTTTGCGAGACGATGATGATGGTGGATATAGGGAATTCCGGCTGGTGAGTAAAGGTGAGGAATTTTAAGTTGAGGGTATACGCACGTATAGCGGTCGGGTGCGTGAGTGATGATTTTGGTGGTGGAAATTATCTTTTTCTGGGAATAAAAATTGTTGGGATTCTTGGGTTGCAATATTGTTTAATATCAACAGCTGCTGTAAATGATATTGTTTTTGGCTTATCGAGTGCGTTTAATATAACATTATCCTAAAATTATTACTACTATCAAGTGTAATGAGATTAAAAATAACATTTTTCTTGTCTGGAGCATCATAAACTTATTTACCGGATAATAAATTAGCTAATTTATGTGTTCACATATTTTCTCATGAATATAACATTGTTCAGAATTCATTAATAACTGTTTTAAGATATTCACCATCAAACTATATATATAATAAAACAAAAAGATCAAGCCGCATTGTTTCATCCTTTTCCTAGCAGACTCAATATTCGAAAATCTCACATTTTATACTTATCAGAAGACCATTCGAATTCACTAGTGTCCCCGTATACTCGAACAATTAAATATTCTCCACTTAATTTTATTTCGATCTCCGGATACCACTTTACCGAAACAAAAGCTAAAAGAAAAAAAACTCGATCACAACAATCCCCTCTCAAGAGAACAAGAATAAAAAAAAAAGAAAAAAGATTACCGGGGACCGCCAGCAACTTCCTCGATGCGCATTCGCTCGTGTACGGGACAAAGAGCGCAATGTACGAACACGGGCAAGTTAAGATAAAGACAAAGAAGATACCGAGAGCGCCTCTGTTGCCGTATCTATTCCAGGTCGCATCCACTAAGAGAGAGAGAGAGAGAGAGAGAGTATACTCATTGCATATTGCATGGACCGCCTCTTTCTCTCTCTCTCTCTCTCGTTGTTTTCTCCGCGTAACGAAGCAGAACCGCGCCGAGAGATGCTTCCTGCTTCCATCTCTCTCACTCGTTTTCTCTCTCTCGCTCTCTCTCTCTTTCTTTCTTCGATCCATGCCACCATTTTACATGGATATGACGTCCTATTTTTGCCTGCGTGCAGCAACGTGACGTGCGTTTGCGTTTTTACGTCTGATAAGCCGCACGTGTCAAGCGCGGGTTTGGTTTTATTCTTTGCGCGTACATATATATATATATACACGCCACTTGTAATTGGCAGTACTTGTATGCGCGTGTATATATGTGTGTTAGCGTGCGGAATAACAATTTGTCGACCGGGAGTAGAATTAAAACGGTTTTTGTTTTCGAGCTCGCGGGTCGTGGTGGCTATGTGAGAGAAGAATGCTCTGTGTGAGGGTGATTTTGTCAGAGTCGAGGCGATTGTTAAGTAGGATTTCATGAAGAATTTATAAGCTGTGCTATGCAACCGATGGTTTTTATATTGCTTGTTCTGTACGCAATAGGGAATGGAATTGATTTTATGGTTGAGAGGTGTACATTAATATTTATCATATCAGAACCTGAAGAATGTAATCGATAGTTTTTTTTCGACAATAATTTTGTTAATTCATGATCCTTGAATGTTAAATAGTCAAAAAAAATCATGTACCGTATTTTATTGATAATTGTTTTACTAATTTATTATTAAACTATTTATTTAAATATTTCTATTCACACTTACGTACTTTCTTTTTGCTGTTTAAAATAATATTAATTTATATACACAAGACAAATCATATTTGCATACAGTAGTATTAACTAATTATTTTTTAATTCTTGTTTTTAACAATTGTATTAAATCTATAATTCGAATTTCTCACAAAACCGGCAGCACTGCATAAGCACATCACCTAACTCAACCTCCAATTCCCCCCGCAGAAACAATAAGCTTAAGCCGCGCGGGGCGCATTTTTTTTCGCAGCTCACCCTCATAAATTCAAATTAAGCTGCCTAATATACCGGGCGCGAGTTCACGGTAGCGCACAATATAACTCCCGCGTGGTCCCTCGCCTTCGGTTTAGAAAAATGTCGCGCGGCATATTTCCAGATGCGTCGTCGTCGTCGTCGCCACGTTCTCTCTCTCTCTCTTACTGCTCGGATAAATATCGGGGACCTCGCGCCTCCAGATGGCCGGCCATTAGCAGGCATTTTGTGTGGTCCGCCAGCTCCTATGCAAATTTCGCTGGCAGCGCGTACCGCAATAAATATACTCGCTTAGGGTCTCCTTCTTGCATTAATTCCAGGGCCTAAAAGTTTTCCGAAATTTCACTTTGAATAATCGTAATGAGCCCGAAGTGAGTGTACGCATGGACTTCTGGTGTTTTTTCGTTTATGTCTGTCTGTGTGTGTTTAGAGCGGATGACTTTATTTTTTTTTTTTCATTTGGGATTTTAATTTTAAATTCGGAGATTCCTGCGTAGGTAGTTTTTCTGATTGTACGAGGTGATAAACCGGAGATAAGGTTGAGTTGTGGTAGGAGTGTTGTAGTGGCTGGTGATTAATGGTTTGATCGAGGAACTTGGATGCATTTTGAAAGCTGTTTGTAGTGGGTCAATGAAAATTTCTCTTTGGAGTTCACCGAATGATTTTCATAAACGTCTCTTTTCAAGATATGTCGCCAGTTATCAATAAATTTAAACTTTAATTCTGCATTTAGATGGTAAAAAGGTATAAGTCACTCGAAAAAAATTTCGAGAAATTACGGTTTAAATGATTAACTTAAACGGTTCAAATTACGAGGTAAAAGGCGACTTACTTTTTCCTTCATGAATGTGCATATTTTTTTTTTAATTCTGTATCTGTAGATTATATCGTAGATTATATATTATATATCTTCACAAATAATGTATTATGAAGCAACACTATTATTGAATTACTGGACTGAAGTTGTTATTTCATATACTACGATATTATTCTCCTTCGATAAACAAATTAAAACCTCTCACGAATTTTAAGATTAAATAAATCATTTTTAAGGCATTCTTTAAGAAACTTTTAATTGTAATCTAGAGCTTATACTAAAATACTTTATTCTCAAATGTTTATAGCACATTTTATAAAGTAATTCTTTAAGAATTGTTTCATATTGGAAAATACATCTAGTTGTACAAATACTGGAGCAAAATAAGAGAAGTATCCCAGTACCCAAACACGATCCCATATCCGAGCAAAATCATGACTATTTTTTATAAAATAGTTTCTAAGAAAATTGTCTATTTAACTTATTACAGAATTACAACTTGATAAGATCTTTGTCTTGTGGCTATAGCATTAGTAGATAAAAAATAGTTATAGACAAATTAATATAGTATGCACTCGTTCGGGTACCGGGTAAAATTTCCGCAAGGACAAGTATTACACGGATCCTAAAATATTTCCCTCATCAAAGATACGTAAACAAGAGTCAACCCATTACCTACGCTCAAACCTACATTACCTGTAATAATCCTCCTTACAGTAGATGTTCCCATCTCGTGCAAAGCAGGTCAACTCGGCAGCGAGTGGCAGCCTGCAGTGACAACACCTGAGACAGCCACAATGCCAGGGTCGGTCAGCAGCTCGCAGGTACCACCGTTCAGCGATCTCACGGCCGCAGCCACCGCAAGCAAGTGCTGAGGATCCAGTCGATGCCACGACGTCCTCGTGGCAGCCAGAATTGCTGCCGACGACGATGCCACCGCCGTCGCTAGGGCCACGCGCTCCGACCGCGCCGTCAGCCGCCGGCGGCGTGCCGCTGCCGCAGCCGACTTCCTTCAGCATCGTCGCGTAGTTGTTGAGGTTGAGTTAGATGTTGTGATGGAAAGATGATGATGATGGTAGTGGTGATGATGATGGCGGTGGTTGTGCTGGTGTGGCTTCATTGTCGGTGGGCAGCGTGGATCTGTGAGATGAAAAGAAGATTGTGTTAGTGGTAAGATTTTGGCGAGGATGAAGTTGAAATTGAAATTGTAAACAAAAATTTCAAATATCTATTTGAATAAGAACTTTGGGGTTCGTCAAATTTAGAAGAAGAAAAAGTAGCAAAATTTGAAAGTTCGTTTAATGTGTATACTGACGATTTGCACAGCAGTTATATTCCCTAGAAAAGCTTTATCATTCTTATATTTTATCATAGCAGATAGATTTTAAAGGAATATATGTGTCACGAATATCCAAATTTATGATTTAAAATTAAGATAAACGCAGTTATTTTATCTGTGGCTGAGAAAAGATATTAGTGTTTGCACGTTATATCGTCCCAATATCTATCCACATTGTAAATCCACAGAAACTATATTAATTTATATTATAATAATTTTAATCGCTATTAGTCTTATTTTGCTTTTAATAAAATAATAAATAGCAGCATTCTTCAGAACCATAAAGATCATATACTTTTCAATTGCCATATACCACACCAAAAAGCCAAACATTTGAAACCTCGTGAACGCTCTTAATACCCCAGGACCCATTATTCTTTTCCCCCCTAAAAATACATCCATAAACTCAACCTAGCCACACAGTATACCACCGCTAAAAAAATGTTTCAAATTCCATAACTTCTCATATACATCAAAGTCCCCCACCGCTATATACAAAAATAAACCCCCCAAAAAACTGTCCTAACCGAACCACCAACAATAAAAAAAAACAGTGCTCCCGCGAAAAAAAGAAAAACAAAAACCTCGCAGCATCTCTCTTGCAACGCCCCCGCGCCGTATACCGCTACCACAGTTCAAAAAGACGACGACTCTCCGGTATTCTTAACACGAGCTCGGCTTAATTACGATCGACGCTCACTCGCGCTTATGTATGTACGGAACGCGCGAGAAACCGGATACACTGCGCGCACCGTCGCCGTACGTATATACGCGCGCGCTCTCGACCGCTGATCCTCTCTTCCACCTCCACTCTCTCTCTCTCTTGCACACGCGCGAGCGCGCGAATCTATGAATGAAACTGATTCACCGTCTCTCTCTCCCTCTCTCTCTCTCTCTCTCCTTCACTCTCTCTCTCTCTCCCGTTAATGCCTAGTAAATGCCCCGTGCCGGTAGTAAATCAGTCGCGAATCGGCCGGTGGCTAATTAGCGCGGGACCTTGCACCGCGTTTTCCGTCTCGCTTCGCGTTTTGTTTCAACCTTCTGCGAGCAGTGTGGTTTTTTGGGGCTGCTCACGCGCGTTTATATATATATATATATATATATATATATACCCTCGACGTCTTTGTGCAGGACGAACTTTTCGGGGTTTTCAGTAGTAGTACCAGCAGTAGCGCGGCTTTTAATGTCGTCGTCGTTTTTTTTTCTACCAAGCGAGGTGCTGGTGTTGGTCGAGAGAAAGAGAGAGAGAGAGTACCGTAAAGTTTGGTGTGCGGGTGACATTGGCCTACCTAAGAGTTTTCATTCACGGATGGTATTTTTGTGGAAAGTTTGGCGGTTGCTTTAAACTTTATTACAGAGTAGATTAATTTTTAGAGAATCACCATTGTACAATTGTATGGTAAATTATTACAAATTTTATTTTTTAGTCGTTAATACTCTATAATATCCATTAAGTGACATCTTGTTAATCTTTCAAATGTTTTGTTTTATTGCGATGCAAAGCTTCTTTTTTCACAATATAAAGCTTTTCCCCCCCTGTCTTCTGATTGTTAATCACTGGGCACATGAGAGATACATTTATAATTTAAATTTTATTTTTCTGGAAAAAAATATTATACCAGTTCCTTAACTATTATGATTTAAAAATATTTCATGTAGATTTCAATTGAACAAATCGAAGTGTCCGTAAGAACCAGTTTCGATTCAAGCAATTGAGAAAAATGCAAGCGTTTTACGCTGAAAAGCTGTTGTGCAAATGTGCTCAAACGGACGCTGTTAAATACATGTTTAGCATAAATTTACATTGGTTAATCTTGTAACTCCCCCCCCCCCCCCCGAGCATTTCAGTTTATTTTCAAATTTTTGCTGTGGTGCATCTTGGATTTCATTAAATTAAATTATTCTATATACTCATTGGTTACATACATATTCCTATAAAAGAATAATATATACTTCATTATTATTTCACCACAATAAACCATTGTTTGAAAGATATACATATACAATTGATTATATACAATCTTGACAGTCAAAGGTACGAAAGATAACGGTAACTATATCATCAGAAACACAGAGATAACCGAAACTGTTCACCCACACTGTCATCCAGTTGGAAACATAAACAACCTCATACCACTGTACACATTTCCCGACGACTTGTCCTATATCCGTTTCCGCCAACTCATTGTTCAGCCTCCAACTACCGCCACGTGTGCTTCGTTAACGTGGCGCTCGATCATTTTTCAACGCTACATGTATATATACATACTCGCTACCGTCGCGCGCGACACGAGTATATATACATAGATGTATTTCAAACGCATGCCTCCGCGGGAAGATCAAACGGAAAATTCTCGAGACGAATGAAGAACGTTAGATTTTATTTTTTCTCCAAAGCGCACGCTGATGGGATCGTTTAATTTTCAGAGGCACCGCATCGATAAGCGTGCGATTAACATTAATTGAGTACATTAGGTGTGGGTATATAAAGGTGGACATGTATATGTACGAGTGCATAGCGTGATAACGACCGTTTTATGATAATCTCGAAGAAATGGGAGCTTCGAAGAAATTTTCTCGTATATAGTGAATGGGAGGAGAGCGGTGATTTGGTAATTGATATGTCCGAGTGGATTTGAAAATTATTGAGGTAAGTTATTGCAGTGCGTTCTGGCTAGGAGATGGACTGGTTGCTAGTGACGTATTTCATTGAGATGTTATATGATCATTTTATAGTTTTTAATAACAATGAAACGTTACGTTTAATTTGTTAGAAATATTCGGATCAAGGGATTTTTTTATGTATTTAACATATACACATAGAAAAATAAATCATTATGTTAAGGGGATTGTCAGTAACTATTAATGAATCGATATGTGGATATCAACAAACGAATATTTATTATGAGTTAAATAAATTCATTTACAGTTAAAATGTTTTCTTATACTAAATGCATGGTTCCATACTTTGGTTCTTAAATATTGAGGCATATGAATTGAATCATAAGAAAACAGATTATTTCTATTAATAGCAGAAGATTGTAACACTGTAAATTATTTATTAATAATAATTGAATTTGCGTGCATCACAAATATTACCCCCGTGTAGGTTTTAAAAGCATAATTCGTTAATTGTAACGTTTTTTTCTCTGTGTACATAGGCTATTTTGGTACTCCACATTGAGATGATTTTATTATGCTGTGGTCTTTTATATTTCAAATCAAATGGTACCAGTATGTTAACCAATTATACTAACAGCAGAGTCAGTTGTAATACATCGGAATTGTCAACGTTACATATCATAATACAAAATAATGCTATTTAAACATCAGGAAGATCTTTCTGAACCTTTTCAAAACCCTTTCGCAACTTTTGCAAGTCCAAACTTAGCCACCGCAACCTTGAGACTCGCAAAAACTGCCACCTGCGCAAATAAACCAACTGAAATAGCTAATTCTCTCCTTCTCTCTCTCTCCCTTGCAATCGATCGACCTCTCAGGACCCAGCTCCACCATCCCGGGTAAAACAGATATCCCGTAACTTTTCGAACCCCCTTTCGCGACGAAAGCATTGGATTCCTCCACTCTTTCTTTCTATCCCATCATCGATAGGGAAAAAACGATAAAGCCACGTAGGTTGGGTAGAAAGAAGAAGTCCAACTCACCTACCAACAAAAAACGACGACGACGACGACGACGACGACAACGGAGAAGAAGAAGATGGAGAAGAAGAACACGTAGAAGAGGAAGCAAGGGATGAGTCCCTCTCGTGGGCGTAAAAGGGAAGTAGGACGCCCCCGGTCTTTTCGGCCTCGCGCGTGTATGTCACACACAGAGAGCTGAGAAATTTTAACGATCGCTCTCTCCTTTTCTAGCTCTTCGTCTTTGTCTCCTCTCGTGTCGCGCCTCTCTCTCTCTCTCTCTCTCTCTCTCTCTCTACCTGGATTGACCGGATATGTATGGGAGTGAAAGAGAGGGACGAATTCCGAAGGCTGCCCTTCGACGACGAGTACGCGCGCAAGGGACAGCCAAGAGGAGAGAGAGAGGAGTCATCGCGAAGAGGAGAGATAGGAGGAAGATAGACGCGTTGGTTTATTCGGTGCTGAACAGGAGTTAGAAGCGGATGGTGGTGGCACAGCTGAAGTAGATACGATGATAGTGATGGGTTATTAAAGGGAAAATATTGATGTCGAAGAAAAAGCCAATGGTATAGTACGGTGTAATAGTAGGGAAATAAAGTTCAACCCGTATCTATTGACATTGTTCGATTACAATACATTATTGAGTGATTAAATAGCAAATGTGAAGAAGTTTATTTTTCTTGTCTTCAGAATTAAGCTCATTTCTACGGTCACCACCAACTTTCCCATAATAGACATTGTCATAAATTAATTTTTCTGATGAATAATTCAGTAGCGGTTGTCGAACCAGAAAGACGTAGACATTCGAACTAGATAAAGAAATTGTGTTACTCAGGGTGGGCCAATACGTGGGGTCCTGGGAATCAGTCGAAATCCATAAAGAAATAACGTTAATCGCACCTCTTACTCTTTCTCTCTCTCTCACTTGTTGGCCCTGTTAGGTAGCTTAATTTGAATTGAGAAATTGATTACACGTGGTCGATTGATGGAAGGAAGATTGTTTGAGCTTGGGTTTGTAACCTGTTCATGGATCTTTTATGTATGATCTTTTCAAGACTGTAACAGAGATGCCGTAGTGTAACATGGATGTACTAATTGTATTTAATTATTATGGTATTATCGGTAGTCTTTGTTACTTTACGCTTTAATATGCAACCTTTAGATTTGGAAAAGTTCCTTAGGAAGAAGAATCTATTAGTTGGTTAAGCTGAAAGAGGTAAAAAATAATTTTAAATTTTATATATATATATTACAAATGCTCGTGTTTCCCGTATTAGCCATTACTAATTCAATGTGAGAAATAAATATTCAATTTTTACGATAGCCTTTACGCTTCTAAAATTAGCTTGAAATAATATCAACGGGAATCGTTTCTAATTATTATGCGAAGATATATGCGGTTTTTTTCATGTTTACATTCAAACAGCATTTTGTATGAGGTTCCGGAATTGTAATTAAAAAACTGATTCTATAAACGTTTGGAATCTATTCAAGAGCGCATTAACGACGCCATAAAATGTTAGAAAAGAAAGTAATACACTTTAAATGTGTCTACTTTATGAGATTTTTATGGAAGCCAAGTGCCAACAAAAATATATAAAAAATTTTTACATTTCTATTCGAGAATATAATCTGGCTTCAAAAGAATTTATGTACTTGTAGAAAATTGAACGGAAAGGTCTATATGCCATCTTTCATTAAATTTACAAACTCAAGCACGCCATCTAGTGGCTGGACTTGTTTTGATTTTAAAAATTAACTCTGCTGTCATATAAATTCAAAATCGATTTTCTAGAACTACATGATATCGAAAAATTTTACAATCAATACCAGCAAAAGTGAAAACATTCTTTAGTCAAACACTATAGTTTCAAAAATTTTTCGGCATTTCTTCTCTTATCTCTATTGCATTAGTGATACGAGGATATCAAAAATTTTACATAAATACAGTAGTACGTAAACTAAAAACAGGAAGGGCCAGCATCCTCTTGATAATTTTAAATACGATTATTCTTTATCCAATTGCGTAAAGCATTACGCTTGTCACGCGTTCACAATATAATGTTGTTTTTATCGGCGCTAATTTTATATTTCGTCGTTACGTCCGTGAAAGATTATTCAACTTCGTTTGATTTTGTATATATCACATAATACACAGAGCGTATTTACCATATACAAGCCCATTAATCATCACAGCGCTACGAGCGGCTATTGAAAAATACTCGTAAAGTGTTTCATTTTAATTCACATATATATAGTTTCACATTGATTCAACATCCGCACAAAGGCTCCACCGATGTGAACGCATAATTGATCGATCAACTGAATTACTTTTTCTCTCAACTAATTAAACTATAGATATCCTTTTATAAAATACGCACGTAACCAAATCGCAAGAAAACGCACTCACTGTATACCATCACAGCATCAATAACCAATCGAACCACCCTAAAGCGTCGGCGGAGCTTTTTTTCACGCAGTAGTAGCAGCAGTAGCGGCGGCTGCCGACGCGCCGCTGTCGAACTGGTTTTCGGATAAAATCAGCAGACGACTAAGACGACGAGCTCGATCTCTCTCCCTTCACGCGCACTTGACTCTTTTACCAAACTCCGCATACGTACAGTCAGAGCTTACATAGTATATATACACACCATCAAGTTATATTCTTCTACGACGATTATATCTACTTACCAAGCACAGTCGCGCGTTATCCAGCGTACGATAATATACTATATATACGTGCACACACTTCCCAGTCACTTTTACTACCTCTCTCTCTCTCTCTTTCTTACTCCCTGTTATAGCAGCGTCACTCGCAGGTACCGTATAGTACACATATATCTCTGCAGCTTCCAGCAGTAGCAGCAGCACCAAGTCGACAACAAAAATGGACGCCAGGGTATATACCGGTGGTAGCTCGCGTATACTTTTTCGAAAAATCACGGGGAAAAAAAGGAGCGAGCAACCGCGAGTGAGAGAGAGTATATAAAGCGAGTATATAAGCGAGAACGAAGCGAACGAGCGAGCGAGCGAGCGAACCGTGCGACACGCGCGAGCTGTAGCAGCAGTAGCGGCTGTGCGCGGTGGTAGTCCAGTGGCGCTCTCTCTCTCTCTCTCTTTCTCTCTCCTTCGTTCTCTCTCTCGCTCCCTCGTTCTCTCCCAGCTAGACCGATGAGAAAGAGAAGGAGAGGTAGAGTAGTAGTAGTAGTAGCAGCAGCAACGGAGGGATGTCAAGGGGGTGGGGTCGTATCGGTGAAACGGCGACGGGGGTGGCGTCGCGGCGCCTGCGCCGTTAGCGCCCCGGGAAGCTGCGCGCGCCCGCTATATACACACACGTACGCAGTCGGCGCCACCATTTTTTACCCAGAGAGTACAGGGATTTTCCTCTTGCTCTTGTATATGTCTATAGATATATACGTTGAGTTCAGTTGTGATTCTGGGAAAGAGCGAGAGAATGAGAAGAGAGTCGAGAGGACGCGCGTCAGTCGTTCGCGCACGGGCGAACGAGATTTTTACACTGTTCGAGGGGTATTTTGCACGTTGAGAGGCCCCTTCGACTCTCTGCTCCATGCGAGAGGATTTTTTTTTCAGTGGTATGGGCTTTTTGGGATGTGGAAAAGAGAGAGAAAGAGAGGGTGCGTTTATGTGCGTACATGAGTTTTGTATAACACACGGTTGTTGCGACGAATGGTAAAAGCGCAACTTTGGTTGAATAGGGTTTATTTTGTGAATAATATAAATAACACGAGTGCGGTATACATACTTTCAGCCACATATAAAGCATTCAAAGTATATATATCTATATACACACTATCTGATTTCTTTATAATTTCTTTTTTATATACCTCAACCGCGCAGTATAATAATAAATCACAACCAAAAATACGTTCATCCGCGCACGGTTCTTTAAATTACTCTTCTTACCTTCTATCGACTTCAATCCCAACGTAAAAGTATAACTTCAAAATAAATTGATAACCAAAGCTCGACTCGCCAACAAAACACAAACTACACCGTGCACGTGAATATTTGCAAACTCGCGCTAAAATTCTCTACTCCCTCTCTCTCTGTCTGCCAATCTTATCCCTCTCTTTTACCACACGACAACGCAAAAACAAGCGATGCTGCGTGCACTTCTCCTCCTCCTCCTCCCTTCGGCTGCAGCATTATCTTCAATAATAGATAAACGTCGCCGCGGAGCCCCTTAACGAGTAAATAAATGATATGTGTAATGGCGCGCAGAGAGACAGAGAGAGAGAGCGAGTCGTCCGCGCGCATCGGAAATGATATAATGTAATTCCTTCGGTGCACGCGATATACCGCATTCGTATATATATATACGATGTATATATGTGTGGGTATATATATATATACTGCAGCCTTGAGCAGCACAAGCGCACGCGCGCGCTCACGTTAATCCGATCGCTGCGACAGTGTGGTTGTGTGTGCGGGTGCGAGAGAGAGAGAGAGAGTGGAGTAAGTGCATGTATGTGAGGGAGTGAGCGAGCTCGCGGTACAACGATTGTCTGAGAGCCGCGGGAGTTCCTTTCTTTCGATAATGTTAAGGTTGGGTTGGAGTTAAGTGTGAGAGGGGGAGGGTTTCGGTTTTACAGGTGCGCTGATATGCGTGGAATTTTCAAGAGTGTGCAGTTGCTGGAATTGTGGGCTTAAATAGTTTAGGTTCGAATGATGTTTGTTTGTAAAAAATTATAAAATTATCGATTGTTTAACGCTGTAATTCATAATGATAATTATACAACTCTTATAGGTAAATATAATCGATCTCTTAAGATCTAAAAATTGGCTTGTAGAAATATCTTTAGCACTAAGTGTCTTCAATAAAATACTATAAGAATGTTAAGTAAAATATTACAGAAGAATCTCTTCCACAACTGAAAATCTTCATTCACCTTCCCGAAATTACCAATAAACCTGACGATCCTCATTCCGCCGTATTCTACATAGGTCAACAATTACATACTAAAGTACCCCAACCTCAGCACCCTGTATATACAAAAATGAACTCAATCCCCCTATACCAAGCGCCCAGGCAATCCAGCCAACCGCAACCCTACCACCTCTCTCTCTATATATATATCTTTCCCCTAAAAAAAGAGAAACAGAACCCATAACGCAACCACTCCATTCTCCCAGAACTGTATTCATATATACCTATACATACACATACACGTACACCACCCCCATCGAATCCTAATCCCGTCCCCTCTTTGTCTTCTTCTCCCTTCCTCTCTCTCTCTCTCTCTCTCTCTCTCTCTCTCTTTCTCTATCTCCCATTGTGCACGTGTCGAAATCCGACGAGAGAACGCGCGAGCGAGCGCGCGCACGCCTGTATCTACCTATATATGTACACACAGATATAGCAGCGGTAGTAGTATAGTACAGTGGAGGGGGAGACTCGTCGTGCGACACTGCGAGCAAAAAGGATAGAGAGAAAGAGAGAGAGAACTGCTATACACACTGCACATGCGCGATGAGGCGCGGCCTCGCCAACGCTCGATACTCGTGCGAGAGAAGAGCGGGAGAAGGAGGCCGACCAATGGAGGCGGACGTTACGGGCGGACGATTGGTTGTGCGCCGCCCGAGTGAGTGCGAGAGAGGTGAGAGAAAGAGATGCGCAGCAGTAGTAGTAGTAGTAACAGCATCCCTTAGGCGAGAGGTGAGACGAAGAGTTCACGCGAGAGATTTCTACTTTCGTTTTTTTTGAGGGTGGGGGGAGGGGAGGTTAGTGTAGGATGGTATCTATATGGTGTTATGTCATGGAGAGAGCCAAGGTACATTGGGGTTGGATTGGGTATATATAAGGATGATGTAAGGGTGAGAGACGATGGGTGGATCTTTGTGGAGTGTAGGATAACGATGGGGTGGTTATATATGGAAAAGGTATATTGAGATATCTTATTTATCGAAGCGAATAGAGGCATTATACTTATTTTGTGGTTTCGAGAGATAAATTGGCTTCTTATAGAGTTATACAGTTTCTATATTTTATATATGACAAATTCGTTCGGAAAGATGGAGCGAATATAACTTTTATGGTTTAATTTGGAATACTATAATCGATTGATACTTATCAAAACTTTCCATTCCCACGAAAAAATATAGTATACAGTATTGTGAAACTGTTTTATATACATTAATCGTTGGCTATACCTTTAGTCTTATCCGTTTCTCATCTAATGTCTTTTCTACTTTTCGATCATTATTTTAACACGAGAGAATTACTATTCTCACCGATGTGGTAGAATGATAAATCCATGTATATATTTCGTGAATAAAGTTGTTTCGAATATTCAATTTATATAACGAAAACAATTACTTTAGAAATTTTCGGTCCATGTACGGAGAAATTGGTTGTCTAAAAAATTACTAATTAATTGGTTAATAAGAATGTATCAAATGTTTAGCTTGATAAAATGAATTAGTAACAATAGTAATAATAATCAATAATTGCTTGCGAAAGATATTTTTATTAGTCTGCGTTACAATTCTAAGTAGACAAAACATTTTAATCGAATTGAACGTTAACCTTATGCATACATTATTTTACGTGCACATATATATCCAGAAATTCACAAGTTTACTAAGAAAATCCTATTAAATTCCTTATACTTACCCAATTTCAAGGAACCAAGGCGTATCTGCAAGTAACTTTACGGTAAGAATCATTCAAACCCAACTAAAAATCTTACCTATTGCATCTAATTATCGAACTCTTTGAAACCGCTAAAGCCATATATACGAACGAAAATAAATCTTTAAAATAAACCTTGCACATCTTAACTCCAGCCAAGGATTTTCGATCCACCTACATAACTCTCTCTCTCACTCCTCTTCGCTATACTACAGCACACTACGACTACTACTACTACCGCGTCGGCTTGCACTTGCGCTTGCAGTACTCCTTCGCTCCGCGAAATGAAGAGATTCGCGCTCGAGAGGGCGGAAGAGGAACCCGGCCCCGACACTCTACCAACGTCCTATCTCTCTCTCTCTCTCTCTCTCTCTTCTTCACACAGACATATACACAAACACCGAGGGCGTAGCGGTACCCTATTATACGCTCGCGCGGGCTCACGTATATATGTATATACGCACTGCCACTGTAAAGATATATATATATTTTAGCGCGTGTTCCACTCTCGCGCTCTCGCGAGCATTATGCAAAGGTTGCTGCTGCTGCTACATGCGGCGCGCAACGACAGAGTTATCTCACTCTCACTGCACGAGAGTAGACGCGCGAGTATATATATATAGTAGAGAAGAGAAGAGTTTTAAATGGGAGCGAAGATCTAACGGTTAATTTCCGCGTGGTGTTATCGCGCCGCAGGAGAACGCTGCGGGAGGTGCCTGGCAGGATGCGCTAAAGAGAGAGAGAGAGAGAGAGAGAGAGGTGAGCGCGAATTTTAGATGAGGACGAGTAGTGTGGATGTTATATGAGAGCGCGTGTCAAGGCTGTACGGGTGAGTGGAGTGGGAGAGAGAGAGAGATAGTGAGTTATCGTGGGCGAGCGGCGAGAATTGTTTGGATTGGACATGTAGGATTGTAGTAGTGATAGTGTAGGGGGAAGTAGGAATATGGATGAAAATGTATGGAATGAGGTGGGAAATGAAGTGGCGTGATATAGGGTAAAGATTTTTTTGGAGTTGGATGGAGAAGTTGGACGAAGGTTGTTAGATATTTAAAGCAATGAAAAATTTTAATAAAATTTATTCAATTTTCAAGTTCAGAAAGTGTAGAAAATATAATGTATATGGCTGAATTCAAAGTACTTTTTAAAAGAAATCATAATTTATATAATAATAGCGGTGGTAGATTGAAAATCGAAAAATGGACAAACTTCACGAGAATTTTTACAATAAAGTACACAAATTTTACCAGAAAGTCAAATACTTTTTTAAAGTCTATTGCCGCTTTACAAAATATTATGATTATTTTAATAAAATAATTTTTATTTGTATGGAACTATACTTATTCACTTGTTATTATTTTAATTTCATCTAATAACTGTTGATCTATCAGTATACAACCTCAACACGTCGTTTTCATATTTCAGCGATTCTAGCCTTCTGCCGGAGTGAAGAATGGAAATCTGCATTTGGATTGTGGCACTTGGCTTGTTAACTGTGAAGCTTATTAAAATCAACAAAGCGTGAAGGGAGAGATGCGATCTCGCGCCTACGAAGATTTCATCGCTTATGTATGATTTAAGGCATAACAAATGGTAATTCAATTTAAGCAGTACTTAACTCATTGAACGTATATGATAAACAATATTAAAAGGAAATGAAGTTTTAAAAGTTAATTTTCGTATAGACGCGGTAGCAGTCGACCAAAGTAAGTATTTGTGCGTACTCGGCCGTAAATTTCATCCTGACTTGCTAAATGTAACATTAATTCCGACAATTTTATTTTAATTTAATTGATATAGTATTGCACTTTTAATATATACTTGTAAGCTTACATATGTAAACATAAAAATCCACATCTCCACAGATTGTTATTAGATAACCCATAAACAATTTAATGCCTACTAGTTATATAAAACGCGCTTTGCGCATATACTATTTCTTTATTTATTTATTTTTTTGAATTTATGATCATGATCATCGTTTCAATGAGTTCAAATTATATGATAATCGCGTAATTTTCATAAATAAAATAATGAATTTTTTCTTATACTATTGTGATTATTAAGTTTTAAATACTCAAATCATCTATATATAGACCAATCACTGAGTCAACAACAACCAATTAAAACAGTCGTATTGTGATGACAGCTTTCATTCGTCACTTTTTTAAGGGAAGAAGATTATAACAACATTACTATATTAAATAAATCTCATTTTCCGATTAAAAATCTTTTCACTCAACCATCCATACAAAAAAAGAAAAAAAAATACGCCTCGCACCCAATCTTCCCAATACTCATCCTCTCTCCACCTGCGTCGAGAAAACCACTCGACTACTCGTGCACACGCCGAAAAAGAAAAACCCACGAGAAAATCAAATCTCGAGTCTTTCTCTCTCTCTCTCTCTCTCTCTCTCTCTCTCTCTCTCTCTCTCTTGACTCTCCAGCGTATGTATACCTCCTATTCCAAGCACGTACGCGAATAATCCGATCGCGCGATCGATCTGACGGCTCGCCTGCGATTTTCCTCTCTCTCTTGGTGCTTTCTACACTGCATGTCTTGGGCTCAGTGCGGAGCCTCGTTTATCCACGTCAGTGCGCGTGCGCGCAGCTCGCTCTAAAATCGTCCTATCGGCTTTCCATATTTCCTTCGAGTAGGGGCTATCCCTTTTCGTCTCTTTCTGTTTGGTCGACTTGCTTGGTATGCGAAGTAATTAGGAAAAATTTATGCCGATTTTCGGGATTGATAGCTGCTAGGTTGGTTATCGGTGGTTGTGTCGTTTTTATTTGCTTTTTTTGTTGTTTTTTTGTTTCTTGGTTAGTTGTGAGTTGGGAGTGGTGATGAGGTAAAGGATGGGCGTGCGTAACGAATTCTAAGGAGGTAATCAGTTATGAGACAGTTAATAGTGATTAGGGTTTGTAAATCATAGTTATTGAGTCATTAAATTTTAATAATTTAAAAGGGGGACTAATAATCTTGTATTTATTAAAGTTTTCTGCATGTGTAGACGTTTTGATACCTTTAAATAAATTTTATCAATGTAGAAAGTAATTTAATATACGCAACCGATAGTAATGGAGATAAAGTAGAACGATTAGAAATGCAGTGTAATAAACATCATAATCATTGAATAAATCCAAGTATCACATAAAGCTTTCATATATACAATCTTTTATAAATAATAGTTATCTGAAAGATATTTTTAATCTACAACATAACATTACAACGGTACAATTGAATTACATATTAGCCAAGTAACTAACAATGCAATAATCGTAAACGTTTTGATAAAAACACTTCAAAAATACACAACAAAGAAAGATAATAATTTATCTTAAAAACAATAAAGTAAAATCATCTAGAAATAATTCATTTTAGAAACTTTTGAATAGATAAACGCCTAGTTATACATCAAGACCAGAAAAAAAATTATATTTATGCATTTCCACGCGTTAAAGTTTTATTCTCTCCTATACACAGATAGTGAAACTATTTTATTCAAATCCACCATAAATAACAGCAACTCAAGAGAGAGAGAGAGAGACTTTCTTTAACCCGCAACACACACGCGCATTCTAAGTACCCATAGCTCGCAACCCATAAAATTAAATTCAAACAAACCGCTCTGTACATATATACTGCGCACTCACGCACGCGCAAAAACTATATACCTCCGCACTCTTTCTCTCTCTCTCTCTCTCTCTCTCCCTATACATCGTCCGTTACGCCGTCAAATTGCCCTGATTGCTACCTGCAATTGAGCGAATAATTCCGATTCTAAATTCGCCTGTACTATCGCGATGCGCAACCGCGCACACACACATATATATACTATACGTATACGCACGCACACGTATCGCACGTTTTCCTGGTTCCCACAGGACTTGCGCGCGAACAATGCACCTTAACGCTAAAGAGATTTGTTTTCTACGAGTCGCTTCCGGCTCTCGGTAACGGCTCCCGCGCGGATTCTTTCTCGCGCGCGCGCAGGATTTACCTCTACCGGGGCGTTCTCTCTCTCTCTTTACGCGTGTGCAAAAGTAAGCGCGGTTGCGACTGTGATATGTGGGATTTCGCTATGGTTAGGAGGTGGGGAAGAGGTTGAGTGAGTGGTAAGTGGATAACGGCCGGGTGCGGAGGCGCGATGCGAAGTTTGGAAGTTGATTACGGGTGATGTGATGGTGAAGACTATAGCGTTGGGATTCGCGTGGATAAGGGAAGCGGATGGGAATTGGATAGTGTGGGTTGGTGATTTTTTTTTTTTTTTTTTAAAGATAGGGAAGGTGCTGTGATTGTAAAAGTGTGCGAGGATGAGAATGATTTGAACATAGTGGAGGGTTTTAAAAGCATATTTAATTTTGAGAGTTAATATTGTTTTTTTTTGCGTGGTATTGTTATGTCGAAAAATGATTGTACGACTTTTAGAAATGAAAATAATTGTAAAAATGACAATTTAATGTTTATTTACTTCTTATACTAATATGAATACAGGATATAATAATTGTATTGTTATACTCTTTCATCTTATTTTATAATACTTCTTGTGACATATTCTTTAACTTTCGTCTGTTTTATTTTATGACGGTATTAATTTTATTTAATAACTTTTTCTACTATGCATTTGTTCAATTATAGAAACTACTTTAAAAAATGAATATAATGAAATCAAGAAATCTCATGTACGGGATGGCTCTTAAATCTTGATAGTTTTATATATAAAAAAATGTATGTCATGTTGATGCTTTGAAAGAAGGATTTTATATCGATAAAGAAATATAGTTCAGGAAGGGAAGAAGACACATTGTTTTTCATTTCAGTGAATTTTTCTCGCCAGTGAAACTTGTATCATGATGAATCACACGGTTTAATTCACACGAGGAGTGAATGCGGCGCGGTGCATGTTTTAAGAGGATCAAGAGTCTCATCAGCGCGTGTAAGGAAAGTTGTTGATAAAACGGTAAATTGTCACTTTCTTTTAAAACAGAGGATGAAAATACTTTCAAAATTTATTATTTATTTATGAATTAATATTTGCGCTGTTTATCCAAATAATAAAATACAAACTAAAAATAAACTGAAGTGACAGTCTATGCGCTTTGCTCATACATATATTATTCAAAAACATTCAAGAAGGATTCAACTTACTTTTTATATTTTCAATTGTAAGAAATTTTAAAATATCATCATCATAGTTTTATAATACAATTATTTCTCATTACAAATTTTTTACAAAATTCTATATAATAGATTACATCAACTGACATAACCCGTTTGTCTTTCCGTTTTATCAACCATCATAAGGAAAACAAACATATTTCATTAATAAATAATTATTCAATCACACAATGGGTACGTTCTTTACACTACTTAACTGTAACTCCGTAAACCTGTAACTAGAGAAGTTTTTCTACTACAACATATTAAAAAACACTACTATCCCTATTACCACTGTAAACTACGAGCTACCACTAGTCAACATCATTCATCAGCCACCACCATGCCAACAAAACCAGCTCAACCATATACCCTATATACAAGTTACAACAGTATATTCTTCCTCCTCCTCGTCCAGACTCAACTAAAAATTCAAACGCACAACCCAATAGAAAACCAAATTCGCTCGCGTCAAGAACTACATCCCGACACATACATACATACACTTGCACGCATAGGAGGCCGTTACCTTAGCGCACATAGGGATATATAATATCCCCGTTCCGCGGCGAGCGCACGTCGCTCGCGCGAGCTTATCTGATGCGCGTATGTATCTGCGCGCGCGCGCGCACACGAGCTGCTTCCGGTCCGCATGTGTGTATGTGTACGCAAGTCGAGTGAGCGTCTCTTACTTGCGATTATCGCTCTTATATATATACGTCTACCTCTGTGGCTTGGTTGCGCGCCGCGCGTTCTCTTGGATCGCGGAAAAATACATGTCTCCGCGTATAGTCGTCTTTGATTTCCGTCGGCTGATGAGTTGTGTGTCTCGTGGTTGAGAAAAGGGGGAGGAATGAGGTGGGGTGGGAAAATTACGGGTGCGATGGGAGATATTGCGCTGAAGGTACGGGGTATGGCGTGGTTTGACTTTTTTTTTTAAGGAATTGGTGGTAGAAGTAGTGCAATTTTACATGATGAGCTCTTTGTTTTATTTTTAGATACAATAAAAAGATGATAGTGGTGTATTTGAGATCAAATGAGAAAAAAAAATTATCAGGTAACCATGTGAACTCAGGATGAATTTAATAAGGTGGTGGTTTCGCATTTTCCGAATTCGACATCTTGAAAGAAATATTATCAGGTAATTTTAAATTTTTAGTTTAATCGTTCCAAACAATTTAGAAACAAATTCTTACTATATATTTTATCATTTAAGACGTTACCAAATATTCTTTTTTTCTAGTCAAATAAAATATTCATTATGAATCTCTTTCAGTATATCAGAGTGCAACTATACAAAAATATCACAGCGAGCCATTGCTAACAGCAAAAACCTTTGTTATCTTAAAAAAAAATAAGATCAAATTTTATTTATTTTACGCACATCAAACGTGCCAACCTCAACCTACCAAAAACATATCCACTCTTCTATACCATCCAGCTACAACAGCACAACTCACGCACGCATCAAAGAACCGCGCCCATTCAAAACATCACATACATACATACGCGTACTGTTTTTTTCGCCTCGTCGTTCCACACACGCGGCTTATAGTCTTGATGTCAGAGAGAAAAACGCGCATATACTGGAGAAGGAAATCTATCGGGCTGTTGGAATCACAAAAGGAGCCGCGCGTACGTAGCTTGTGAAGAAGAAGAAGAAGTGCACTGCGATCGAACTCGTGCATCAACGGAGGGCTGGAAAATCTACGTGTTTACTCAGACGCAACTTTTTTTTGGATAGATGCGTATAAAGAGATGAGGGGCGCGTGCTATGCCGTGGTTTAGAAATTAGGTATATGGAAAGGATGTACATGTCATTTGGATAAAGAGTGTTGACATGGAAATTATGGAGATAAATACAGGAGTTTTTAATAAATGGAGAATCTTTTGATAGGGTATTATCAGAGAATATGTTGAAGATGAAAAAAGTTATCGTGTATGTATATGTTATAAGTAGAACGAGTCAGGTAAGGTAATAGGCATTAATATTGATATAAAATTTTTCTACTGCAGCTCGAGCTTCTATCTTCACTTTTTTTGTTCGACGTTTTACAACTTTAGAAAGTTATGTGTAAAACGTATATACTTTATCTTTACGAGTTCATTATGAGAGCGAAATGTTTCTATAAAACATTCTCCTCAGATTTAAAAAAAAAAGTTGTATAATTATAAAATATTTCTAAAGATAAACAAAGAGAAAAAACTTCAATTTTTTTTTTGTTAACACTTTAAAGTTACTTTATTTGCGATATTCTGATCATTGGTATACTTTTGAACTAAATGAACCTCATAAAAAAAGACTTTGTAAAAATTCTTTATTAGAAGTAATTGAAAAAGTAACAAAATCTTCAACAGTAATCTTGTTTGTAGTGTTCATTCACATGACTGACAATATGAAGAGATAACGAGAAAAGTAGAGTTATGAAAAATATTATAAAAGATTTTTAAAAGTATTCGGTTTTTTCTTATAAACAAAATTTTCTGATTAAAACCGGATACTTTTGATGATTGTTTCTGAGAATAATTTTAAGTAGTATTTGACATTCCTGAACAAATATAAACATATTGTTCAGTAAGGATATATTTAATAAATAATTAGAATTTAGTTTTCATTTGAAAATATTCAATAATAAACTTTTTTCTAGTATATGATTGTATAATAATAATGTGTACCAAAAATAAATTACTTTTATATGTATAATCCAAGAACAGTGTATTAAATGTCTATTATCATTTTACTCCAACATTATATTAAAATAAAAATTAATAAATTTTTGTATAGTTACAAGTAAAAGTTAAATTTAAAAATGATGTTACATTCATTTATTCGATAACACATTAATAATAACATAACAATTTACTTACAGCCAAATTGACATGCCAATCCTGTTCACTGAAAAAAGAAACATTTTTAAAGTCATTAGTATTGTATATATGGCTTCAGTAGTAACTGAGAAATCGAGAAATTTGGTATTACCCCAGTCTCGCCTACATGTATATTTTTCTCGAAACCACTTTTACCCTCACCCGCAGCTTCTCTCTCTTTCTCCGCACTCCCAGAACCACAATCCCAATGCCCCTTCCCGCGCAACTTTTTAATCGCCTTATCGACTCACTACTCCTCTCCCTCTCTCTCCTCACTCTTGCGAACTTTGTCGACGGCCGTCCTCTGCATCGAGTCCCTTGTTCCCCAACTTTTTCTCCCTCTCTTTCTCCCTCAGTCCCAGAGCTACACGCCGGAACCAGTTTCGTATCCCTCCAGACTCACCTCTTCTTTCTCTCTCTCTCTCTCTCTCTCTCTCTCTTTCTTTCCGAAGGCGCGCGCGCGTACGAGGCGCGACTTCCGATGGTCGTCGTCGTCGTCGTCAAGAGAGCATATAACCTTATCCGCACGTATACGCGTGCCGACGCACGCACTAATTAATGTTAAAGATGACTAATTGATCTGTTATTCGAGCTGCGTCGCGCGCGCGCTTCTCTTTTTTTCTCGCCCGCGCGCGTATATAGCCGCGGCGTGTATGCGCGTATATATGTATATATACATATTGCCGCAGGCGAGTTTTTAGGTCAATGCTGGGCCCCGTGCGACTGATGGATATACGGCAATTAATCAGAACGACGTATCGCTGGTGCGCACGGTACGTGTGCTTGTGTGTATGTGTGTGTATAAGTATATACGCTACGGGAGACCGAAGAGAGAGAGAGGGAGAGGAAAATTCGGTCGTTCCCATGAGCGTGTGTGCATGAGGCTTGCCTTGGCAGAAATTCGACGCGCGGTGATATGAGTGTGCATGTGCAAGAGTTTGGTATGTGGAGCGGTATAATAGTCGAGAGCGCGGAGAGGTTTTGCCGAGATGTGAATTCTAAGCCGCAAGCGCAGGCGTGTTTGATTGGTATATAACAGAGAGGGGAAAAAAGTTTGCAGTTGAGATTGTTTGATGGTTGGTCTTTCGACACTTGTCGTAAGTTTCGAAGGATTAATCGGACACTGAAAAATGTAATTAATAATTTTTTTTAGGTGAAATTCAGAAATAATGTAGATGTCATGGACCAAATTACTTTGATTGTAGGTTTATCTGAAGTTTAAGGGGATATCAAAGCCTATCTAGAATTACATAATTATTGGTATTTTTGTAATTTTCTTTATTTCAATAAAACACGTCAAATGACTGATATTTTTAAAAAATTTTTAAACTGTATTTATATGATGTAAAATTCGATGTAGGAATCTGTAATTGGCTCCGATATTCCCTTAAAGTAGTATTTTATAATTCATCTCAAACACAATATATAAAAATCAATATTTTAAGTTGAAATTCAGACTGAAAACTATTCTAAAGCACCATTAGAGATAAAATTTCCTTTGTAACAGGCATCGCACGCAGACGCAATAAGAACTATATATACTTTCAAATGACTGTAACTCATTTTACAGCGCACTACTGTTTTGCGATGTTATATTGCAAATGACTTGCAACCCCACTGCGGTAACCTGCAACTTTCCAGTGACACTAGCGATTATTATGAATAAATCAAACTTTCATGAATAATCAAGAACCTAATGAATACCTAGTAGCAGTCACCGCTTATGACTTTAGTATATACTATATATATATATATATATATATATATACACCACAGCAATAAAGGACATCGCTAACCATGAGACTTTTCGAAATATTCTAAAGGCATGGGCACTTAAAGACGCAAGCCCATCGACAAAGAAAAAAAGGAAAAAGAAAAGAGGAAGACATTGGCAACGAAGCGAGACAACGGCAAGTCAAGGAAGATGAAGAAGAGGCTGGTGCGTATAGCAAAGAAAGAAACAAAGGTCGAAATTGAAAGAGTGCGAGAGTTGCGAGAGGGAGTAGCGTTTAGGGGGTGACGCGCGCGTCGACGCGTGAATCGAAAAGGTCGTTACGCTCAGCTCCATTAATTCAGCCGGGTAATTTACGTATTTGTTCTGCGCTTCGTAAATCTCTGCCTCGGCACACGCTTGCAAGAGAGAGAGAGACAGACGTAGAGAACCAGGCGCCAGCTCTCTCTCTCTCTCTCGCTTACTCTCCTCACCGGCGGGCAAAACCAATATGGTTAGGAATGCACGCGAGGAACCTATACACACACACACATGTGTTCGCGAGAGCGCCATATATTAATAGTTTATTTACCAGGGAGACCCATACGTCACTTGTACCTCTCGCTTCCTCCCCCTCAATGCACGCGAGAGAAAGAGAGAGAGTGCACATACGAGACTAGGCTGCATTATGCGAGGGAGTCTGTGTATATATGTGTACGTGTGTTATATGCAAAATGGATGGGTCCGCTGAAATCTATTGGCTTTTGAAAGCCAATTTTGCATTCAATTTTCGTGGCGCGGAGTTTTATGGGCATTGACGTGGCAAGAGAGAGAAAGAGTGAGAGAGTGAGGGTGTGTAGCGTGTGTGTATATATATATGTATAGGAAGAGAGGAAAAAAGTGAGAGAGAGAGAGTGACCTCTGCGCGAAAGGAGATTGAACTTTTGCGGGTGAAGCTTGGGGATTCATGGGTGAACGGATGGGTGTGGGATTGAATTTTCAGAGTTTTCGAGGTACATCGTGATTGATTCTTTTTTTTCGAAATTTCCATATTTGAATGGTATTAAATAATATAAATATGGCTTACAATTTTTTTAAATTGTATTAAAATAGAATTCAAAATTTTTACTTTGTATAATTCAATTTTTTCAATTTAGAAATAATTACAAAGAATGAATGAACATTGAGAAACTTGCATGGTTTCTATTTTTTGCAAACCCAGTTACCCAGGTATACATTTTACTATAAAATCCATTCCAAAGTAGAATTAGCATATATAAAATCAATGTGTAGTAGTAGGGTTTAAAAATTCTGCTTCACATCATTTTCTTCAAGCTTAAATATAAACAATCCCCTAAACAAACCAAATAATCGTTTCTCACTCCCAACAGCTTCCCAAATTCATCAACCACACTTTACAGACCATAAATAATACCTCCATATTCTATGCATATAATGCTCTTTCATACACAGTCCATATACACAAATGCATACATACCTGCTTACACCCCCACGACACACCTCGAAACAACAAATCCAAATACATATTATACAGCTACATACACACACACACAAACACACACAGAGAGCACGCGAGGCGAAGAAACAAGAAGACGACGAGGCTGAACAAAATGTAATATTCTATCTCGCGAAATCCGTGGCCTGCGGCTCTCTCCTCTCTCCTCTCTCTCTCTCTCTCTCTCTCTCTCGTTCTCTCCTAGAGCTCTCGAGTTGTCAACGGGCAATATTGATGGCAGGATGTTGCAGAGAGGCGCCCGCAGTAAACGTCCGAGTCGAGCTGGCCAATGAGCGCCAATCAGAATCGAGCGAGCTTTTTTGTACCGGTGAAATATTATATGAGAGAGGGAAGGGGCAAAGGGAAGAGAGCGAGGCGCAAGCAAATTACTTTTTGACGAAACCTATACCTTTCGGGTGATTTAGCGGTTTGATATTTTTCTATTGTCCCGCGCCAATGAAAAGAGCCCCGCGAAATTTATTAGACGAAGGTTGTGTTGCCGTAGTCTATGGTGTTTGTTATAGTTTCGCTCTCTCGATTTGCGTTTGCCATTAGATTCTTTCTATACGAGTGAAGAATATATATGGTGCTAGGATATATACGAAAAGGTCTAAGGTGTATTGCTAAATATTTCATTTTAGTTATTTTCTGTCGCTTGTTATTGGATTGTAGTGCGAGTAATTATTAAGCGAACGGTATAGAGTAGTGTTAAAGGGTCAAGTTTTTCCTTTCCTAAGAAATATCAAACGTTTAATATATAAGCAACGTGCTAGATTTGATTTGCATTCTATCATTTTAACAGTATACATCCCGCATATATAACGGCAAGTATGAACATTGATTTTTACCTTTTTCAGAAATGTTTTTTGTTTCACTTTCATCCTAAAATTATCACGCGATACATACAAAACTAGAGCAAAAACTGAGAGAACCGTCGTCGGAGGAAACGAAAAAATTAGGATATCCTCTCTTACAAAACACGACTACCTGCTCTCGACACCGTACATACACATATCACACAGACCGGTAATTCTCTCCTCTAACGGTAGCAATTCCTTCTTCCTCTTCTGCCGCAAAAAAAAAACGCAAACTATAACCAAACTGTCTCTTCGCGTGTGTACACATACGCGCATGCGTGCTTATAGTATATATACCTTTATAATCACTTCCCAATCCCCTCATTTCTCTCTTCCTGGCAACGAAAGCAAGACAAAAAAAAAGAGAAGAAGAAGAAGAAGAAGAAGCGACGTATTGCGGGACCGCACAGACCGAAATCCGCTGCGGTATATATACTTCGGGGAAATTCGTGCGCGCACGCGCGTGCGGAAGTCGGGGAAAAGTCGAAAGGTGCCGACACCGCCGATCCCGATTATACAGTGCTATATACTCTCCTTGCGAGCGAGTGAGTTGCGTGCGCGCGTGTATCTCTCTAATTACTTCCTCTTCGTGTGTGAGAGGAGGAGTAATGTAATGTGTATGTGTGTGTGTCTGTGTGAGTAAAAGGCGCACGCGCAGTGTTACATTGTGCCTTTGTGCGCGAGAAAGAGATTAGATATAGGAGAAGGCGTGTAGGACAGCGGTGGAGTTGGGAGGTTGGTGGGGTGGTATCGAGAAAATGATAGATAGATGGGGGTTTGGAGGTTATTCTGAATTTGATAGGTTTCGTTGTTATCTATATGTATTTTTTGTAGAAAGAATTGGTTACGAAAGTATATATAATTTTTATCAGTGTATTTATTGTCATAGATATAGAGCTCTATTTTACTCTTTGATAGGTAAGAATCAAGGGAACATTGATTGCTTAACAAATTCAAGTGATTCAACAATGTTTTACGTATATATCTTTTTTTCAATAAATTTTTATATACATTTGCGTTATACGTATATAATACTGTACAAAACTTACATAATACGAATACCCATGCATATCTTATCTAGAATATCTAAACTATATATCGCCGAAAAACAACCTATACAACGGCCAAACAGCAATCCACCGCATATATTATCAAAAACTCCCGTGCAGGCTACATCATCGCATGACATTTGCATTCCCGAACGCGCGCGCAGCCATATAGACGCAATCGCGCTATACGTTCATCCCGTTGCGCGAGATTCCACTGTCCCCCTTTCTCTCTTCCTACAATAAAATACGCATCCGTATATATATATATATATATATATACCCGTCGCTGCTTCATTTCTCGTTTACTCATTTTCCTTTTATTTATTTTTTTCTTCTATCCTCCCAAAGCGTTTCTTTTTCTCATAGGCTTCCTATATGTATATATATATATATATATATACACAGACGACGGGACGATCATGTGTATACGGTCGTATTTTACTATTTATCACCGAGCGCGCATAGTCCCGTACGGTAAGTGACAGACGCTGGCTACCGCAGCAGCAGCCGCCGTGAGAGACGATCGGACTCTGAAGAATTCGCCCGGTAATAGTCGATGAGTCGTCCGGTTATTAAATACCGACGCGAGTATAAGCGAGCGGCTTCTCATCTCATATCTCTCGCCGATTTATCTCGTTTTATTCTCTCTCTCTCTCTCTCTCTTGCTCTCTTTCCGTTCATTTCTTCATGTCCTCGCTTGTGTGTGTGTTTTTTTTGGAGGCAGGAAAGAATCGAATACGCGTTGAGATATTAATAAAAAGTGCGTATATATATACAGATATACATAGAAGAGCGCGCGAAGCCGCGAGGAAGTTGAAACAAGGTGAATTTATATTTGTGACTGATTTATAGGTATAATTAAGAGATAGAAATTTTTCTGTGTGTATATATATATGTGTGTGCGCGAGAGGTGAAATATTGCACTCTAAAAATCTGCGACTGACCCGATTTCCTGTCGGCATTTTATTATTGTGGCTGCGAAATCGATAAAACTTTATGTTAGTCGCTAGTTTAAACGATTCTACATCTACTATATAACAGTCGCAGCATTGGTCTGTGTCGCGACGCTTTGATTGTTCTCAGGGAAGATCGACGTTAATGTTTCTGGTAGGCCATTAAGAAGCTTGTAAAACAATATGCAGATTTTTATTTATTTTTTTCTTTCTTAGTGGTACGATTTCGGAAGACGACAGCATAATTGATTTGGCTATACGCGTATTTTATATTCTTGAAAAAGTTTATTTCCACTCATTCTTGTGTACATATATATATATATAAAACATTAAAATAATCTCTTAAATTTCTAAAAATGTATATATGCTAATGTTCATAGGACAAGATCGGTATCGATATTTTAATTTACACGTATATCCATTTACAAAAAATACTAACGTGTACGTAATTTATAAATTCTCAAATTTTATTAATGATTTTATATGGCCTAACTCAATCAAAGTATAATGAAGTCGTTTTCCTAACTATTTGGATATATTAATAATGTCAATTATTAGAATAAATACGAAATTTGATTTTCAATTGAGATAAATCTTACTTTGGATTGAGAACTTTGTTGAAAATTTAAAATAAAGTTTTACTAATAGGGAGTACAATCTTCAAACACGATTACATTTAATTACTATCAAAAATTTCAAAAATTAGAATTATATATATACACACACACTATAAATCCATTTAATTTCGTAATTTTTCCAGCTATAGAAATCTTAACGATTTTCCCTCGAAAAAAAAGAAAAAAAAATTTATCCGCTCACCGACAACCGTTCACCAAACTTTACGATAATATCCTGTTTGAAAAGTATAAATCCACATTATTCCGTGCACCAGACCTCCAACCAGTTTCCAGCATATCAACTGCAGGCTCTCTCACTTGCATCGTAAATAACGCCAAAAGATCCCCCAAGATCTCCCGAATCTCAGCCTCCCTTCATCCTCGAAGATGAAATTAGATAAGGTGAAATTCGGCGTGTCGTCGGCGGCGGCGGCAGCAGCGGTGCGCTTACAAAACGAAAAACCAACAGCACAGAAGCATATTATCCCGAGACGAGAGAGAGAGAGAGAATCTCGCGACGATTAAATGCCCGAAGCGGTCGGGTATTTTTTAATGTCACCTCGGCAGCGCGCAGATACATTAAAAGGTAGTTTAGAGATGACTGGACGAGACTACTGCAGTCGTATATATATGCACCGAAGCGCGTGCCTTCGTCGTGCCGACGACATTATATTCCGCGCTGACAGATTTTTTCTCTCTTTCTCTTTCTCTCTCTTTCTCTCTCTCGCGAGATGCTAGTCATCATCGAGACAGAATGAGAGGCTCGAGGCCGAGCGCTGTACAGCTTTGAAGGTTGAGGCTCGCATGGGATATACTCTCGATGAAAGATGAAAATCGAGGGTAATTCAATGTGCCGCTGGGGTTTTGCTTCGGTATAGTGTGTGTGTATGTGTATGTGTGTACGGTGTTCGGGTCTGAGAGAACGTAATTTTTCGAGATGTATAAGAATGCGCTGGCGGATGGTAATGTCGGTGAGTGAGTTATCATTTGGTTTAATGTTTTCCTCGAAATGAGGTGCTTTTAAGATTCCTGGTTTACGCATATGGACATATATGTTTAGTTTGATAATAAGATAGAATGTTATAGTTGAATCGTGTAGCAATTTTATTGAATTAGTTTACATTAAATTACAAATGTTAAAAAAAATTCTATGATTATAAGTGATTTTATATACTCAAAATCAATTTAGTAAGGCAATTACGGTTAGGTAGCAAAGTAACTAAACTAATTTGGTCAATAAAAATGTCTGCAATCTAGGTATATGATGAATTTACTCTGTAAAGCTAAATTTATTTCAAATAAGGCTTGTTTCTAAGATATTGAATCTAACCGTTAAAGTGTATGTCTTAATAAATATCTTCAATCTATTATACTTACCGTATGAAAAATAATAAGTGAAGAAGTGCTCACTGGTGAAAATAAGCGAAAAAATCGACTAATATTTTAGTCATGGTAGTATGATAATGTATTTACGGTAAAAATTGTCATAAATTATGGCAATAATTTTGGTATTTTGAGTCTGTCCCATGAGTTTTACAATGAGACATGACGATTTTACAATAATCAAAATTTTATCAAAATTTTACTGTAAATAAACATAAGTACTGTAAATAAACAGACTATATATTAAGTAATTTTTAATAATATGTATCCGCTCAGTGTATTTTGTTTAAATATATTTTCATTTCTTATAACGTTATCTAAGGTTTCAATTTCGCATTTTTTTTAATAAATCAAATTTTTTTTTACAACATACATAAAATAAATCTAAACATTAATGTAAAAAACGCTAAGAAGTTTTTCGGCATTAACATTCTTATATGAATTAATTTGAAGTATCACAACCAAAAAGTGACCAAATCGAATCGCAATCCAAACACTCAGCACTCGGTCAATATACAAGACAAAAGCAACATTGATATAGCCCCCCTCTGAAAAAGCCAATAATACCCAAACAGATCGACACAATCAAAACGGTTAATAGAATCCCGATAAAATCTTCGAAATCAAAGCGTATCGACGCAACCAGTCGGATAAGACTCGAAAGAAAAGGGGGTAAGACGAGCAACAAAAATAAGAGCAACCGGCACTGAGAGAGAGTGACGTTACTTTCCTCTCTCTCTTACTCTCCGCGCAAGCGAATCGTCCGAAAATCATATCCCTGGGGCGTTCTGACCTCTCGTGCGCGTACGCGAGCTCAAAGGCACCGCCGCCGCTGATTTTGTGCTGCCGGCGGGTGAGCAAGAGAGAGAGAGAGAGAGCAATCTTTCTCTTTCTTTTCGATTGGGTTTCTCCGGAGCCGGATGATCATCCTCGCGAGAGAGTCATGCTCCCGAAGAAGGAGCGAGTTAGGAAGCACGTGCGGTCGACTACTTCACGTGTATATATGTGTGTGCGATGGATGGATGGATGGATTGAGAAAGTAGCCGCGTGGACGTCTAGTATAACAATCGCAAATGGAATTTAATTGTGTGTTGCCTTTGTGTATAGGGACTTTATTGTCCGCGCAATTAGAAGCTTATTGGTTTAGTGAAAGGTGAGTGAGTTGTTGGATTGCTATTTTTAGTTTAAGGGTTTATTATATGAAGCTATTTATCTCTAAGGAAGCTATATAGTTTTGTTGATTTAGCTAAATTTATTTTGTATTTTCATTTAATTTTAAAGATATATTTACCATATATACTACGCTTCAACTTTACATTCTATGAATCGCAACGAACATATCAAATGATAATAATAGCTCTCTCCACACTCAACATTTCTTCCAATCCACGTAAAAATGAAGTTTAATACCATACACTTTTTCCAAAACCTCTTTCGAAAAATTTCATCCTGATGCATACATCTTACATCTCATCAAACCCAACTAAACCACAGTATACTTACATTTCTATTGACCGCGCACGATATCTCATCCACCACCAAGAGACTCAACAATCACCCGCACACACATATATCCATCCAGCAGCAGGAGCAGCAGCAGCAGCAGCTACCTTAAATCTTGTATCTCAATCTATCATCGCGCGGGAGTGAAGACGTTGTCGATTAAGCCCCTCTCTCTCTCTTTCACCGCGTGTATACACCTGAGAAAACAGTTACGTCGCAGCGAGATCTCGAGGTATATATAATCGATAGAACGAGAACTTGCTGCTGTTGCTGTTGCTTCGGGGTGGTCGTGCGGTGCATCGGGAGCTTTGGGTATCTATCAGGTGGCCTATACTAGATTGAGTGAAATGAAATTGTTTTCGAACACAGGCCTTCTTTATATTCGAATGGAAAGAGGAAAGAGTGCGGCTGGGTAATGAACCGACTGAGGAAGTTTTGGTAGCTTCGTTATATAGGAATAGATGAAGCGCGGTATTGTTGTGGGGTTACATGCCGGATACTAAATGTAGATGTCAAGGTTTAATGAGTCGTTCTTTATTACAATAGTAATATAATAATTGTGCGTATATAACTTTCACGAATATATGCGCGAAGTTTGTTAATACGAAAATGAGAAATTAATATTTTTAATTTGAATATCTTGAAATAGTTTTCAAGAATTAGAATAGTTAGAAAACATAGTTAAGAATATTTTAAAGTGGAGGTAACCATTACAACTAATTTAAATAATAAAAAAAAGTTAACATATTTAAACTATCCAACTATCATTATAATTCTATATCAAAACCATGCTAACAATAAGAAATCGAATTATTTTTTCACTATCGTCAAAAGTCACGCACGCACAGGACGACAACGAAAGGCAGTGTTGTCGCATGGTCACAATCAAAATAACCTATACTCGTCGAGACAGAACATATTCACGAGATCTCTTACTTTGCAGCGCGACGAGTTGTGCAAGTCACGCGTCGTGTCCGCAGTGCGACGACAAAAGCCGCTAACGAACGACCTGAGGAGCTCCTATATATACGCTACCGAGTGCTGAAAGGATGACAGACTGCCTTGACTAGCCCCATCTTTTGTCCTTGACAGTTGCAAAAGTCCTCCTCCTATGTCTCTTATGTCTCTTTGTACATATATATAGGTATATATATAAGGATGGTTTTATGGAAGGTCGGTTGATATAGAATAAGGATGTGGCGATGACCGGTCGATATATTTTAGTGGGTTAAAGTGACTTTTGCGAATGACATTTTCAAATGTATTATTGCTTTCGATATGTCTAACTAGAGAATGGGGGTTAAGAAGAAATGTAGAGTATGTTATTAGTGTTATTAAGTTAAAGAACGTTCTATTTATGCGTACAGCTAGAGAAATCCTTAAAATGTATGAGCTGTTTTTGAATAAGCATGAGAGAGAGATTATAGCACTCGGTAGAGTATACTAGTTATAATTGTATTTACTGTTATTCAAGTTCTTGTAGGCGAAGCAACAGTTTATCTGCAAACACTGGAACGTACGCGAGGAAAATTATTGTGTCTATAGAGTGGCGGGCATGTCGAATTATAATATAATTATTCAAATTCATAGTATTATTGTATAGTTTTGATGCTGCTCAAGAAGATTTTGGTTAGATAAAGCAAACCAATGAGCTGATGAATATTGTTTTGAATGATGAGCACTTAAATAGTTATTTATTCTCAATAATCCCATCAACTTGATGAATAATTATTTACTGTTCGAATGTGAAGTTGAAATTATCTATCGGTGAAATTCATGAATATTAGAGGATAATCTTTTAAAATGATTAAAATTGAAGCTGGACTTCATCGAAAATAACTGATCAAGAATATTTTAGTTTGGCAGTTATCTGCATGACGTAATTGGAGATGAAGATACTGTAAAATTTGATGTTCAGTTAATAACGCGTCTATTTCTGTATTGGATATATCTATCAATTGCGACATTCTCGTGAGTTATCGGAAATTCGAAAATAAATTTTTATCTGAACTTGTCTACGAAGACAACAGACTCGACATAGTATTCATCATATTGATATTACAATATACACTCAGCTTCTTCAAAAATCCGTTATACTCTACATTTCTCTCAAAACAGCTACAACCAATCCACACACACACACGTACACACACATCATCACTATAAAAAAAAACTATCCCCCGAGGACCACATTACATTACCTTTCATTCCAGCTCAGATGACTGTGCGTGCAGGCAGACTCGCGCATTTGGCGCACACAATATATATATATATAATGCCTTCATGGCGGCCGCTACATGCAATGCTGCAGGCTGGATTTTCATGGACTGCATATCGGTCGAAAAAGAAAAAACAACAACAACGATGAGGCGCGCACGCATGTATAGACATGATTTATGACGTCGCGATGATTCGGCGCTAGCTCGCTAAATGCCACGATCAGAGGCTGTAGAAGCAGCAGCAGCATCATCATCAATCAATGGCCTTCCGGATAATCCATGTCGCCCGGAAACTCCAAGTGGAAAAGGATTTTCCTGTATTTTTGTTAGGGAGGTTTGTGAGAGGTCAGGAGGATGTTGTTGTTGTTGTTGTTATTGCTTGACTTGTCATGTGAATTGAATTATGATGCTTTATGATGATAGGATTTTTCGTGCGGGATCCGTTGTAATATTTTCCTTGCTTATATGGCGGATTGAGGTTTGTGCTCTTATATAGCAGCTTCGTGACTAAACAGTGATATATTTATATGGTATACTTTTTGTGTGTCTGTAAATTTAAAGGTATCATTAATCAAAATGGTTGTTAATGGCTTTGGATGATCTATATATAGATTGTAATTATTCATACAAAACGACAGAATAAATAAGCTCTACAAATATATTTTCTTTAGTTACCATATATTGCTCGAGAAAATTATAAAATTGCCGTACTATATATGCATGCTATTACGTAACCCTGCATCCTTTAACATGCAAATTTAGTAATCCAAAAAAATGTCGTTCCCTTTACTTAATCGTTCAACAGCTTAACATGCCATATTTTCTTTAGGTCATAAAAAAAGATTGCACTAAC
Organism: Torymus tubicola; assembly: GCA_035583055.1. Lineage (NCBI taxonomy): Eukaryota > Metazoa > Arthropoda > Insecta > Hymenoptera > Torymidae > Torymus > Torymus tubicola. The sequence continues at coordinate 13,862,310 of JAWWEQ010000045.1, forward strand.
ATGCAGGAGTTAAGATCAGCAAACATACCAGCTGATCGTCTCAACGCAATTGGCATCAATCTATGTTATCAGATCTACTTTGGCCTTGCACAATAGCACTTATGTGCCAGTATGTCAGTTCGATTACCGATTCGCACCCTTTGGACAAACATGCGGCTGTTTGGCGAACAGATTAGAGAGGTGGCGTGTTTATACGCGAAGCCCCCGTGATTATATGCTGTAGGGATGAAAGCGTCAAGAAGTCATGTGTAGGTTCTGATTTTGTTCTGAGTGCTAATTTGTAGTTCACTTTTTTATTTTAAACTCTTTTACAACAAAGCTGCATTTCTTTATATTGAAAGAAATTTGGATTGTAATTGTTTTATAATTCAAATCTCTGAAATCTTTTTTATGCACTGAAAAAAAGTTTTTAGTGACAGTTACTATAAGTTATAGTGAAATACAATTTCGAAGAAATAACTATATTTTATCAGAAAATTAACAATATTTCAATATTTTTTTAAATATAATTTTATAGTAAGTGTAACTATTAATTATTAATTATTATTAAGTTCAGAAAAAATGGTCAAATTAGATAATGTATAGTAAATGATTGATTATGCTATCGAATATGGAAATTAAATATTTTGATTACTACTGTGGAGCGTATACTTCTACTAGAGGCAGTTCTATAATGCGCGGAAATTGTGACCGAGTAGACAAAGATGTATCTTCAAAGCGATAACATGTGTAACATTATGAGATATTTAACTAGATGGGACCTCATACAGTATGAGACGGATTATCAAATTTTTTAAAAATTGTATCTTTGTATAGGCGAAAAATTCATAAACCAAAACTAAGCGATTTTATTGTTAAAGTATAATTAAGGCCATATGTGATACCGAAAATCAACCCAATTCCATTATTTAATTAATTAATATTTGAATGTTTATTTGAAGAAATAAATCTGTCAGGCGCTCCGTATATATAACTACTATGCTTAGAATTTTTTTTGTGATATTCTATCAACATTTCTATGAGATCCACCCGTTTTAAAACTAGATAAAAATTCGAAAATACAGATTCCTACTTACCGACATTGTGGTTTTTATTTAATTAGATAAGTTTTGAGTAGGTTTTTGAAAAAAATAGACCTTCCAGGTGCTCCATATACATAAATACTATACTAAAAAAATTTTTTGAGTAAATATAAGCTATAAATGAAAATCATTAACTTTAAAATAAATTCATTCTTTTATCTTTTTTCGTCAAATAAAAGGTAAAAAAATGTTTTAAAACACTCAAATTTTGAATAATATTCAGAAACCACGGAATAAAGCACGAATATGAGAGTAAGTATAAGGTTAGTACGAAAGTTTAGAACCTGAAATTTTTACCGTGACATCACGGGAAATTTTCCTGCGTGCACCGTACAAAGTTCCAGAACATCTAGTGTTCCTCAGTTACCATATACACTGGCAATTTTTTCCGTGAATTTCGCGGTAGTTTTTACAGAAAAATTCTATCCATGAGAACATTTGTAATATGTTTATTACAATATTTTTTAATAAAAAGTTAAAATAAAAACTGTCTATTACTATTAATTCCAACTAAAATGTATAGGGGAAACAATTTTTATATTAATATTTTATGAAATGTAGAACTATATTTAATAGTAAAGTCCTGACAGTGATATTAACTATATTTTGCTTAATTACATTTTCTTAACTACATAACATAGGAAGTTCTACATTTCGTTTTCTTTAATATAGTTAATATTATTATAATTTTCATGACAAGAACTTTTTTTATTGTTAAACTTATCAAAAAATTATTGTTGTGACAAAATCGCACTATATTTTATAGTGGTTTTATAATTAAATTTACTGTATTATTGGCTCAGTGTGGAAATTTTCATGTGAATTAGAAGAATTTTGTATGACTTTCGAAACTTAAAAATTATAAAGTTAAAATGGCTATAACTATTGTACTAGAAAAGATCATCCTAATACACAGATCTTAATCTCTTTATTAAATTTAATTTGACATTGGAATTCTTTAATACTCGTTCCATACATACACACCAGTTTATATTGACTCATATTCCATCATAATCCGGCACATCAAACTCCATCTAACAAACCATCCAAAAACGCCAACAGTTATTATCCCGTCATCACATATATATACTTCCCCCTCCAAAATCGGGGACCCCACTTTCAGACAATGTCTCCTAACGACGCATCCCTGTCTATGCACACACGAGAGAGGGAAATTTCGCAGGTGTTCGCACGTAGAGCGAGAGAGAGTGAGCCCGACGGTGCGTGAATCTCGATTTCAGGCGGCGATAAGGGCAGAAAATCATGCGTCGAGAGTGCGTACGCGTAGGGGTGCAAATAAAAGGCCCACGATCGTATTGTGGAGAGAGAGGCTCGTGCCTACTGGAGTGACGTGGGTATATATGACGGGGAAGGATCGAGAGCAAAGTGGGTGGAGGTAGGATGGAAGTTAGGGTAAGGATATAGTTAGTTTATGAGAATGTTAGGCGATGGTGAATGGTTGAGGAAATCAATGTACGGAGTTGTTGGTTTTAAGGTTTTTAGAAAATTGAGATGAGTCGTACTTTAATTTGATCGGATTGTTGAGACTTATTATTTATTTTCTGAAGAATAAATTTTATTGGAATGATTGCATACTGATTGTTATCGACTAAACGAAGTATAGTTGCAGGTTTATTTGATGCAAATTATATGAGATTCGTTGAATCCTTATATAATACGTAGAAATAGTTAAATTCTTATATATTGTATCTACAAACAAATTATTTATCGTTATTAATTATTTCAGTATATGCTTATAATTGTAGCAGTGGTATTAAAAGAATATATCTGAAAATATTCTTTATAGTGCATAGTTTCTCGATTTCAGTACGTTAAAAATACCTATACTTTGGCAATAAGCCAAAGAGCATATATAGATGACAATGTTTCATAATAAAATTAATCAATAATATATATACAATTATTTTTATTTGTAAAATTATTTTTTTAATAAAAAACATGAAAATAATTGGAAAAGCATAAAATAAATGTTTATTGATAATATACTATTAAAATATTCTTTATTTATCTAATTATTTTGTTAACAAAATTTTAATTCATACGTAAATTCAAAGTTAATGACATTAAAATCTTGTTACGTAACAAATGATGATAAGTCGAATTAGCAATATAATTCACGATTACGTAATGTGATGCATGTGCTTGGAACTGGTAACTGAAAGAGTTGTTATATTACAAACTGTTTATTTAATTTATGTTCACTTCATTGTTATAGGACATTGCAGATTTATGCAAGAGGCTTTTCGGAAGATAAGAATTTATCTATAATTTATGCATGACGTAAATCTGACTTTCTCCGGTGTCTACTGTATTTAGCCACTCGTAGCTATATCAGCAGTCGTGGCCGAGTGGTTAAGGCGTCTGACTAGAAATCAGATTCCCTCTGGGAGCGTAGGTTCGAGTCCTACCGACTGCGAATTTTTTTTTCATTTTGCCATGTTAACGTTCGCACCTTTATAATCGCTTAAACTTAAAATTATGTCGAATTTGTTAAACTTAGTTAATTAACAATTTGAAACGATGCTAATGTACGTCAGCATTTCATTTTTAAAATTTGTATTATTTCATTATTAGTTATCATTTTTAGACTGTATTTCTTTTGTTATTTTTAATTATTTTAACAATATCAAATAAAAAAAAATTGTTATACATATTCATTGCACAATTTTTATAATAAAAAAATTTTTTTAAATGTAATTAAAAGAATTCTTAGAAGAAAAAAATTTTTTGAAATTGAAAAAATCTAAAGACGGATTTTTAATCAGTGTTCCAAGAACCATTGTAAATGAAATTTTATATTGATTCCATCATTAGACAAAAATATTCTTGATAGAGTTAATTATAATATTGAACGGTAAAATAAAAAAAAATTTCGCAGTCGGTAGGACTCGAACCTACGCTCCCAGAGGGAATCTGATTTCTAGTCAGACGCCTTAACCACTCGGCCACGACTGCTGATAAGCACCAAATAACTAAGTTAATCGATTTATTAAAATTCATTATCAAAATATATTAAAGTAAAAATGACTGTTTTATGTTATGGAATTTTAGATAATTGTATTAAAAAATTTTCAACTATTGTAAAATTATCAATACAGTAATAAATAATTATTTAAAATCTTTTAATTAAACGATTTTTTTTTCATAAAAAAATGGTTAAAACTGGGTAATATTATTAATTTTGCTACAATTTGGGTGCTTCAAATATATTTAATGTTATTTGTATAATCTATTTTTTTTTTAAATAACAAGAAATTTAAAAAACAATTTTTAACAACTTTTTAAAATTATTTATGACATAAAGCAACTAACAAAGTTTTATAAACATTACATTTAAATGGCCATCACATAACTTATTTTTAGTGCATTATATTAGTGCATTAAATTGGACTCTATACCGAAAATTGCTGAGAAACACACACAATACACCTTGAATCAGCAGAATTACCTTGCAACCTCACCAAATTCAAAAATATTATGACACTTCTCCAACATCGCTCAACTCACAAACACATACACACACACATACAAAAACGCTAAACCAATTCTCATCCTCTCCAATAATCAACGATTTTCCACCACTTTAAAAACCCGAACAATAGACCTGCAAACTCCGCTCTACACAGTCCCTCTGCGCGCAAGATTAAGACACGAATCCCTGTATATCCCTTCTCTACCATCAGAAAAAAAAATCTCCGCACTAAAACCCAAGACCCGAGAACGATTCGTCTCGGATATAATATTATTCTCGAAGGGTCTCAACGTCGACGGTGGCGGCGGCGGCTCGAGTGCGTGCACGCGTACACAATACAAGTCAACACGGCTGTCTGCGTAATGAAGTAGTTTTCGAAGGGATGGATGAACATATATATATACAAGCAGGCAAGCATCCCCTATACAGCCATGGGGTGCCGCACGTAATTGGGGAGCGAGTAGCAGTTTTTTTCACTCTCTCTCTCTCTCTCTCTCTCTCTCTTTCTCTACATATATACCCCAGGGGAGATTGGCCAAGGCATATGCTCCGCATGTAATCCGCGTAGTGTAATAGATAAATAAAGCCCCCTCGAGTGTTGGGCGCGAATATGCTTGGCGTTACGTATATATATACCTAACGAGCTGACGCTATACTCATGCTGCGGTTGCATCGATATATGGGCGTGGAGGATCTGTTCTTCAGGGTGGACATCTATAGTCACGGAGTGTGTGTGTGTGTGTGTGACTTTTCCTTCGATGTGAAAGAAGTAATGGCGGTATAGGTTGGATGCGGGGAAAATCGAGGAGACAGTTTTTATGGGACGTGATATGGAGACGTGATGTGGTGTCGGTGACAGAGGGTTTCATGATGATGATGATAATGATGCGTGGCTTTATTCGAAGGAAAAAAACGCGGTTATGATAGCTGAGATGCGTATTATGAGAAAGTTTTTGATGAGGTGCGTGGTGTTGTAGAGTTTAGGGTGGTGAGTTGTTATTGTGGTGTATCGTGTGACCAGAAGTGATTTTACTTTCTGTATCTATATAAAGTATTATACTTATTAAAAAAAAATTAATATTTCAATGAGTTATTAGAAATTTTTACGCAGTAACAATTAACGCATTAGTATTTGTATATACTTTTTAATCGATTATTGTAGAAAAATATAACTAGAAAAAGTTTCTGTATATTAAAAATCAAAAGTAAATCGGACGTCTACAAAAAGTTTATGGAAATTGAATATAAAACATGAAAGTGTTACTAATCATAGCAAAACGTAAAAAAAAGATATAGCATGACATATATTAAAATTTTAGAGCTACTCTTACACAATTAACAGATAAATCAACCAAGAAAAAAACTGAGGTACCATTATAAGTGTTAATAAAGTCACGAACAAAACATATACATTTTAATAGACCCACCATTAAGCATCGAATACAAAAAGTCGTCATGCACACACCATAACGAAACATTATCCAACAACAAAACCCACCTAATGAAAATAAATCCTCTAACTGTCCCTATCACTCCTCAACCCTGCTGTCACTATCTCCATTTGCGCACTCGGCACATCATTAACCTAAAAAACCTCAATTTATAGCCTATCCACCCAAAAAAAAGAAGCAACCCACCTCCCTTCCTTCATCCACAACCCTTGCGTCACGCCGCCAAAAATTTTCGTATACCTCGCGCGCACGACGCAGTTAGACGCAAGAGGTAGCTTCCTTCCTGCAGCAATAATTCTCCAACGTGGATTTTTTACAGTCCATTGTCCCCACTATAATATACACAGAGTGCATGCGCAGATGTTTCACCGCGCCGTTTATTCTAATGTTTCACTTTGCGGTGAGGGGCGCGAACGCGAGGCTAATCCGTGTAATTTTTACGCGGCGTAGAAAGCGAGAGAGAGAGAGACGTTTACGAGGTGTTGGCTGTCGTCTTCATGGCTATGTATATGTGTGTGTATATATGTGAGGTTTACGAAGCGAGGATGCACGGCGCGGTTAACGGCTCTGATGGTTTAATTGAGCCTGTATGTGGTGTGGGTTTTTCGGTGCTGTATATCTCGCTCATGCTGCGGGTTTGATGAACGGCTGGTGCTGATGGTTGTGATAAAGCGCGCTTGAACAATTGACTTTTTTGTTGTTGGTATCGCACGGGTATGTATATAAAGTGTTCTGTTGCAAGACAATTGTGTACTTGAGATTTAGTGCGCCATTGCGTTTTTTTTATGTGAGACAATTAATAGGCGGAATTTGAATATTATACGTTTGGGTTTTTTTTTAATGTTGTATGTAAGCTTCCACGAGTTGATTTATTCAATTATACTATATTGTACTATTTAAAAATACCATAACATCAGTGAATTTATTATTTCTTTTATTATTTAATGTTCTTTTATTATTTTGAAAATAACAGAATCTCATGTAAGCAATACCAACATTCCTTCAAGAACAAAAAAAACCTCAAACAATAACATTCACGAACGATAATATACCACCCTATGAAAGCACAAACCCCACCTGACTCACAACTCCGCGACATGATCAAATGCATTTCCACGTTTCAACAAGAAAAAAAGCACGCATCCTCGATCCTTACACCTGCAGTCATCCGTGCAGAGAAAAGTCCAGCTTGCACTCACGAGCAACATTGTATACGCTTCGCTCTCCAACCTTCCGCACATCAAACGCGTCCACGCGTTCACGTATACGTTTCGCTCTCTCTCTCTCTCTCTCTCTCTCTCTCTCTCTCTGTATATATATATATACACATACATCTCAAACGTGAAAAGAAAGCGAGAAAAAGGAACTGTCGCTCGTGCATATCGAAAGAGCGAGTGAGAGAGCGAGAGCTGTCATACGCACCGAGGGCAAGCTATATATGTACGTATATATACACTCGCGCCTCGTGAAAAAGCCCGACGTCACTCGGCTGCGAGCGAGGAAAGAGAGAGAGAGAGAGAAACGTTTCACGTGCGCGCAGTGCTCGTTAGCGTCAGTTTTGTACATGAAATCGAAAGTCGACGTCGCAGCCGACGACGCAGAGCTCAGGCGAGGCGAGAGAGGCGACGTCGGAGGGGTTGAATAAAACGCGTGTGCTATAAGAGGGAGAGGAGAGAGAGAGAGAGAGGCATGCGTATGAAAGAAAAAAGACGATAGGCATTCGAAAGAGAGAGAGAGAGAGAGAACAGTTTTGGAATGGGAATAGCGAGTATGTGCTGACTGTCGTTGTATATAGAGAGCTTTGCAAAAATAGCTCTTTTGTCTGGTTTATATCGTTTTTTCGCGTACATATAGACGTGAATGTTCGGTGACCGGTATATATGTTTGTTGGATTGTATGAAATTGAAAGATCAAGTGAAATATGTATTACATAAGATATATAATGAGTTGTGTCGGGTGAAGATTTAGTACTAACTGGGATATCCTTGCAGATATAACAAAAAGCTGTAATATAATGTATCTTTCTCTAGGATACAACTGTATTACTTTTTTTAATAGTTTACCAACATTAAAATAAAACATTATCTCACTTGTCCAGTTCAAACCTGTATAGATGAAAAATTATTTTCTGCAAAATCGTGCACAATTTTATCAATACATTTCGAAAGTTACCTCAATTATAAACATATTATACCCATCCCAAATCTAACCGTCATATCATCACGAATAACCCAAGACACGCCTACACACTAAATTCATCAATTTTCCACATATACATATACGAAAAAACTCAACCATCACAACCTCGTCTACCAAACTGCAAAAAGGCACAGTCGTCGTAGCTCAGCATCGAGAGGGAGAGAGGCGAAAAATCGAGGGTCGAAGATTAAAAGGACGAGGGTGAACGAAGAGAGCTATATAGAGGCCAGACGGAACCACCACCGCCGTCGCTAATTGGACCTCGGCCGACGGCGTACATATACCAGTCGAAATGCGCGCGTGCGCCCCGACGCACTTCAAGCTCGACTTCATCCCCCCCCTTTGCGTACATGTATATATCTATATAGATATACTTTCGTCTCTCGCGCCTCTACGCGTATCTCCCACGTCGATCGCGGATCGTTTATTTATGACGCGCGTATATATACGAAGGTTCGAAGGTTGTTAGTGAATTTTTGCGTCTTTGTTTTGGATTTCGGTCGTTCTTTTGGGGCTGGATGACGATGGGGTTGAGTGATTCGGTGAATCACGGGAGATAGGAAGATAAGGCGATTAGAATTGAAGAATAAATAGTATATATATGTGAGAAGAGGGTAGAAGGAATAAGAAGAATTGTCGAATTCATAGCCTAAGATAGGATACTTTCTTTTCATTTTAAAATTTTAACATATTTTCTATACGATACTTCTCTGACGATAGAAATAATACATAATTTACAAAATATTCAATCATATATCTCGATTGCCAATTTATTTCATTGTCACGATTCAATAACAAGCGTAAAAAACAGTAGCTTTCATAGACCGCACAGTTATTGGAAATAAAATAAATATATCGTCACCCTAAACGTTATCAATCACTATAATTGACCGAATAAACTACTCGAAAGCGCACCCCACGGGAATCCCAGACGTTTCCGACCATCCCTACAGTATGGATCCCCGACCTCTTGACATACGTTCTCTGTTCTCTCAATCCTACGTCATCTTCCAATCTCCCCATACTTTGACATCGTTACCTCGCCGCGTGAAACTATCATCCCCGTCATTGATACTTTACACATGTGTGTATATACAGACGCGATTTTCCAGTCAACTGCTCACGCAGAGGCCGCTGGGTTATTTTAATAGCGAGTTGCTGGGTGATTTACGCGTAGGTTTGGTTATACGACTGCGTAGCGCGTGGAAATTAGAGTGCGAAGTAGAAAAAGAAGAGAAGTTTATTAAGTTGCTCGAGGGGTAAATTATTTATGTCATTTGGCGTACAGGTGAGTGCGTCGGTAGTTGTAAGTGGTTGGGCGGACGTGTGTCTTTGGTTATATATGTACCTGCGTAGTATGTGTATGACAAGTCGATTGGAAAAGTTACTATGTGGTTTTATAGCTGTTTTACAGGATATAGTGTGGGTCGAATGTTTCCTAATATTATATATGTCTAGCTTTTGATTTAAATTTGAAAAGTCGGTTGTTATAAAAATTTCGTTCGAGTTAATCCGAGATCATACGGTAACATTTAGCGGATATCGTTATATTTAATAATATAAAGTAAAGGTATAGCGAATATTTCACGAATAATCTCTCAATTATTACGTATATACTATACCTCTATCCGAAAAATACTCTTACTTATTCACTAACTTATTAAAAGTACAATGACGTCATACAGGAATAATCCTCCCCTGGAAAAAAAACTGAAAAAATTGGAGCAAAAAGCTTGCCGCCATTCGTGCAAAAAGAAAAAAGAAATCAATGATAAACAAACAAGCGCTTGCGCGGTCGACTGGCTCTTTCGGTTAATTTTCCCCCCCTCGCGTATGTGTATGCGCGCGCATTCGATTTGCGAAAATAAGCCGGCATTTATTCGATTGACCGCGGAAGGCGTGTAACAAGCGTGACAAGCAAATGCGCATCGCACGCGTATATGCGCACCCGCGCGCTAATTGATTGACCGTCCAGTCAAATAATACATTCATTTCGTTCCGGCGCATTTGCCGCATCGTGGAGCAACGTCGGTAGTCTTTTTCCTCTCTCCCTCTCCCACTCTCTCTCTCTCGCATGCGCACTCGCTCCCCTTTTCCGTTCGACGAGTGTGGGTGCACGGATATATATATATATGTATATGCGCGTGTTATATGGTGAGATATTTCATGGGTTAAATGTAAGTATTTTATTTGGTGCGTTATTCGTTTCGTCTTTCGTGCAGTAATATCAATTAGCATTTGTTTGCAAAACATTTTCCCTGAATATTTTATTACGTTTATTTATGAATATACTATATTTCATTTCGATAAATTTATATATTCTGATAATTATTTATTTGTGTTATTTGTAAATCAAAATACGGTGAAAAGTAAATACGCTTATCAGGAGAGTGTCGGGGATCTGGATTATAAATTTGTCTCAAATTTTAGGATATGGTTTTGGATGTAAAAACATGCAGAATGCTGTAATATTAGATCGTAAAGTTAAAAAAATATCAAGTTTTGGATATTTCTAGCTTTATTATGAAAGAATTTTTAAAAAAACCTTTTCTTGAAACAATAATCATTTTATCTTGAAAAGTCGTAAATATCAATTTAAAAAGAAAACATGTACTAGAGATGATGAGCTTTCCTTTGCTTTTTCCAGAATTAAAAAAGTATTGATTTCTTTCAAAATTATAATAGTTTAAAATTAAGCGAAAATGCACTGTTCGATTATATGTATATTACAGTTGATTTTTGTTTGTCGAATTCAAACTTTAATAATTTTGAAGGAGACAATATTTTTTGTTCTTCTCTTGCTTTAATTTTCCTCATTATTCAATTAATTTTTTTAAAGTTCAAGCTAAAAATATTCAAAATTTATTTGGTTTGAATATTTTTAACGTTAAGAGCAGTCTTTTTTTGAACTGTTAGGGTCTAATACTGCAACTTTCTCCATATTTCTACATCTAAAAACCTATTCCGAATCCTTCATTATTTGATACTAACAATAATGAGAAATGGATAGCGTTTTTATATTAAAAAGTATTCTATAATTACTTACACATATATACAATACTTATAGAAAAAGAAATCAAGATTAAAACAAAACAATTGAAAAAGTTATCTAAACTACATCTGCATCCAATTCCGCAGAAATATTAAGTATAATTACATCTTAAAACACTTTCACTATGCGCGATTGAATTTCACCGTCACCTCTCTACACCCATATCCCCATCATACACCATCAGATATAAAAATTCACTCACACCAACTCTCCGAAATAATCAGCGAAATCTAAAATCGCGCACTTATGCGACTACCATATCCGACACCCAATCCACTCCACTCATCTATATAACTATATCTCTCGCACCTGCTTCTACCTATATATATCCACTATACACACTCGTGCAGATCAGTCACTCTCGATCCTGTTCACAAGCAAAATCAGTCCGTCGAATCGTACGCGACGCTTCACTCGCGCTCGCCCCATTACACCCATGAATACGCAATCAGACGTGCACACGTATACATGCACGCGTGCGGTAAATTGTATATAATGTAACGCGAGAGTCGTCGGGTAGTGTTTATAAACAGGAGAGGGGCGATATCCGAGATGAGGATGCACAAGGTTTCAAGTAAGTTAACTGCGGAGGGTTGGTATTGTTCGGTAGAGGGACAGTAGTATCGTGTTGTTGTTGTGCTGACCTGCGGTGAAATGTGTGTTGGAGGTATATAGAGAGAGGATGAATAGATAGGACGAGGTTGGTGAGATGCAGCTGTAATGGGATTAATGCCGGGTGCTTGAGAATTCGTTGTATAGATTTTGAATTTAAGGTAAAGGTGAGTGGTATAAGTGGTTTTCTGGTAAAAAATGGTGTCCTCCTTTTTCATCCTGGTTCCCTAGGTATATTTGAATACTACAATAAATTATTGTTCCTAGGTTATTCGAGAGGATTTTGCAAGATTGTTTTGTTTATACATTACGGTTTTCATTATAAATATACGTATCAGTTTCCACCTATCGGTTTAGGTAGGAGTAGCTTTTTATCAGCAGTTGAAATTAAAATACACCGAATAATTATTTTCAGATTAAATAATCTATACACTATTAATTTATCTCAACATCGCGTATAATTATAAACGAATATCTCTAAAATACAACGACCAAGTATAGTATATATATAACATGACATGACCTTATTTCACGACCCTCGAAATCTAGTTCTCCAACTTCCGCATCGAAAGTTTGTTCAAAGCTAACTCTGCAGCGACATTAAAAAAAACCCCTCTCACGATATAATCCTATACCTCTACATTACTACTCCTCCTCGAAATAAACAACAATTTTCTTTTGTTATTACGATCAATTAGACCCAGACTACCTCTCACTATATGGTAAAACCGCACTCGTAGGACTACTTCACACCTCTCAACGAGTCCGCTCTTGCACTCCAGCAACGCGCGCGCGCGCACTACCACCTCTTCTTCACCTTCCTGTGCGCCGCAGGCATCGGGCGTATTAATTAAATTTCCCGCGATTTTCAAATTAAATACGCTGTTTCGTAGGGAGGAAAAAAACAGGCCGAAACGACTCTACATGTATAGATATACACATATATATATATATATATATACATATATATATATATGTGTATATATACACATATAACACATGGGCGGCGTGCACATACATACTCTTCAGCGTGTGAAGAGCTCGGGCGACCCTTAAATAAAGCGCGCGCGCGCGCAAACGTAACGAAGACATCAGCGAACCGACAACATCGTTAGCTCTATTTTTTCATCTCCCCCTCAGTGCCTCTCTCTTTCTCTCTTCCTCTCTTTGCAGGCGAAACGACAGTTTGTTATTTTAAAAATCCCTCCTCCCACTCTTACTCTTTCTCTCTCACTCTCTCGCGAAACTTGACACAGGCGTCGTCGTCGTCGTCGTTAGAATGGCCTCTTTTCTCTCCCTCCCTCTATTCCTCTCTCTCTCTCTCTCTCTCTCGCTCTCTTTGTCGTCCTTTCGCCCCGGCGCTCGTTTGCTCTTCGCTCGTTTCTACTACCCCCTTATCGTCCTCGGCACAGTACTCGAGGTAAGCTTCACCTCCCAGTCTCCCACTGCTATGAGAGAGCGAGCGAGCGAGCGAGAGAGAGAGAGAGAGAGATGGAGAGAGAGAGAGAAGCAGTATAGCGCGCTGTACTACTGCTCTGCGCCGAGGAATAAAATTACCTTCGTTACGCGAAACGCAGCTCGCCTGGTTCTCGCTCTCTCCCCCGCGATATTCTCTATTCTCTTTTTTCTCCGCGCTCGCGTGTACCTCGTTCCGTCTCTCTCTCTCTCTCTCTCTCTTGCTTGCTCGTGCTGGAAGTTTTTTTTTGCTCTCTGATTTTTTTTATTCGTCTGTCCATAGTTTATTTTTTTTAGGTCTACCTTGCTGTGCACGCTTGGTTCGATGAATTTGTTTAACTTTATTTTGTTGGTTAGTCACTTTTTGTTTCTGAAAAAAAAAATTATTTATTTCCTTCCGTTCTGGTGCAGCAATTTCATGGAACAATATGTATACATTTATAAGAGTGAATACAGATTCAAGTCTGTTGTTCAATATTATATAATAGAAAAGTTAAATAATGTATTCTAATGATGAATAAAAATATTGCTTATTAGTGAAACATTTATATTGAAAAATAAAATCGTGAACAATATTTCTCCTGCATTATTTAAAAAAAAAATTATTGTAGCATATTTTTGTGTATAATCTCACTATTTATTTCCGCAGACTTATTGAATTATTGTATAGTAAAATAATTTTTGACATAATTTTCTTATTCTCAGTCACACGTGATTATTTCTTCCCGATTGTGATATTATAGATATTTTGTGCTTATTCGAATAAGTAAATTGGTATGCTGATCCGTTAGTTGAGTTTCTACTATAGAGCTATTAACAAAACATTACATTTTCAAAACTAACTAAAACTAGCTGTAGTTAACGGTATGATAATGTTTTTCAAATTGTAGAAAATCTTATTTTACAGAATCATGTTTGTAACGGACGCTTCGGCGATACAGAGCAAAGAGAGAATGTTTGTAAATAGGGAGAGCAAGATACGTAAGCCGGAAATTGTAAGAAGTAAATTCGCAAGCAAGGAAACCGCTTACGATCGGCGTCGTGGCTAGACGCCGAAAATATAGCATCACGTTCAGTCGGACAGAAGCTTACGTGTCAGAGTTGAGCGAGAAGCGAAGTGCTGTAACGCCATCACCGAGAGCGAGACGCCGTAAATTACCCAATCGGGGTGAGTAAAACACATTTATATTGTTCGGGAAAATGTAATAATGCGTCGCATTCTTTAGGCATTTATAAGATTAGAAATAAAAGGATCGTGACGACACGTCAGGATACAATTACCGACGTCCGAGTAATCGGCGAGGCGCATTCGCAGCGACGTACGGCAAAGTTCTGTGGACGAGGAGTAACTCCAGGCCCATTTGTCATCGTCAGCGCTTCACCCGTTTCATCGACTCTTGGTGATCCACGACGCTCAACTCAAGGTAGTCTTCATAACTGGATGAAGCTATCCAACCCAATTCTAGTAATAGTTTTACTTATTTTTATATAATATATGACGGAATGCGAGTAGTGTAAACGCGACGACAAAACAAAAAATTGTAATCTCTTCGATACCTAAGTATGTAAAAATAAAAATAATATTAATAACAACGGAACTCTTTCATGTTTCAACGGTGTAAGTCAATATTAGTGTACAATCCTACATGATGTTCTAAGAACGTTTCCAAATCCTGAATAAAATTAGTTCAAAGAGACGTGATTACGAGCCGAAAAATTCAAACCGCGTTTATGAAATGTCAATGAAGATATTATTGTTTAACAGAGAGAATAATACAGCTGAAAACTCTTGTTTACTACAATAAAAATATAGTTATTTCGATATTTTATTATAAAACAACGATATGACCACAAATAAAGTAGACGCATATAATTCCATGAAATTAAACAAAAATAATTACCTTTTACCACTATATTATAACATACCACCAAGTATATAGCCAACCCACTTATCAACCCATGCGATCACCCAACAAATTTTAAAATTCTCATTCAATTCAATACGCATCAGCTGCTTCCTTTCTTTTCGCAACCGATAAATCCACCCAGCCAATCGCGACCCCACCTCTTAATCTATACATTTTTCGAAATCCCCAAACCTTCCCTCTCTCTCTCTCTCTCTTTCTCTATACCCATCACGCCGTACGTCTTACTCACTACGCGTGCTCGCTGACCAATTTCGCACTAATGAGTTCTGTGCATTATATTCGCGAGAGAGAGAGAGAAGGCCCTTTTCGCGTATATATAGCGCGTTTTTGCAAGAGAGAGAGCGTGCACAGTCCTCTCCTCATTGTTCTCGCCGATCGCGCGAGCGTAAATATTCCGGATGGAAAACAAGTTCCATTGTATGTACGCGCACGGGGTATTGTCGCGACCGCAACAATGGCCCCCGCCCGTGCTAATTTATGGGGCTAGGATATAGGGCCCATGGAGAAAGCGGAGAGAAAGAGGTGCTGGTATATATAGTGGTTGGTGGTGTTTTTTTTTTAAAGAAATGGTAGCGGTAGCGGTGATGATGGTGGTGGTGGTAACCCCTTTTTTTGAGGATCGTGCGGGGTTTTTGGTGGGGACGTTGGGGTTGAGTGGTGAAAAATAGGGGGTTTGAGTTATAAATGACGCTTTTTCGCTTGGTTAGGAGATAAAGTTGAAATATTACTTTGCCTTTTTCTCGTTGACATTTGAATTTTCAAGTTGTTCATAACAGTTTTTCATAAGAAAATATTATATCATCGTTATCAATATTATCATTCTACTACACAATAGAATCTCACAACCAAGAAACATAACCAGTCAAAAACGATACACTTCTCCTCTTTCGCATTCACCTATTCCATTATCATCATTCCAATCAATCCCCTCTTCAATTCACAACCTCATTAGACCAAAACTCACCTGCACCACGTTCACTCTTGGCACCATCGCCATATACACGTCGCCCTCAAAACACTCAAATATAATCCATTGCCCATAGCGCATGAGCAACCGTATCACCACTTTCTATCAAAACACTCAGCTTTCATCCACCCTCCCCCTCTCCCCACCCCTCTTGATCCATATAAACAAAGTTGCCTGCACGTATACATATACACTGCATGCCGAAAACAAAACCGAAATCGATATACGAACG
>JAWWEQ010000045.1:13878880-13970872 GCA_035583055.1 Torymus tubicola
CACTATATACGCATACGTGCGTATTAGGACGCGCGCGCACCTGCGCGATTATCTCTTCTCTCGTGCGCAAATCCAGAGAGAGAGTTTTGACAGTACACTAACGTACAATGCGCTCGAGCGAGCCCATTAGTCCAGCCGATCGACTATCTTTACGTGTGTGTATATATATATATATATATATATATATGTATACGCGAGAGTTCATAATTGAACACCCTTTCGCTAGCCAGGTGCGGACGCTTCTTATATGTGGCGCGAGCTGGAAAAGCCGAGCGATGAGATATAATATAGCCTCCCCCCACGCGTATAGGGGTCCTGTCGTGTTTATGCTGTGCATCTCTCATTTTCTGGGGATGTATAGGGTATAGTGTCGGTGCATCGGTTGGTTTAAGATAATGTCTCAATATCATGCAAGGTGTATACGGTAGCCTGTGATGATTGGGTATACAGAGTGGTATACGATTTTGGGTAGAGTTCGATGCACGGATGGTAATGAGATGGGTGGTAAGAATATATAGGATGAGGTTTCTTTAAATGGTTATATGTGTCTTGTTGTTTAAGAAAAATGATTCAGCACACGTATACCCCGTTGCGATTTTTATATAGATAATTTGAAGAGAAATTGGTTAATATATGAAAAGATTCGATGTGTTGGTACTGTTTTGGTTATAGTTTAATAAAACAAAAAGTGATAAAAATGATGTCGATAGGAACTCTAGACGAAATATAGTTATTGGTTATTGTTATAGTTAAAGAGCAAGATTAGTTCAGTTTTGGTCGGAGACAAGAACAGAGTTTGAAACTTGTGTAAAATATAAAAATATATCTATGCATTCTTCATTAGTTTATAATTAATTTTTGATATTTGTTCATTAACCCTATTCAAATAGTTCTCTACCGTGATTTGTTTGTAGATTCATAATTGATAGTTTGAATGTGGATCTTTCAACCGCCAATCGTTTTTCAAGTTATACAATTGTAAAAATATTATTTATTTATAGAATCGATTATTGTACAACTCTGCAATTTCATTCTATGTCCCAATCAGAAATCTTCACTATAAAAATGTAGTCATTGACTGAAACTTTTTGGACTACTCTTATAAAACCAGAAACTTTTATTTGTTAAGACAAATAACTATATCACTATATATAATCTCATTAATTTCTTCCCAAACCGCAAATAATTATCCCATGTCAAAACCCACAACCACACACGACCTCGCATAACACTAAGTATATCCATCTCTCCCTCTCGAAAAAGAAATCTTTCCGTTAGCACGAAGGAGCGCGCCACTTACGCAATTACACAGTGTTGCTCGAATTAAGACTCTTTTTTTTTTGAACGACTGTTGACCCACGAGCGTGTAAACCACCTTTGAGGCGTGAAAAGAAGTGTGCGAGCCGACGGCATCATCGTCGTCGGCGGCAGAGCGCAAAAGGGCGGCGCGTCTTTCTTTTTTCGTAATCGGAGATGACTACTCGAGCTCTAAACACATCCTGTAATTTGAGTCCTCGTCGTCTCGACGCGGCCTGATCTTCTTTCTCTCTTATACCGCTGTTGCTCATGCTACTTCTACTGTTGCTCTCGCGTGCGTCTTTGTCGTTATTTGATGTGTTTGGATATATGTGGGTTAGTATCGGGATTGAAATGAAATAGAAGAAACCGGATTTTTATGGGTTTTTTCTTTGTTTGGTTTTTATGTAGCGGATAATGTAAGTGGCTTGGTTGGGTACAGAGGTTTTTGTTGGGTATACATGTCAATTTAAGTTTTCTCCGGTTTGTATTGGGGGAAAGTGTCAAATTTTTACTTATTGGGATGGTTGTACAATAAATAATCTGAGATTTATTGGAAGTTTTTTAGTTAAAACAATTTTAAGCTTAAATTGAAGCATTTTTGTTAATAATTTATATGGTTCGTAAACATTTTTTATTATGTTGCTATTGCCGACAAAGAACAATTATATCTACAGGTAGCAGTGTAATATTTAAAATGATCAAAAGTATAATCATACTTGAAACAGTTTTAATTAAATTTCAATGTTAATCTTAAACAGAAATTCCTGCATTTCGCAGACATGCTAACCAACAAAGTGAGTTTATTTTCTACGAATGAATACTTTTAACATTTATTTAGAAAGTCTCGTTTTGAACAACAGATCTGTTTTATAATTCAATTTAAAAAATCTAAAGTAAAACATTTTACAAAATCAATCTTTTGATTATATGTGAATACGACTTTCAAATTTTATCATGCATAAAAATTGGAATTCTGAAAACAAATCGCACACTGAAGAATCAGAATATTTGAACTTTTAAAGCTTTAAAATATTCAAGTACGATCTACAAAGTAACTTTTAATAAGCCTCTTCAAACTTCTTCCAACCACATCCCTACCCATCTATATCCATTACCTAAGCAAACACCCCATCATTCCGCATTTAAACCACTTCACCCACGCTTTAAATTTCAATTACCAGCGCCAACCACGATCTCCACCCACCAAAAAAAAAAAGAAATCTCATCATCCCCCAAAAAACACCAAATTTCCAACAAAAACTCCCTATAAATCCTAACCACTTCTACCAATCATTCCCTATAAATCTTAATCGTTTCCATCGACTACTCGCAGATGGATAGCACATTATATATACATATATAGGATTTAGAACGGAAAGAGAGACTACCGCGCTTCGCCCGCGGCTAATGACGCGAGTTTAGGAGGAGGTGGAGGTGGCGGCGTAGGCGTGTCTCAGAATTCGAGCTATTTTCGAGCCTTCGTGAGAAGGCGCATTTATCAAGCGGTGTCCCCCCTTTCGCGACGCTCTGTGCCGGAAGCTGATGCAGCCGACGACGACGACGACGGTGGTTGTTGCGACGCGGGTTATACGCGCGCGGTATATACGTCGAGGTGTCGGCTGTGGGCTTTGACGCGATTTTGAATTTCATATTTTTGTATTATGTCTATATAGAAACTGGAGTTTTGGAGTTAGGTGGTCTGTAAGTGGTTTGCCGGGGTTAAAGTGCTGGATATACTTGGTGGCACCAAATGTCATTAATCACTATTGTAAAGGATTAATTGTTTTTTTAATTTAATATTAAAGTTTCTATTTAAAAAAAAATTAATATTTTAATATTTTGAACATAAATGAGTCAGAATGACTTTCTTCACGTACTTTTGAATACTATAAATATAAGTAAAGTTTACTTAAAGTTTATTATTCTTATTACATTCATATTTGCAGTTTAAATCGTAAAACTAATTCAATAGAACTTTTAATAGAATTTCATTGGACTTCATCAGTTGGAAAATTTGAAATATTTTAAAATTTACCAACTATACTTCTTATAAATTTTCAAAAGATCTTCTTATCTTTTCATATTATTTATTTGCTTAACTTTTTTTGTGCATTATACGCAATATATCTACCAGAAATGAATGTAGTTCTTACTTCGTGACTACGTAGAACGGACAGCAAACAAAATTTTCAAAATTAATAATATTTTTGCCAATTAATTGGAAGGCTCGAAATTTGCAATAACTTCTTATAAGATTTATAAAAATCTAAGTAAATTCTGAAAAGAACTAATTAGATCATTAACAATATCCAACTATACCCTGACATCAGTCTTAAATAAATTACCGTTTACATTACCACCAAACAAACACCACCTACCACATACTCCCTCCCCGCCACATTACCTCGTTCTCCCTGAACCATCAAAATCTCCCAAACCTCACTGCACCAGCATAAGAAATAATAACGAGCCATCTCCATCCATCCATCCATTCATTCATCTATCCTCAGCATTATACACACGCTTGCGCGTATACATAACACACACGGTCGCGCGTCACACGTGGTAGGGATCTACTCTCAGCAGACGGATCGCGTGTCGGCACTGGCGCCAGGGCCCCTTTGACACGCGATCCACACCGCGGCTCTCCTTCCTCTCTCCTCCTCCTCCTCCTCCTCCTCCTCTGCACGGAATCGTATTATGATCTCTTTCGCGCGCACGCGCGAGACTCTCTCCCTAAGTGTTCGGCGACGATTTTTTCTTCCACTCCCACTGTACCGGATGGTTTACGATGCTCTGCTACACTCTCTTGGTTTCTCTTTTTTTTCGGGGAGGGGGGAGGGGCGCAGGTACGGAGCAGCAAGCATTAATCTTAAGGGTGTGTAACGAAGGAGCTACTGTGGAGGAGAGAGAGAGATCGTGTGGGTTGTACGTTTTGAGGTTCAGGATGTGGTAAGAAATGGTTTCTTTTACGTTCTTTTTTTTTCTTATTCTATATGTTGCTTGGGGATGTGGGTAATGAGGAGGTTCGAGGAAGGAAATCGTAGATTGCGGTGCGGATGATTTTCATACGTGGATGGCTGTGAGATGGAGGAGGAGCAGTAGATGGATAAGTGTCACAGTGTTTGTGTTTGTTTTGCGTGAATATTTTGAGTTTTGATAGTGGATATATAATTTTTGAAAATTGTAATATTATTTTCTTTTATTAACTCGTAAGAAATCTTAATGTTTGATTAAATAAAATAAACACCTTTTATATTTCATTTCTTTTCTTCATTTATGAGATTTAAGAAAAATCCACATACCTATTCTGTTTTCTGTTTATATTTCATATATATTACAACACAATACATATAAAATAAACATTACCATCATAACCAAAAGCTATCGATCACGGACCACCTCAGAATTAATCCTTAATAATCCAACGATAATCCGAAATCCACTCCAATCTCCCAACAAAAAAAAAGAAAATCCCCAGAAAAGCCTTCCAAACCAATGACACTAATCCTCGCTGATCTCTATAGCTTCTCTCTCATCATGAATATCAATAAACCTTGCGCTTACATATATATAACATCCCCTCGTACATCTCCTATCATCACACATATACGAGCTCACTTCGCGTTGAAATCGATTATAAATATCCAGCCGTGGCGGGTATATACAAGGAAACTATATCAGCCGCGCCCCGCGGCGTTGCTCGCGCAGGTGAGACAGAGAGAGAGAGCAGAAACATAGCCCACCTCGGAGAGTAGACCTCCGTCGATTCGACGCGGGGCGTCCCGATGGCTCTGTGTATATATATGTATACGATGGATGTATTGTTTGGTGAATGAAAGTACGCATGTAGGTAAGTGATGAGCAAAGGGAAGTCGTGAAGACTCATGGGTTGCTGGAAAGTCGGAATCGATGCGATCATGGGGTTCGACTGTAAATGAGTTGGTTTTAAATGGGGAATGTAGGAGTTTTTAAGGAGAGCGATGGAAACGTTGATTACTGACATAATTGAGAAATATACAAGAATTGATTATGGTTTGTGCAAGGACAGTGAAAATTGAATTACTTTAAATCTGTGATTGATATCTAATGTATTGATATTTTGACATTTAAAAAAAAATAAGTTGTTTATTAATCAATCTGGTTTGTATCGTAGTTACCAACATGCGTCCAATATTTTCCCCAGAAGTTAACTCAAAAAATTTCTTACAAAATCAGTCATTCATCAAATAACACTCAATATATATATATATATATAACGAATCTTACTATCTGATATATCATCATTTAAACATGCGCATTAACTTCACCTACCCACTTATTCCAGATAACCCGCGCCACTTCAACGCGACCGTATCTTAATTACTACCCGAGAAAATTATCAATCACAGAAGCCTTAATGAAACTATCACACCCAAACCAGTCTCCTCTTCCCTCTCCTCAATACACGTATACACTCCTCTCCAGCGCTTGTCACAATTTGTACTCCAATTCATTCACTCCGCGTGCTCAAGTTCTCATTACCACACGCCTTGTGGTTCTCGAAAATTAATAACTCGCGCCGAAGTGTGTGCATTAAACGTAACACATCTCGCGCGTTTTATTATTAATAACCAAGCGTCCATTGAGAAAACGTGTACAGGTGTCACGACTCGCCAGGCGAATCGTTTTTCTCACCGTGTGGCGGTATATACACAATGGAGGAAGAAGGGCTTATATACTTTGCGAGTGGTGCTTGTTTATGAGCAACAAAGGAAAGGAGCAAAGCGACTGGTTAAGGCCGTTATAACAATCGCTTATCGCTATCTCGCCACGACGTCCGACAAGATAATGCTCTTCTCGTGCGTAAGGCGGGGGCGTGTGTGTATGTACGAGACGCGTGCGTATACGTGCTTGAATGGACGGTGTAGAGGTCGAATCGTATGTTTAATTATTTAAGTGTGGAGTGCGTAGTATTATGAGGTGATGTGGTTTTGAGGAAACTTGGTTGGAGAATTGAATGGGTTAAGGAATTTGTTGAGATTGTGAAGTATATTTTGACTGAAACTGTATAAAGGATATGAATTTTATTACAGGTACATGACTAGTAGTAAAATCTACGTTTGGTTGAATAATCTAATATTTATAAATCTATGACTTATATTACTCAAACAAAATAATTATTTCTGTAGAAATAAAATTTAAATCAGAAAAATATTACAATATCAAATATCTTATAATGGATTTAGCATGCTAGAACATTTATCTATGTCATGCGCATCCATTCGATTTTCCGCAATTTAGTTAAAAAAAATTATTTGTAATAAAATTTATAATTTTGTTGAAAAAAATATCCCATAAGCATGTAAGTAAAATGTATGAAGCAAACTGTTCTTGCACACGTGGTTAATCAATCTTCGTTCACATCGTGTTCGCTCAGCGCAGATCATTAAAATTACTTTGTCAGAGTATTGCTTGAATAATGAGAGAAGGTAAAAGTTTTTAAAAGCTACGACTAATGTAGAACATCGTTGGCAAATCTTTCTGCGTATCTTGGCTCCATATATCCATGTAGTTTTAGTTTACGGAGTATCTGTTATAATGCACAATTAGAAGCAATTAAAAAACTTATTGAAATGCATTTGTTATGATCTCACTTGGATGTAACTGATACCGCAAAACTAACGCCATTAATCATTTACGCGTACAGTTAATATCATGTTATTATACAATACATTTTTGTAAACTTGAGAAAAAGTTTAAACTAAGATAATTACTTGTATCATTATTTATTCCAATTAAATGTACATTTTTATTAATTTATAGTATATAAGAAAGAAGAACATTCAAACACGTCTTTGCGCATTTTCGTTGTCATATAACATAAATACGTTTCTACTTGTTTCTCTAAGATACTAAAAAGAAATAACTAGAAAACTCTTATCCCTCTTCTCTTTGAATCGAAAAAATAATTTATGTTATTCGTGTGTTATTGGCGTAAAAATTGTATCTTACATTATTAGAATAATTTAATTTCGTACGTAATAAAAAAAATTCATTTTTCATAAAAAGATTTTTTTTTGGCTAACGAAAATTTTAAATATTACTAAAAAAATTAATCATACAAATATTCTCCTCTTATAAAGCATTATTAACACACATTCCCCCTTTCAAACAATATCAAACACCTTACAGGTACACCAAGCGCTCAAAGGTACCCACCCCCATATACAACCTCGCACCTTTGCCTCTTCTAAATTTAGCCACCTCCCATCCACATCTCTCTCTCTCTCTCTCTTTCTCTTTCTCTCTTGAAGCGCAAACGAAGGGCCCGTACGTGCACACACACCTATATATATACATGGTACACTACGTGCAACCTCATGCGCGTGGGCCTGGGGCAGACGATCGCCACCACCCACGTACGTTCGCCTCAGTGAAAACGAGAACGAGCTCGGCCGAACAGAGTAGAGAGAGAGAGAGCGAACGCGCGATTCGAGATTTACGATTCGCTTGAATTATGGCCGCAGGCGAGCTTTTTGCGATTTGTCCGGATTTCGCCGTGTATAAATAACGTTTTATGGATTCCCGGGAACAGAGTCGAAGAAGAGAGAGAAGGGAAAGAGTTGAGTCGAGAATATAGTATATATATAGTATATAAGAAGGGATGAATGATGGGTTTTTAATGAATTCATATTTTATTGGGCCACGCGGTGTTATAACGAGTCGTGTGTGTTTGTTGTATCTCTCGGATAGGTATAATATATATACACATTGTGGGCGACGATTTGAATTGGATTTTAATAGGCGAGATGAGGTTCCAGAAACTACCGTGTAATTTATGTGCAGTATGATACTTTTGCCGAATAGTTTCGGATTTTTACGACGTCATTTGGATCAACGGCTTCGGAGTGCTCGCGCGCGTGCTTTGTTTCGAATTTTTGGGTGTACAAGATGACGATTCGCTGAAATTTTTGTAATTAATTGGTTATACTATGTCGCCAGACGATCGTTAACGATGTATATTATTGGTTTTTAATGGAGCTTAAACAGTTCGTGATCTCGTCGACAATGTCGTTCCGAATGACTAATTGTAATTGGATGATAATAATGTTAGTTTTTTTTACGATTTCCATATATTTCAATGTGGATGTGAATCTTTGAAAACAATAGATGAATCTAGCCTAGTAAAAGGTTCATTAACGATTTTAGTCTAGAAGCAATTATATATCTGATGATATATATTCTTCGTGTTGTTGAATAGAAGCAAACCTATTATTAAATATTTTGAATTAGAATTTCTGATTTGACTATATTAAACCTTTAGTTGGAATGGTTGTAAATCTTTAAAAATGATGACTTTTTATACGATACAAGAATAATTCAGATCAAACAAATAGCGAAACATATACAAAAGCAACAACAAGTTTCCTTAATAACGTAATAAAAAAATTCTAAAAATTGATAACATCTAACATATCAAACCCAATATTAATCATTTACAAATGAAAATACATATTATCATTATCATACCCTATACCACCCTTAATCCCTATTCTTCCCGCCCTCACCACACGCTAAACAATGAAACCTTCCGCTTACAAAAAAAAACTTTACAACCACACACACACAAATAAATTCCCATATGCAACATTAGACAACACCGCGCAAAAGCTGGCAACCAGATGCCGTCGACCAAAGCCGTCTTCGTGCTATATAGCGCCAGGCGCGTGCGCGCGTCATTGCTCGTTAGGATCGCGACGTCGCGCCCACATCCGATTTCGGCGCTCACTCCGCGCGATCCCTTTCGGCAAATGACGCGTAACGGGGGACCACCCGCACGAGAGAGAGAGAGAGAGAGAAAGAAGAACGAGAGTCACGCGAGTTCGTTATAATGGTATAGACGACGATTGAGATATTGGGATGCATGCGGTGAGCGGAGAAGGTGGAAGAGGTTATTATTGGTAAAGGGGGATAAGAGAAAGAGAGGAACAGTATGGTGCTTGTTAAATGTGCGACACTATATGGGAGGTGGTCGCTGTACGTGGACGCTGGGAGGAGTGCGGTGATAAGGTGATTGTGGTGGACGATGGTGGGTGGTGTGTCGTGCGGGTATTTATATAAGGGACAGAGAAGTAAAGAGGTTTCGGTGGGTCGAAATTTTAATGATGGTCGAAGCGTTGCGAGCGTGGTAGTGATTTTTTCAATTTTAATCTGTTCGTTTAAAAATCGTGAGTAATGCGTAGTAAATTGATTTCAAAAAATTATAATGTACGCTTTTGATTAATTATGCACTCTTTACCTTTTCGAATGGGATTAATTTTAAAATAAATTCAAACGTTTAAAATTGCTATAGGTACATTCCCGCTTTGATAAATTTGAATTTTTGTTTAAATATATTTAAATATTTCAAAGTAATAATTTAAAGATAATTTTTATTAGCAGTCAATTTCTCGTCCTCTTATTACATTATTTTTTCACACGTTTCCTATGCGTATATAAATTCATCATCTAAGAATGATGATTCTCATATAAAACAATCATTTTTAGACAAATTTAAATCTAAAATATGTTTTTTCAAATGTCACTGTTATCCCTATTTCATGAAAAGTTTCAAATTAGAAAATATCGAAGAAGTACTTACGTCAATCCAGAATAACAAAATTACCACTATATACCTCTACTATTTCGAAACAAATCAATCCCTCGCACTATATCACCAACGAAAATCTATATATACGAAACAATCAATACCCGACAAAAACCCCACTCAGACAATATCCAAAGACGACAACGCCACTCGTCCGCCGCCTCTCTCCCCCCTTTTAACCAGCCCTCGTTTTTTCTTCCTCCTCCTCCTCCTCTTTCCATTCTCGCAACGAGAGACACGTGTCTGGCCGCGACACGCGCTCTCTCCCTGGCGTTCAACCACGGAGGAAAATTAATGCGCGCTGGGAAATTAATGGTGGTACGCTCTTACTCTCTCTCTCTCTCTAGCGCGCAACAGCAGCAGCAGCAAAAAAAACCAGGAAGCTATTTCAAGGAGCCCGCGCCGCCATTGTACTGCCAATCCCGAACTTTGGCCGGAAGAGCATCTCGCGCGCGCTCGCACACACACACACACACGCGTTGCGCTGTCCTAGAGATTTACGCGCTCTTCGCTCGCTCCGCGCACGGTTGATTAAATAAGCTTCTCGCGTACATATATGCGTATACGTACGTACGTACCTACGTACGTACGTACCTACGTACGTACTGGATAATCTCGTTGGTGGAGTTCTCTTGCTCCTTTTAATGCAAGCGACGTTGGTATTTCTCCGCGCGGATTCGCGAGCCAAGAGAGAGAGAGAGAGAGAGGGATCAATTGATTCGCCCGGGATTTTTCGCCATCTGATTGGCCGTAATTTATACCCGTGCTGTCCTGCGCGTGTGCGTTGCACAATGGTGCTCTGCGTGCATACGCGTGTGCGTATATAGATATATATATATGTATACATATAAGTGCACCTGCACGTGGAGAGAGAGTCGGCTGTCGATGCGTTGTCGATTTGCTGAAGTGGAAAAATGCGAATTGTTTAAAGGGCTGCGCCGATTTGGTCGACGCTGAGATGCAGAGGATTGCGGCAGCACTGAGGTTTGTTTTTTTTTCTTTCTTTTTGTTTTTGTATAGAGAGGTTTGGTATTTTGTAAAATATTTCGATTCGCTTTTTCGAATTTTTGCCGATTATTTAGATTTATCTTGTTATACCAAATTGGAATCGTGTCTGAATTATATATCGTAATTAAACGGATAGGTGAAAAAGCATTTTGAGGCGAATGTTTTATGCATTGGGCGTTTGAAATTATATTTTAAGTTAGATTAAAATGTTTAGCATTTCATTTTTATAGTAGTGGTTATTTAAATTTATTCAGTGTTTTATAAGAATGTATATGGAATGATTTTATAAATAAATATAATATCATAATTGGATTGAGTTTCTATGTTTATTTAAGCCCTCTTAATAATTATCCTCTAAATTAATTAATGAAACTAATTTGATCATGAGATATTGTGAATAACGTATATAATAATACCAGGAATATCTGGATTTAAACACCTATACAAACTGACTGATATTTAGATTTAAATAATACGTTCAAATAATTATAATTTGTGTTAAAATTTTATTTCTACCTCGTTATACAAAAAAGAACCTCATAAAAGTTATTTAGTTTTTAACAATAACGAACAACATAAATAATAACCACCACAATTACTTTGCTATAGGAAACATTCACAAACTCCAACGATCACCGCACACAACATAACATTAAAAATGAAAATAAAATCAAAATCAATATACCAAACTTTTATATTCCACCCATTACACGCAGCTCTTCACTCACGCATCCCGCATTACCATATAACGGACCAATCAATACACATCATAATTCCCTCGGCATCATATCCGACCTGCACTCGGTGCACCGATATCTCCGAGTTAATTCCGCGCGAAAGATGGGATTAATAAACACCTGGAGATGAACGGCTGGGCGCGAGGAAGACGTAACAAAGTGTATATTTCCTTCGCTCTCTCCCTCTCTCTCTCTCTCAACTCTCAAGCCTCTCGTTCGGCCCAGTGGTATATAAGAGGCTATAAATTCAGGGCGCAACGCGAAGCGCGAGTGTATCGAGAGAAAGAGGTAGACCCTAAATCACTAGGCCTGTCCGGGTAAATAAACAAATGCAGATTAGGTGGCTCGCGGGCGCAGGCGCCGGTAAATCATCCCGAAAACTCATTACGCGCGCGAGAGGATCGAGTCTGTGTGTATATATATATATATATATATTAAAGAGCGAAGGAGAGCGAAGAGAAGAGAGTATATATGCGGATACGTGTTTCCGAAAAGCGAATGTATGGGTGTAGAGCTATAGTCGATGCTGGTTGATTGGGTTTTCCGGTGTATATGTGTGCTAGATGAAAGTGACGGTTGATGGGGAAGTGCAACGAGAGTTCTAGAAGATGGTCAAAGGTGTGGTGTGATTGGGTTCGAGGAAGTTATGGTGTGTTGTGCGTGGTTTTGATGTGTCGGTTCTAATTGGGAAAGAGGCCCGGGTTTTAGTTATAAATAAATGCGGTTGGGAAGGATGGAAAACTTCTGTTATTCCCATAAGACTTGGATTTAAATATATCATTGGTGTATAAAATAAAAATATAATACTTATCATATATATGTTTATACCAACCGATTTCCTTTTAAATAACATGTTACGTATACAAATGTATACAAATAGCGATTATAAAGTGTTGGAAATTTTGCTTTGTAGGTCAAGATCTCGCAAGTTACAACCGACGTAAACAAAAATAAAGAATAAAAAAAAACCTGAACCTTGTTCCTCCTCAAAACTCCTCTACAAAAGCAACTTGCGCACGAAGCAACACTTTACATCGAAAAACCACCTGTCATGCAAACCCCCTACCATAAAAAAAGAAATGTACAGTTCTTCACAAATTGCGCCTCTAATTTTCACAGTCACAACGCACAGTAGCAGCAGCAGCAGTACCACCTACCGAGCTCGAAAACCACGAAACACATACGTCCGCATTCCAACCGGGCGTCAAGATGGCAATTTGCACACTCTCTCTCTCTCTCTTTCTCTCTCTCGCGCGCGCGTATACGCAAAAAAGTGCCTCGCTACAGCAACGTTGCGCGTGGACTTAATTAAAAAAAGAGAGAGAGAGGGGGGGGGGGGGTGAGGCGACACATAACACACGCAGTGCAAACGCATCAGCCTCGTTTTCACGGAGCTGGTCTCAATTAAGCTCGTAGCCAGTTATCGAAGCATCGTGTTCATCAACGCGCCCGCTAATTGCGCAATGATAACGCCGCGCAGTGCAGCGTTGTGCTCGGAAAAATTGCATCGTGCACGTGCGCAGGTGGATTATAACGAGTATAGGGTAAAGCTGTGTATGTATATATATAGATGTCGCGTTGGGACCGTTGCGTTGCGGTTCGATTTTGGTAGAGAGTTGTTGGTTCGGTGAGCTGGCCGATGTACATAGGGTCGGACTCGTTATGAGAATTTCGGGGTATATATATTGGCTTTTAACTGGCTTTGGGGGTTGTTGGACAGATCGAAGTTGGTCTGATTTAATTAGGCCTCGGCGGATTAAATTTTGTGGTAGATCTTGTTTTTTTTCGGAAAATAGTTGTTATATTTTCGAAGTTTTGGGGTTCATGAAAAATTTTTATTGTTATTCTTTATTAGGCGAAATAAATAAATGATAGTAGAGAAATACAGCTGATATATTAGAAATATTATAGTTATTCAAAGGTATGCTGATTTAAAGATAATTGTTGTATGGAGCTGCTAACACTGTTTATTCTTTTTGCAAAATTCAATGTAAAGTTTTGATAAGATAATATTGAAAAATTAATAAATACACCAAAAAGGCCTTTAATGAGCTGGACAGATAATATAAACAGTACAATGCTTTTTTTCTTTGGCGTTCGAGAGATGCACTACATACGGTTTATTAAGTACGCAAGGCATCGGTTTAGTGAACTGTGCGATAGTGCAATAACCTACCCGTTACTGATTCTAACTTCAGACATTCAAAAGAACAGCTGCTCACATTTATGTCATATAAAACTTATTAGTGTTATTAGAAAAAAGAATTGAGATCGAAATATTTTTAAACGAAACAGTGGTGAATTTGTGATTACTTAAATCTGTTTTTTAAATTTTCCAATAACATAAATAATTATACATAATAGTCTTTACATTCATCACACATAAACCCATTGCTTCTTCACATAACTTCAAAATTCATACTGGTCAAATAATGATCATACCCATCCCGATGCACCAAACCCGCGTAAGAAAATCTCAAAAAAAAACTTAACTTTCACCGCCCCCGCGTATATACATGTACACCATCACGGCAAGCCAGGAATAAAGCACCTGCAATGCACGTTATACACGACCCGCGACAACACGGAACACGTGTATAGGCGAGCGTGAGGCGCACCGCCGCGACGACGTCCGTCCCATAATCTGCCAATTAACGAACGGTACTGCCCCTCGCACGAGCGCGTGGACCGATCGAGCGCGTCAATTAATTTGAATTCTCCGCCCGCTCGGAGAAGCACGTAGGATGATGCGTATATGCTATATTCTGGCCGCAGGTGTATGCGTGTATGCGTACGTAGCAGTTATCTTTGTCGTGCAGGAGGGCTAGGGTGGACGAGATTAGGTAGGTTATTTAGGTTTTGCGCTTTAGAAGGGGGAAAGGAGGAGGTGTAGTGGGCGGTAGGGTTTTTTTAGGATAAGTGAGGTTGATTAACATATCGATTTTTTATTGGTAAGATATAAATATTAAGAGTATTTAATAGTGGAGTGTTTGTATAACTTTTTACGTATCAAAGTGTAAAAGCTTTTTAATGGTTTGATTTTGATAAATGTATATATTTAGGTATTATTTACGGATAATAATATTACGATTAACAAAAGAAGTAGCAATAAATGTGTCAAATAATTTTATAAAATATTATTATATAGACTTTGATAATAATAATAATAAGACTTAAAATGTGTTATTTTTTCTGAACTGATCCTTTGATGATTATTGATTTTGAAAATGATATTGTCGTTCTTCGCGAGGTAAAAACCTGTAAAACATTTTATTTATAAAACATAGGAAATAAACATCTGACAATAATAACCTTTTTATGCTAGTTTTTTCCTATTCCAGTGTCAGCGATATTATTTGAAACGGTTTTTTTCTCTTCGCCGATATTTTTTACACCATATCGCTGACAACGCAACAAATAAAAATAACTATAAAAAATTCATCGTCCAATGTTTATTTCTTATGTTTTGTAATTTAATCTTCTACAGTTTTTAACCTTTTCTTGCCTCGTGTGAAGATCGACAACATCATTATTAAATGTAATAATGATAATAATAATGATAATTTCTAACGACTTTCGAAATTCTTCTATATGAATTTTAAATAACCATTGCCAAAACTAACATC
Organism: Torymus tubicola; assembly: GCA_035583055.1. Taxonomy (NCBI): domain Eukaryota; kingdom Metazoa; phylum Arthropoda; class Insecta; order Hymenoptera; family Torymidae; genus Torymus; species Torymus tubicola. The sequence goes on from JAWWEQ010000045.1 coordinate 13,894,180, forward strand.
CATTCAAATTCAAACCAAATCATCTAACTCTCCATATACAAAACCCCACAAACTATAGCCTCCGAGCTACTAAATCTTCAAACCCCAAACACGTGTTTTCCACAAGCGCACACTATACGACACATTCAACTACCCTGGAAATTTATAGCCATTGGTGCGCGGTATCGAAAAGAATTCAAAAACGCCGAGAGTTCCTTCTCTCTCTCTCTCGCTCATTACAGTTTCCCACTTTTAACCGCGCGTGCGCGCGCAAGCTTGCGTGTAGTCTTGTTGCGTTGCAGCGGTCGAGGGGTGACAAACAGCCCCGAATTCCAGAAATTCGCCACGAGCGCAAGTTCTGTACTCCGATTTAGACGCGGCGGCTGCTGCTGCTGCTGCTGCTGTGGTGGAAAAACGACAGCTTTGATGGAGAGAACGCGTATGTGTGTGTGTGTGTTGAATGGGCTAGGATTTCGCGGAACGAGTGTTTGCGCTTATCGATGAGGCTGGAGTTGCAAAAAATGGTAAAAAGAGTTCCGAAGGGTTAAAAGAATTCGGTTGGTTAGACATGAGGCAGGAGTGGAATTTCAGTTGTGATAAATAAGAAGTTGTTTAGATTCATTCGAATGGTTAAAATAAAGTTTTTGTTGATTTAAGCTGTAACTTTTATACACGATTTTATTAATTATTTAAATAATGGATAAAACATGTTATTTTTCGAATAAACAATATAATACTATAACATAAAAATATTAGTCTTTTTATTAACCTTTTACAATTAGTCATCATCGTTGGTTGCGTTTCTGACGATGACAGACCACAACAGTATCAATAAATTTAACCAAAAGCAAAAAAAAAAACTATAAAAGTGATAAATAGCCAGGAACAGTCACATATGCATATTCAAACATCTATAGACACTAAACCTCGCGAATGTCGCAGTTTCAATGGTAGATCAATTTTTTGCCCACATCAGCGCCTTGTTCAACACCAACTCATCATTCAATCGCAAACCAATAAACTTTTTGTCTCCATTCACGCCTCCAAGCCGATAAAACCTTCGTCTCGTCCGCTACGATCGAAAAATCCATCGCAACTCAAAATTCCCAAACAACATATTTTTTTCTCTCTCTCCATCGACCATTCGATCACGATACCCTATCATCACTTGAAGCCTATACTCGGACGACTATTTTTTTTCTCTCCCTCGCGTGAGATCGAAAAAGGTCGGATGTAGATAGCGAGAAAAACACACGAGAGAGAGAGGCACAGGCTCGACTTCTTTTTTGAGGTCACAAACATATACACAGAGAGAAAGAGAGAGAGAGAGAGAGAGAGAGACAGACACACGAGAAGATAATCTCGCGCGTGTCAACGTCTCGTTCACGCGCGGATGCAGTTTGACAATCACGGCTCTTCTAGCGACGATAAATTCACGAAAGCGCGCACTTGTTCCCCAGTGACGACGACGACGACGAGTCTCTTGCCCCGTTCCACTTCCTCTATCTCACCCTTGGCTCTCTCTCTCTCTTTCTCGCTCTCGCAAAGGTTTATTTATGATTCGTGTGGTTGTTTTGCGTCGAGTGGGAACAAGAGGAAGGATATTGTATGCAAACGTTGTCGTGTGACGGGATTTATGATAGGTCGGTGATGTAGTGATGATTGCCGACTAGTTTTTTTTTTTTTTTTTTTTTTTTTTTAATCGGTATAGAATTGATACGAATAGTTGGTATTAGTATATGAGGTCATGTGGTGTTATTAATAGATAGCTTATGTTAGTAGTATTCTCTAATTTTCTATTTTCAACTAAATATTTGCATTCATTTGATTTGTGTTTTTATTTAAATAATTATTTTATTATTATAAAAATTTGCAAATGTGTACATGTTAATATATACTTATGATTTATTGAAAACATTTTTTTACCTTCGTCTATACGAAAAATCAAAATGAATAAATCTAAATATAACAACTAATTATTTTACAATCAACCCAGTAAAAAAATTACTTCAATTTTCTCCTTCCAATAAAATCTTTTCAAACCCTCTGCGTATAACAAAATGTATCGTAACAATGACACCTTTTTTTCGTTGTTTCTAAATTCACAAAACCCATATCCTTATATCATATGTTCATTACACTCGACTTCACAAAACATCTCGATTTCCATTCAACTTCCTGTACCACAACCACTCCCACCTCTCGTCCCTCTCTCAACTCATGTACACAGACTGGACGCGCGATCCGCGTTTACGGAATCGTCACCACAACAACCTCGCGACGACGAATCCATCATCGTTCGCTCGTCGCCTCCATTAATCGAACATCGAGCAAAGACCCGTCTCACTTCTCTCTCCCTCTCTCTAGCCAGAGCTCCATCGTTGCCTGTCGTCTCCTTATCTGCTCGCGTCACAATATAGTACATAAACCTATACCTGCGGAGCACGCGCGCGCGCGAACGCTCATCCGTCTCCGATCGAGCGCGAGTTGCCTCGTCGTCGTCGTTGGATCTCAGAACGTCGATAACGAAGATGATCGATGCGACTCTTCGGTTCACAGTTTTTCTTTCTCTCTCTTTCTCTTTCTTCGTTTTGATGCTTATTTTGTTGGTCGTATAAGTGTCTGGTGACGATGAGAGAAAGAGAAGTGTAACGTAGCTTTCTCCTGGAGATAAGAGAGGGATAGAGAGGACAGGATGTAGCTTTCGTGGGAGAGTTTGGGGGCGAGGGGCTGATTTGGGAAAGTGATTGAGGATCAGTTGCATTTATAAGCAATTATGAAAAAGATTCGTTTGGTGAGCAGTGACAGTGGTGTGGGGATGATTCTTTTTTTCGGGTTGAGTATTATTTCTTGGGAATGGAAAACTAAATTGAAATGTACATAATAATAAAACTAAATGTACATGAAAGTGATTGCGATTCAAACGTGTTTGAAGAAAATTAGACTCATTGAAAAGTGATATATTGTTCTGTGAAACAACTATGTTACAAATATATTTTTCAAATAAACATAAGATGCAAAGGGTATGATTTGCTGTCATGTATTTTTATACAAGAAGTACATTCTGAAAATATAAAATTTTATACCCGGAGAAAACGTACGAGTCGAGAAACCTTGTTTTATGAATTTCTGATCCATAAGTTCAAAAATAACGTGATGTAATAATCTTACTTTATATATACAACTGTACAAATCATAATAGTCGTTACAGATACTGCGTATACTCAACATAACTCACGTACCAGAAAATATTTCTACATTCATTATAGATTTCCAATAATGGGACGGTATAACGAAGTCGTTGAAGAGCAGAGAAGCGAAAGAGTAAAACCACGATTCTTGTTTGCTATATAGTTGAAAAACAAGTCGACGGCTTTGTGGTTTTAAGAATACTTCTGAAAATGTGATATATTCGAATTCTCCGTATCATTATTATTTTATGTAATAATAGTGGATGTCTATATCTAACGTAGACAGTTGTACCACGCTTCCTTCTTTTCATTGTTCGTTCGTCATTTAGGTAAGAGAGGTACAAAAATATGATATATTTTTAAAAGAAAATTTATACGTATAAAGTATAATATATGTATAACATAAAATATTATTAAGACATTTATCAACGTACTTGATAATTTTTTTTTTAAATAAAACAATTCTATCATTTTTGTAGATAATAAATAAACATATAAAAATTCGAATTAAAAAAAAAATTAGTTATATCCCTCTCCTACTTCAAACTCATACACATATATTGCAAATACTCGAAATTTCAAAAACCGCAATTTTTTCCAACTCCGAAAAAAATCACATACGCTTCTTTCATCCTCGTAACTTTTCGTTCGCCGAATCAAACAGTTCGATCAAACGCTCAACCAATCCTCTCCCTTCTCTCCGATCCTCGCCGCGATACGCCGGGCTATCCCCTCTGCGCTCGCGTGTGCAAACATCGGAAGCCGCGACATCAAAGGCCAGGGTAGAAAGCCACTTGTCAAAAAGAGTACGCGAGAGCGCGTGCGCCATTTTTTCCTCTCTCTCTCTCTCTTTCTCTCTCTTCGTCCAGTCGTCGTCGTCGTTGCCGCTCTCGCCGGGCTTGTCCCGAGTGAAAGATTAATTGCCGCGCGGCAGCTTTTTGCCCCGGCCTCGTTTCGCCTTTAGGACGACGCTCGTTTTCTCTTCAGCGTGTGTAGTGTAAGAGGGACAGAAAGAGAGAGAGAGAGAGAGGACGCTGAAAATGGGAAAAAGAAATCGCTGGTCGCGTTGTCGGAGTTGACGTAGGGAGCGGGTAACGGGTGGGAAAATTTTTAAGAGAGGACAGATATTTTGTCGTGGCTGCTGGCGAAGGTATATAAGTTGCACAATGAGGTGGAATTGGGGCAACGCGAGAGCAGAATCGATGATGAGTTATCGTAGAATGTCGTCTGTCTGGTTGGAATAGATTATGTCTGTAGCTGAAAGTGCATTAAGGTGTTTTTCGTCACGTAGGACTTATTGTTTAAAAGTTGAAAATTTCGTTCAAAAGATCTTATTTTTTGTTCTATTTTTTTAGCTACGATTTATAGAAGTGAAAAAGTGTTGGTTAGCACAGTTCAATTTATTTTCAATCCAAATTTTTGTGTTTGAATAGTATCACTATCCCATTTTGGTAAAAATGATTTTGTTTGAATAAAAATGTAAATTTCATTCTATTTTAACCATAACATTTTTTTATTCTTTTCAAATCATCGTATCATTCGACATAATAACTTATGATACAATAAAATATGTTGATTAGTCGTATCCAATCAAACTCATTTTTTTAGATTTTTCAATTTGGTTTTAAAAATTGTATAAATTAAAGAAAAATTTTGTATTTATTTCAAGTGAATATTTAAGTTTTCTACAACAAAATATCTGACTGCATAAGATAGTATTATAGTTTCCAAAGTATTTTGCTCCTTTGATTATTCTTTGTATAAAGTTTGAAATTATCAAATTGTTTTTTACACACATATTTTATTTAGTGTATTAAAAATATGATACTTTGCAAAAATGTAAGAGTTTTTGGTTGTTAGCACATTTTGAGTTAATTTCCAATGCTACAGCTGAATCTATTAATTTTTCATAGGAAAAAAATTTGCAAATATAATTTAGTTATATTTTAGCATTTCATTAAGGGAAACGTTTCAGTATCAGAACACGACCCGATATTAAAAGAAAATTATAAATATGGTTTTTAAAACACTATCTAATATCTAATAAAAATATCTTTATAGTTTAAGAACTTTAGATGTTTGTGTTGAAACTATATTTCGTATGTTTATAATATTATATTATAAGTATAACAAAAACTATAATTACCTGTATGATTATTATTCTGCCGTTGGTGAATTTTCAAAAATGATCAGATTTCAGATCATACGATAAGTTAGGGATATATTGTTAGGTAAATAAATAAAACAAAGTACACAATAAGATTTATGGTTGTGAAAATATATTCGATGAAAAATAAAAAGAAAGACAAAGAGAGAAAACATAATCCAGCGTGAAATTTGATGGCGAGACACAACATTTCTGCTTTTCCGTTATACAGGATTCAGTAATAGTTAGGATCAATACGACGACGGAAAGACATTATACAAAGTTCATCGCAGAGCGCGAAGCGCGAAAAGAAGGAGGAAAAAAAGTATAAGTCCGTAAATCTTAATTGCCGGTTAACCTTCACTAGAACGAGAATAGCGCTAATTCCTTAATGCTTCGGCATCGCTTAAAATGCGCTGTATACGCGGCGCCAATCCGATTCGAGAGGAACCTTATATCTTCATTCGTCTTCATCAACTTCTCACCATATGTTTACGTTTTTTATTTATTTTTATACTTTATTTTATTACTGCTTTTATTTACAAGTTGTACGAGCGCTGTGAATGCCATTGGCCGATCGCGCGATTTCTAAATAATTTTACATAACAATTATTATCGTTATCATTGCGAACCTACCCTATGTACAATCTAACGTGAAAATTAACAATTTTGATCACATCTGTTAAGTATACCTTCGATCCTATTCAAAATAAATACTTTTATCATCAAATCCTCATGCATAAAAGAAATGACGTTATAGATCAATCCAATGGCAAACATGTACGCTAATCGTTAATCATCATAAATATAATTTCACTTGAAAATAATTCTATAATTACAGATCTCGCCGGGTGGCTCTGCAGAACGATACCTTTCAACCATCTTACACGTCTCTTGAAGAAGTAACCGTGCATCAATAACTAGAAGATCTCGAACTTCAAAACCATCTTACACATCGAGTTCATCGTTACAATAGTAATCTTCATCGTCCTCATCATTACGCTATTTCACGCGCCTCTGGGTGCCTCTTTCTCACACACACACGCACATTTATTCACTCAACTGTACAATTAATTTTGCACCCAAACAGCACTGAAGTAATAAATACACTCGGTCGACACATCGACATCGCTCTCGCATCTCTCAAATACAATATATAATATATGTATAGTACAATGCCTCGGAGATTAGCTTTTTTATACATCGCCCCGTGATCCGGTAGTGTAACATTACAATTAAATATATTTGCGACACATAGTTTTTAGCTTCACGACTAAAATATGTGTTCTACCAATTATTATTATTTTATCTAGTTTAATCTTTCTCCACCATCCGGATCATCTCTAACGGTCCATTACAACGGGACGTTAAATCATGCGTCTGAATCGCGTTGAACCAAAACCTTCAAATCCATCAGCTGATTCGTATTTTATACCACAACCTTTGATTCAATTCTGGCGAACCTGAAGATTTTAGGTTCTGCAACTCGCATCATTCGCTAACGGTGATCGGCAAGAGTATCACTCTATGCACTTAACCATAACTTCGTCGCCTTTTACTCTTAAAACTTCGCATTGGCAAGTCATTTTGAGCACCGTAATCAAAATACAATGTCCCAGGTAGTAAACTATTAGGCAGTGTATTGACCGGCCACATACTCACGACCTCCAACCTAAAGGACCTAGGTCCACTTGTACCGACGTCCGAGCATCAGCTCCGATCACGCGCAATCGAGTGAGCCTAGTGAGGCTGGACTGTGAGGACCACCAAGAACGAACGGTGGACTCGTTGGTGGACCACCACCTCCTGGACCACCGTACAGCTCGAACTCGCTTAAGCTACCCGAGTCGACGCCACCTGGACCAAGTCCACCCGCACCACCGCACTTGTCGGATTTGCCTTCCTGCTTCAGCACCATACGCCGCCATTTGGCTCTGGCGTTCTGGAACCAGACCTGGAACAATGCAAGAAGATGGGTTGTTGGTTAGTTGAGGTTGTAATAAAGTTTTGGTTATATTTAATTGTTTGTTATAAAGTAAGGAAAGAATTTTGACTGAATGGTAAATCTAAGTAAATAATGAGTTAATGTTACTAAATAAACTATTGAATAACTAAATGTTAGTAAATAAAGTAAAAATTGCTTTCTAATAACCATATTCAAATTTCACTTTTATTCAAATTTTCTCTAAAAGTATAACAAGATAAGTTTATAAAAAGTGCGTCTCCAGTGAATTAACTACGATCTACAATATAATGGATTTATAACAGAATATTCCAAAGCAAACTGCAATTCCATAAACTCAAACAATTTAACAATTCCTGAGCACACAGTAGCTACTCGGCAATCTCCACGAATCCATAAATTCACCGAGACCACGCGATGAAAGTCAATAAATCCAGCTCTCTCTCTCTCTCTCTCTCTCTCTCTCTCGGGGAAAAGAAACCCGACACCACCACCGGCGCGCACGCGAGCCTTTACAAAGGCAGCTTCCATTTAAATCCCTCCTCCACGCCTCTCTATCCACAGACATATACATACACACACACACGCGCGCGCTCTTCCACTGTACCCGTATATGCAAATCTCGCGGAAGAAAACGACCAAGACGCGCGCGAGTAAGCGAGCTCGAGAAGAATCGGAGTATCTCTCTCTCTCTCTCTCACTGCTTCTCTTTCCCGGAGCTCCATCTTATCGGAGGTATTGTTCCATCACGCTCTTCCCCCCTTTCTCTCGGCGGTATTGTGTATGTGTATGCGAGGGAGAAAGATAGAGAGAGAGAGAGAGAATCGAATAAAAGATCGCGTAACACAGGAGGGAGTCGCCATTTTGAAGACGCGCGTTCAGCTTTGCTCTCTTGCTCCTCCCTCGACGTAGAGAGATTCTCTCCCGGGGGATTGAGGAAGCATACATGCGAGGGTTGGGTGGTAGTATCGGGGAAAAGTATTGTGTAGCGTTAGGATGAGTATAGAATGATGGAGGAAAATGGAAAGAATTCTCGAGAACAGCCGAGTACATTGGAAATTTTTTGTTCGACTGTGTGCGCTGTTGGAGGTAACTGATAATAGAATAAAGAAAATTGTTAAAGTGTATAGTATCATGTAATACTATTGTTTACACACAAAATAGATCCTTAGTATTCCTTAGTAATACTGTTTTTTACGTACAATATTTAAAATATTAAATTTTTACGTTGATTACAATATATAATGCTTTTGACATTTGGTTACCTTTTTCTAAACTTAAAATTCAAAATGAATTCAGTAAAAACCACGCAAGTCTGGCGGCAAACAATAAGAACCTCCAACAAAAGAGTACAGAAAGAGAGAGAGAGAAAAAAAACGCTCACCCACCGAGTAAATATCAAGAAAGCAGCAGACATAAAAGTATACGCGCACAACATAAACCTCTCACGCAAAATCTCCCCTCGACCGTCCGCCTATATACAACACAGACACATATATATATATATATACACAGAAGCTATCCGCGAGGAAGGAAGAGCAGCCGCCACCGACGTGCGCTTCGCTTTCTCGAGCTTGCCGAGCGAGGAAACTCCCTCTGCACGTTCATACATATATATATATATATACGCATCAGCATATACTACATAGAGAGAGAGAGAAAGAGAAGTGTTCGGGCGCTTGTCTCGCGATCAATATCAGGCAAGATGGCGCAGGCGCGCGAGCTCCTCTCCTGCGACGAAATGAATACAATGGCCCTTCTTCCTCCGATTTTTTGCGCGCCTCGGCAAAGGCTAAGAGAGAAAGAGAGAGAGAAAGAGTCTCCTCCCTCGCGTTTGTCTCCCGACGACGACGACGACGATTGTGCCGCGGTTGAGGGGAGAGACAGAGTTGGATTTACTGTTGCGAATTTTTCGAGTGGATGTTTAAAGGCTCTTCTAAGAGGAGTTTTGTAGTTGTAGTAGACGTATATTTTTAAAAATAAATGGTAAAAAATTTGTCTGGATATAGTCGAACTTATTTGCTATGGTTGTAAAGAAAATAATTCTGAAGAAAGTTCGTGAAGAAATTTTTATATCTTAGGAATATTAAATGATATATTTTAAAGCCTTTAATTAATAGTTTATATTATTAAGAATTTATATTACACCAACAATTACGTAAGAATTAGTTTACATTCTAGAAAAATCCATATTTTATAATGCAATAAACGAGTACGGTTATTATTTCAGTTCTTGATCGTGATTCGATCTATACCAATCTTTTTCAGATACCCTATTACTTCCTTGATTTGTACTAAAAACATTGAATTTCAACAAAAAACTCCCGCGTATATACATCCATTATTCATTAAAAAGAATATACCACGACATAAACTATATATACGAAAAGCCAATACAAGGCTATTATTCACTACTGTATAAACAGCCGCTGGTGAATTGGCACACATCACCTGTTTAGTTATGTCCAAGAAAACTGGTACCAAACCCTGCAATGTTTCTACTTCACCGCCATCGCGTAAATATATATATATACGTACCATTCTTACGCACTCACGCACGCGCCATCGATACACATATACATTGACTATATCCTCCGCCATATATATACCAGCAACTGACGACAAAACAAAGAACCGCGCCGCTCACATTCCGTCCACCAAAAAACATACCCACCGGACCAGTCCCATACGTGCACACATGCGCGCGTGAGCAGCAGAGAAAGCCTCTCGCGTACGGAGAGAGAAAAAGCCGATCGAGACTTGCCAATGGCGCGGCGACTTTTCTGCACTCTCCGCGCGCTTACTCGCGATGAATTCCTCCTGCGACTTTTATATTGTATATATACGTGTATCATATATACGTGGAATACGAATGCGTGCGCATGCGGCGTTATGACGCGTCGGCGACGACGAGCGATTCACGTAAGGGAGTTTTTGTAGGAAGGAAGTGAAGTGAACGGGGAAGTTTTTGAGAGATGATGATGATAGGGGAATGTGGAGTTTTGAATGAATATAGTTGGTATAGAAGTGGAGTGGGGGGGGGGGGGGAAATAGTAAGGACGAATGGTGAATGAGAATAGGAATATTGTAAGAAAAGATAGGATTCTAATTGTTTTGTTGGACTGCAGTGGAAGAAGTAGAGTCGGAGTTATCGTCTATAAGTAGTTGTTCGTGACTGAAAATAGAACCTGATACTAGTCGCGTGTAATAGGTGAAGTTTTTGCAAAAAGTGGCTTCCTCATATATACTAATGAAGTATTAAGTCATGAAAATTCTCGTAATTGATGATATTAATGACAATAAAATTTCACTTTAAAGAACAATATTTTATACTTGTCGTAATAAATCAGATTATATTTTGCGCATTGACCCTATAGAGTACCATAAATCCAAGTACTTAGCTTCAATGAATTTAGTATATATTCAATATACAACAAACTTAACATATATATTCATCCATTCTGCAACCCTCAACCCAACACCATATAACACTTCCCTGAACTTAAACTTGAACCCCTTCATCTCAAAATTTCATAGCGCCTCCATTCAACTTGATCAGCGTAAAAACTCAGCAACCTCCCCTAACCTCACGCGCATATAAATCTCTCGAGAAACCTCGTATTCGCGCACACCTCGAACTTCTCTCTCTCTCTCTCTCTCTCTCTCTCTCTCTCTCTCTCTCTCTCTCTCTTTGAAGTCTCGCCGCTCTCCCTTCGCAAAGAAAGAAAGAAAAAAAAAAAAGATTTCCCCGTCGCAACACCGCCACCACGGGATAATTGGGCCAACGCGCGCGCGCGAAATAGACGACGCGTGCTGCTGCTGTGCACTTGAACACTATACACGTATATATACATGCATATATAATACGCGTTCGTTCGTTCGCTCGCGCGAAAATCGCAGTGATTTATGCACATGGCACGTGTAGGTGAGCCCGAGCGCGTCGTCGTCGTAGTAGTCGTTGGATTGACGAAGTGCGAGGGAAAAGCGACGAGCCGTCGACGGAAATATCGCTTTGAGAGGTTGCAAGAGAGAAAGAGAGTGAGAGAGAGAGAGAGAGCGGACCCGTCGCTAATTGGAGGAAGAATATATATACCGGCGTGTACTGCATGTAGTGTGAGGTTTGGGGAGGTATATTTTTGTATCGCTCGTGCGAATATGAGTGCATAGTGTTTGCTGTTGAGCCCTTCGAAGATGTCTGGAAGGTTTGTAGGGATGGTGAGAAGAAGAAGAAGAAGAAGAAGAAGAAGAAGAAGAAGAAGAAGGGGAACGAAGTGTTTTGCGAGATGAGGAATCAAATGTTGGTTGTTGTAATGGGGTAATGGTTTAACTGTGACTTTGTTATGGGCTGGTTTTTGAAATATTTGGAAGTCGTTGTGTAATAAAATTATTATTTTAGATTCTACTTTTAATGGTGGACGACGTTGTATACTCGATGTTTTTACTGCAAACACGGTTTTTTTGTGGGTAACTTACACAGAACTACCGTCAATTTGATAAGTAGAAATAAAGCTATTACGAACTTTTACGGTATGATACAAGTTTTTCGTGTGATTTACACGAGAATCCTTATTGAGATGGAAACACGCATTTATTTTGCATGGATTTTTTTGGCCTTAGTAGTTTCTAAGTGACTTTCTAATCGTAGAAACCTGAGAACGCCACCAGAGTCCTTATATCGGTTTAGAAAAGCTGAGGATCCGTTAACGACTTTCCCAATAAAATGCAAAATTGGTTTATTGCTTCAATGAAGATGTTTCATAAAAGTGTATGTAAGCCTTACAACAACTACACACATATAATCAAGTAATCAGACTCGTCTGCTCTTCAGAGTCATTTATTTTATGGCGAATTTTTGTTTGCGTTACTTTTAATTGCGTATAAACAATCAAAACGAATCTTGTATCATTAGTTTTAAAAAAGTTTAAAAAAGTTCTTTAAATTAAACCTTAAAGGTTACAATAAGACCAAGAAAAGTTAACTTCTGCACCTTTCATCACGAAAATTCATAACAATCTCGTACCAAAAACTTTCTACCCGCACAACCAAGAGAAGAAAGAAATAAAGAAAGAAAAAAATAACCAACAGTTATATGAACAATTTTTCAACGAGACTCACCTGTAGCACCCTCTTCGGCAATCCGGTCTTCTGGGAGAGCTGCTTGAGATCCTTGGCGTCGGGATTGTGATTGATCGCGAAGTAGCTCTTCATCGTCCTGAGCTGGTGGTGCTTGAAGCTCGTGCGCATGCGCTTCGTGCGACTGTTAGAGCCGGGCATACCGGGTGTGCCTGGACCACCTCGACCGAACGGCATGTCGATGTAGTCGGCGTTCAGGTCTGTAAAAATCAAGCAAGACGAAATGTCGAAATTTAGTCTTCACTGTAAAGCATTTTTCTCGTTTGTTGTTTACAATAAACTATGATTATCTCTGTGTTATAAAATAATTTTACGAAGATATTTTTAGGTTTATGTTTTATAGTTAGAAAATCTTATTTGATCGTTTCATTACACTTTGATGACTTTATGGAATCAGTAAAGTTAAATATAAATGTTTATTTTGAATATCAAATTAAAATTACATCTTTAAAATTTTAATTGAACTCTGTCGGTATAATAAAAATGAATTTCAAAGAAAAGCTTCATAATTTGTTATATTTTAATTAACAATGTAATTTACATCATCATACAATGATTAAATTTTAAGCCGAATCAAATGTAATTTTATAAATGACAATTTAATTACAAGGCGTTGATTTATATATATTTCGTGCATATAATTGATTAAAAAGTAATTTACGATGACTGAACTGATAAATTATTTATGTCTGGAGTAGTCCCTTGTTATATAAATAAGTATCCGAGACACACTCATCAAATCTCATATTCTAGGTCAATAAACGATTAAAAAGCCATTCGGCAATCAAATAGAAATTTTAAAATCACTTAATCGCAAAAGCCCGTGCAAAAAGTATACGAACGCCGCTGCGCGCGAATTTAAATTTTATACGAGCTCTCGATTCAATTAAAGAATTTATACCACGTATGTATACATATATACATATAGCCTATATATACTACCTGGCTTGGCGCGACTCACCTTATTGATCGCTTTATCGCCGCACGCCAATTATTCTTTATTACGAAATTAATACGTTATCTCGCAAAAACAGGTGTCTCGAATCACCATAAATTCACCTTCATAAACTCCCCCCTCCCTCCCCTCTTCTTCACCCTGTTGACAGAGATAAAAAACAACAACGAAGCGCACAAAATCTTATACTCCGATCCTCTTATACTCTCCTTCCTGTGCGCCTATATATACACACACTGCCGCATGCGACGACCAACGACGACGAGGAGGACGCGACGTTACTGCTGCTGCTGCTACCGCGATGCGTATCGCGACTCATTAGCTCCTGCGCGTATGTACGTACGTACGTACGCAGAGAAAGAGAGAGAGAGAGGGACAACGTTTACAAGACCAATTACGAGTCTAGGAGGCAAATAGTTCGCCGGCACGATATATAGACGCTTGCGCGCGCGCGCACGCGACGTCGATAATTGCCTCTCCTCATTGTACGCGCGTGCGCACGCCGGAGATGAAGAGATCCATTGTGAGCAAGGAGAGAGAGAGAGATGAAGGCTCGTCGTTCAGAATCTGCTTATCGCGTGGTACGTTTTCTTTTTTCCTTCATTCTTCGATGCTGCGGAGGTTTTTAATGGGTATGTTATATGGACGGGTAAACGAGGCTCGTTGTTGTTATATACTGCACGGACGCTTTGTATCCGTCAATTGATGATTTTTTCTCTAAAGAAGAGATGACTACTTATAATATACGATCGGCAGGTATTGTATCGCGTATAGTTGGATGTATTCTCAAATTTTTATTAACCTGTGGTAGTACAGAAGGGTGGAATTCGTTGTGTGTATTATATAGCATCATCGGGATGTAGAGAGATGAAACCATATGACCATCGGAAATTAATGCCGTCTAATTTCGCGTTGTCTAATCTACCGGGCAATAATTCATCGGGTGGTACGGATATACTTCTGTGTTGAATTTATGACGTAGCGCTCGCTCCTTGCCGCTATCTAGATCAGCGCCGCTTAATGCACATCGCTTGTATTCAATTTAAATTTACATTCGCCGCGCGGCGAAGAAATCTAAGTAATTACGGCCACTGCGGTAGTGAGGCGGTGGTGAGCGCGAGCGCGCACGCGTATATATATAAATATTTATTACTTCTTTCCCTGATACCTTTTTTTTATAATTTTCCTGATATTAATGGAACCTCATTGTTGTATCTGATAAGAAATGTGGCTCGAAGATTAAGGTAAGTTATATACAACAATTTTGTTATTGTTAATGTGATCATCTTTAGAATTAAATATAAAATTTTACGTGACTTTGAAAAATTACACCGTGACTGTGCAGTTTTGTTAAAATTGCGGGTCCGAGATGAGCTACCTCTAATTGCCAAGTTGTGCAAGGTATTCTTTTTTCTTTTATTTCGTCGATCGCTAACTTTGATATACACTATCTTATAATTTACCCAATGAAAAATCACAAACTTATATATACATTCAGTCCCTCGACTACTTCTAGAAGAGCCATATACGCTTGTAAAAATTCTAAACAACTCTGTTCGGTATACTAATCAACTGTACGGATAGCTTTCCCAGAGACGCACCGAATAGGCGCCAATGTGCAGTCTATACGTGTTCGGAAAAAGACCTTTACGCGAGCGCATCTCAATCGGCGATACCGCAGGCAAGACCTCGCCGGACGAGCTCGTTTACGAGCCGCTAAGTACACCCGCTTCTTGCCCTATCTCTTTCTCTCTTCCTCTCGCATGACAAACGACTCGCGCGCATTATCGCTAATTCGCTCTGCGGGCCTGCATCATAATGTAATTGAGCGATCGAGAGTATAGTAAACGTGCGTGTGTGTGTATGTATATATATATATATATACGTCGCCGAGATCTTGAACGATAGGATATCGCGCGCGTTGATCGACGGAAAAATGCTCCATGTGTGTATGTATGTGTAAATGTGAGAGGATACAGTTTCACGCTTTGATTTAGGAGAACCGAGGCGCAGGTGCGCGGTTGACTCTACAGGAAGATTTAAAGAGGTTTCGAGTACGGAGAGGAATTTCAGGTATTCGGTGAATTTTTTGTTTTTATTTTATTTTGGGGGAGAAGGTTTATTTGATGAGTGAGTGCGGGTCTACGGAATTTTGAATTAGCTTATTCTATATGGTTTTTTTTCACGGTAAACATGATATACCGTTAGTTACTGTATACTGATGCTATATATTCTGATGAATGATTCTAAAGTTAAAAAAAATTTGTTACTACTCAATGCGTACATTAATATTTAAAAAAAAATTTTAAAAATCATCATAATGAAACTTTGCATAGCGTAGAAGGAGATAGATCAAGTTACGCAATTTTTTGAAACGTAACACTTTGGAGTGGGTGTAATCTCTCACTATTTTTTAACTCCTAACAATCCGTACTAAAACAAAACCAAAAACTTTCCAACAAACACCGAACAAACTCGTTCCCACGCTCTCGGTGCATCCACACATATACACACACGTTCTCCTTTATTTCGTTCGCAAGCAGATCACCTGCCCACGCACTCTCGGTAGGATTCGGTGGATTTATACCGGCCGGACAAATTTTATCGGGCTTCGGTGGCAAACAGCGCACGCCCACGCCCCCATAAATCAAGCGCTCGCGCCGCCGCCGCTGCTGCTGCAGATCTGGATCCGCGATTTTCTCGCTGCGCGGACTTGTCCTTTTTTACCCTTATTCGAATGCGAAACTTCGTTGTTGTCGTTGGTGCTGTGAACGCGGTGTATAATGTGTTTTTTAGGAATAGAGGAGATGAGAGATTTCCGTATGTATAGTGACAATGGAAAATAGAGTTTTATGGTTAGGTTATTGTTGAGTTGCAAAGTGTTCTTGGTAAAAAAAAAGGTTAAAGCTTATTATTTTAAAGGGAAGGTTCACGTTTGCTATATGAAATTTTAAATGTATCGAAAATGTCGCATAATATTTCGTTTTGAATTGTACCTCTTTGAAAAAAAAAAAAAAATCATTTGCGTCATATTATACGTAATATGAAAACCCAAGACTGTTATGTAGATAAAAAATTGATTACTTAATTCATAAATTTTTACATCGAGTATATTTCCTACGCTGATTCTAGAAAGCAGTTTCGTTCTTATTTTAAAAAGTTTCATTAATTTAAATGCAGGTATTTACTATTTTTTCCTTCCTTTTGAACCGTCCCTGCCTCTATCGTATTTATATCTCTTATTTTCATACCCGCACGCACCGACTCCAAATCGTCGCTCAAAATAAAACAATAAACGGGCAAAAAAAATTCGCCTCGCGTGAAGTGTTACACGCACGGATAAAAAGAATTTCTAATATCGGATGATCTTTGCTCGAGGCGGTTGATGTTCATTCTGTCACTGTTTACATAATTAAATTTCGCGTGCTCCGTTTGACGTGGCTATCGGCATATGCGATCTAATGATATGCACTCGCACGTTATTTAGTATATATACATTTAATTTACAGTGTAGAAATGTATCAATAAATGCGTCAGCTGATCTGCGCTTTTTAAAAAAAATCGCGTTACATGTTCATTTGGCGATAAATTTATAATTTTAAATAAATTTTGCTTAATTATAAGAAACTTTCTCTTATATGCATAATTAAAAATTATTTTAATTGAAAATACTGATATATTTTTATTAAAATAGAAGTCTCAAATTCATAGTTACTTAGCTAGACGCGTTGTCGTTTATCTATACTTCATAAGTACTCCAGACAAAAATAACCATCAAAGAATAAAAAAAATTAATTAAAAACATTTAACACTTAAGCATTTAGATCAAAGTAGATTAAAACTAGTGATTGTGTAACTTATAATCAATAATAACGTTCCATCTTCAGAAACAAAAAGAAATCCACAATCACCAACCTAACCTCTACACACCCAACACCACCGTAAAAGAAATCAAAAGTTTCACTGACACGACTCACCAAGGCTAGCGGTCATAGCCTCCAGATCCTTGGGTTTCCTCTTCCTGGGCCGCCCCTTCTGCCTGGGCGCCGGTACGTTCGCCACGGCTGCAGCGACAGAAACCGCAGTCGCGGCAACCACGGGCGAGGCGCCATTAAAGTACGGCATCTTAGGCGGCGAGCCGGCACCAGCGGCGCCACCAGCGTCCGACGGCGTAGCTGGTTGCAGCGACACGGGACTTTGCTGTTGTGGCTGCTGTTGTGGTGGTGGTTGTCCAACACGTGGATGCATGTGATGCGGGGGTGGCGGATGATGCAGGAACTCAGGCGACGGGAAATTCTGACTGGGATAATGTGGTCCTGGCGGGTAAACTGGAACTGGCGGGCTTTGGGACGGATGCATCTCGGCGCCCATCTCGTAGTGCAGCCGGCAGAGGACGGTGCCGTCGCGCATACCAAAATGGTCGCCCTTGGTCAGTGGCACTGTACAGGCTGCGCAGGAGAAGCAGCGCACGTGGAAAACGAGCTCGCGCGCTCGCATTACCAACTCCGAGGCGAGGATCGCTGTTTGACAGCGCGCGCAGCGTTTTGCGTTGCCGAACATCCTGAAAAATGACGAAAAATTCGGTTAGTGGTTGCTTTGAAACCTTATAATTCATGTCACATATTATTGTTGATATGATTTTTTGGGAAATGCTGATTAGATTGACTTAATGATGAATACTTCATGATTATTCTTATTAAACATTATACTTATAAAACATTGTTTTTGTATTCAATTGGCGCAAAAATTTTAATATAAAACTGCTTTCTAATTTACAGGCGATTTCAATTTCATATAATCAATAGATTCTAAAGAGAAACTGACTCAATACAAGTTTGACTGCAATATAATCGTACAGATAGCAACGTCAAAAACACAGTCGACAAATAATTCGAAATATTGCATTGAATTGCACAGATGCATTTCAATATTTCAGATTTGCTTCTCCATTCACATGTTAATCGATAAAGTGCTGCTAAGATTTGAAAAGCAGCCTCACTCAACTGCAGCCAACAAACTTCCACAACCAAAGCATAGAAGCGGCAAGCAGCAAAAAAAGACAGCCGCGCGCATACGAAAAAGGCAAGAACCGTGAAAAGACGAAATGCAACGTCCATATCCGGTACGCGCGGCTTCAACTGTGCGTGCGTAATAGGACCATCGCGAAGAAGCAGAACCAGAAAGAGAGAACGAACGAGAGAAGGAGGAGGAAAGAGAGGGAGAAAGAGAGAGAGAGAGAGAAAGAGATTTGAGCCGAACGCATGCAATATATTTGGAAGTAGATTATACGCGGGCAGGTAGCGCGCGTTGGTAGCTGCACGCGGAGCTGAGGAAGATATCGGAGGCGATAATGCAGCCGCGCGTTCACTCGCCAGCTCGCGCCGGTAATGGAGACTGCTGGGTGCCGTTAATGCAGTAGCGATGTCGGCGCGGCCGCATCGATTCCACCGCCGCCACCGCTGCTCCTCGCATTTACATATTTTTTTGTCGACTCTGTGTTCCCCTCATATCTCCCAGAAAGCAAAAGAGAGAGAAGACTGTCTCTTATCCGAGCGCTTTCTTAAATTCGTGCAACTCGCTCGCTGTCGAAGCGACGTACTTAGATCGGTTTCGGCGAGTGCGTATTGGCGTTATCGCCCCACCCGACGATTACACGCGGCGCGGAGTTCGATTTTTGTTTGTTCTCGCCGTTCTGGCTCGTTTTTCGGACGTGCGAGTGCGATTTGCAGAGATGATTTTCGTGTATTTCGGGAGGGGTTATGTATTATACATTCACGATTGCGTTCCGCTGTTGTCACCTCTTAGGCTGAAAGAGAGAAGGAGGGAGAGGCCGTTTTGAATAACCGGTTAATAAAGAAAAATTAATTAAGTCAATGGCTAAGGAATCGCAGTGCAATCAATTTTTGAAACACAGTTTAAAAGGCGTATTGCAGAAAGTAATATTTAAAATTACATGTGGTTTTCAAAGTATCGTACTAAATTAAAAGTGATTTTTTTATGACGCTATTGAGGAAACGTAAATGTTTAAGGTGCTTAAACTTAATTTTACTTTCGTAATGTTTGGGCGCCATTTTCGGCGTTAAATACGAAGTGAATAAACTTATTTACGTATAATACTTTGAAATAAAAAAGTAATCCACAAAAACAACTTTATGATTTGTTCTAAAACTCGGTCAAAGTTCAGCACCGCACAGCCACAAAATTTCTCACAACCTCTATACAAATCGCGTGCCAATTTTCAATTCGCGATCATCGGGGAGTCGATCTAACGCACTCTGTGAGAAAAACGCCGAAAATCGACGACGAGCCGCAAGGCCGGTAATAGGCCGTCATTAATTATATGTGCACCCCACGGACGACGGCGCACTGCTACCCCTTTTCCCATATACACGAGCGTCCCGCGGCGCTTCTCGCGCCGTCTCCTCTGCGTGTCGCTTTGCGGCGGCAGCGAAGTAGCGATATGTATGTACATGGCACTTGTGCTGCCGTGGGATGTCTCGTTCGATTTTGGTTTAAACGATTGGACGCCAGTTTTTATATTTTGTCGTTTCCGTTGGACTTATTTTTTTCTTTACAGGATAAAATTATAAATTTTCGATTTTAGAGGTTGGGCGCCATTTTTTGCCTTTCGTTGTTACAGGCCTCTAGTTACCAATGTAACCGTTGTATATGAAAATATACTCAGCACGCGATTTAAACTTTGATTGTAACATCATAATAATGCGATAATGACAATAGCCTCGATACATAATAGTTTCTTTATGTGCCCTACATACTCGTCGAAAAATTCTTTTCCACCACGTTTTCGATCACCCCAGATACGGTGAAAAGAGATTTAACGAGCCTTGAAATCGCAGACCCAAAACATGCACCGCACGGAGCCAGTTTTTATTATATTCTCGCACCACGCGTAAATAGATTTTCTTTTCCCGAAATATGCGCGGATTAGCACTTGTACCTCTTCAAAACGACGCGTGTATTTCACATCAAAGGAAAAGTTGGATTTTATCCGAAAAAAAAACTGCAGAGGGGAACGGGAGCAGAAAAAGCCTGAATAGAAAGTCGGTTCTTCATCCAGTAGATTTAGACCCATTGACTCTACGGACCATTCTGTGGTTCGATAAATTCACAACAAGGGATTGTTTCTTTGATGTACGTCGTGTACAAAGCTTATCTATTTCTTTTTCTATTTTTATTGAAATAGGCAGGCTCCCTATTATCATATTTATATCATCTTTTCGAATTTTAAAAATAGTTTGTGACGTACAATAAATCGATTCCACAAACATAGCTAACCGAATGTAATAAATATTCGTTTGAGCCTTTAACAATTGCAACGCATACCGATCAAGTATCAAACTGCGCAATTAACACCTCACCCTCTATACACCATTTCCCCGGTTCACCCATTCTTGCAACAATACTCGCAGCAAACAGACAGGGCTAGTCAAATATTTGCTACATACGCGCGTAACACGCATCCGCACTGTCAACGCCCATAAAATCTCACCTCTGCGATATACTATACAGGAGGGGCTCGCACCGTGAGCGGTCCGATGGGCCGGCCGCGTGAAAGCCGAGAGCTGCACGCGCGTGCGCGCATCTATATCCTCTGCTCATGTGAGCATGCGTGTATGTATGTGTGTGTAACAATAATACAACGCATATGGTGCATCTTGTAAAACTCTGCGGGTGTTTCGCGCTCACGCGTGAACCGTTTAAGGGAAACACGTAACTGCGCCCCTGCGGCTTTCTCTCGTTCTTATATGTGTGTATGTGTACGGCTGCTGCTGCTGCTGCTGCTGCTGCTGCTTTGTGTCGAAGAGTAGATGATGGGTCGTATATGTTGGCTATTATGAGATTTTTCGGTCGTTGTGTGGGTATGCATGACGTTGTTGCGAGAATTTTGGGGTCGTAATGAGGTTTGAGTGAGGCCTGGTGTGTGGGGATTCTTAGCGTAATTAGGTTTTGCAGTTGGTTTACAGCTCTGATTTACAATTCAAATAAATTGAAATCGTAACTTACTTTTGTCAATAAAGTGGCTTTCATATAAAATGAATACTCTTTAAGGAAAAAAGGCTTTTCTGGATTTATTGTGTTATTTATAGATGTTTTACTAATAATACGAAACAGACTAGTACAAATTCATTTGAAATAAAATAATGATATTACGGCTGTTGGGCGCCAAACTGTTTATGCAATTTTCTGTATTTCTGCGATCAGTACGTTCTTTATTCTTGTTTCTAACTGAAATATTTGTCAGACACCAACAGTTCTATCGTTATCATATATCTTTCGAGAGCAAAAAAATCATTTTTCCATGAAAATCATTTTTGAGCCTTTGAGATATTTATTCGACCATGCGGTATCGAAATATATGGTAATGATCGCTATAAATCAGGTAAAGAAAATGTGGAACGTGGTTACAAGTATATTCGTAGAATTGCAGTCGCGGGCTGTAGTTTAAAGTAGGAAACGTTTTCGTCGGTATAAATGCCGTCCTAACATTCTTGTTTGCTAACTTGTAATATTGAGGAGTAATAAATCGCGCAATAGCTTTTGCAGTGCACAGAGTTTGAGAAAGTCATGAAATCGTGAGCGATTAATCAATATGTGTAATTTGAGTTTATATACCAATTTAGATAAAATTAGATGTGAATGTCAATTTCGGGTATTTTTATGTAGTTTTTGCTTTAAGTAAGAGATTTAAGAAGATAGTAAAAACGATACTTGTTATCATCAATGATTTTGAAAAACGAAAGTCCAGCTATAAAAACAAGCTTATATTAAAATCTCTTATCGGTAAATTAAAACTCTTCTAATTTTCTGACACAACCGCCACCGTAAAAACTTGTGATTCATACCAAACAGAAAAAATAATTTAGTACCAACCGATTCAAACAAATTCGTCTCTTATTTATCACCAGCGCAGCAGCTCGTTCAAAGGATGTTCGACAATCGTCGAATCCATACATCACTTCTCGCTCCTATACTGCGCACACAACACATACACGCATATAACATCTCGCGCGTGTATATACGCGCATTTGTACGCGGTGCGAATTTTAATAAACCCCCGTGAAAAATGGCGTTTCGTCGAGCAGCAGCGCCAACAACGAGACGACAAAACGAGTAAAAATTCACGCGCAGCAGAGAGAGAGAGAGAGAGAGAGAGAGGGAGGGAGCATAAATAACGGCACGCGGAGTAACTCAATGCTGCAATCTAGATTAATGCCGTCGCTATAATGCACAGAGGGAAAGAGAGAAACCCATGCAGTCAGTGCCGTCGGGCAACGAGAACGCACTCGAGAGACTTGGGCAGCCTTTTCAAGAGCTGGACAAGAGAGAACGAAGGAGAGTTGTTTTTTCGGTGTAACCAAGAAAAATGGGTTGGTCTCGCGGCGAGAGGAGTAATACCGGTAAGAGAAAACTTGAATTTTTGAAAAAAATAATATCTTCTGTTTATGTTAAGTATTTGAGGTACTTTATAAGGGAACTGTGCAGAGATTTGTTATATTTTATTTTCACATAATAGTCAAGAAAATAAATAGTTATTTGGTATTAGATTTTTCTGTAAAACGCAGATGAGAAATGCATTATTTTGAATCTGAAATTTACACTTTCCAGAATCAGTATATCAACATGGTCAATACTAAAATATATAAAACAATTTTATCGTTTTCTTGTTTACTTGAGCAAACTACAACATTTCTACGTTTAACTATGTAATACACTCCATTTTTACCTCCAGCTACTTCACCAAAAAACAACCAACTCACCGTTTTGTTTTTTCAATCCCGACTTTATCGCAGCCGTACTCGCATAAACACTCAGCGGGTTCGCGCAATTTTCATAAAACCCGCGCTCGCTAGCTGCTACCCGTTGCGCGCGTTGCTCGTTTCGCTGCGATTTTTGGATTTTTGCGCGCTTTTACGACGTCGCAAATCCCCCGGCAACTGCGCAAAAAATCGAGAGACGCGCGTGTATATATACGTATGTGCATGTATCTATATATATATATATATATATATATAAAACGCTTGGCTTGATTGACGCGCGGATTGCCCGTATTTTTCAGCTTTATTTCGCGGCTGCGTACACTGAAATTCAAGCTGACTCGAGGTAGTTTTTGGAATCGCATACATGCTACGCGCGAAATATGGCTTTTAAATGATGGTATATTACGTATTGCAGATGGGCGCGCATTGTGCAATGAGCTATTTTGCGAAAGATTATATATCTGTGGCTATGCGGATTGTGAATTATCATTCAGCTTGATAAGGATAAGAAAAAAGGATCTGATGTTTGGGAATAAAGTTGGTAATGATGAAATTAAGGTACGATTAAATACTTATTTAATTGACGCTTGATAAAAACTGTAATGATACGTGAATTATGTTAAACTTCGGTAATATACTTACTAACAAATTGTCAATAACTTTAATTTTAAGCTCCTACTGTAATCTTTCAAATACAGTTAAAATTTTAATTAATACTCCTCTGTCCATCCAACAAATATCATCGATAACAATCAACGTTTTCGACTCCCTAACAGCTACCATTTAAAAACCAGCGGGTGTTCGAATATCACCGAGCTCTTATCAACATTATCATTCCAGAACTGCCAGAAGCCTTTAAGAATCCCCTAAAGCTGGCATTTTTATGCGGCACCCCCGATCAGGTCGCATCAAAAAAGCCGTAAAAATCCGTGTACAAACAAACATAAATAAGACCCATCCACTTTCTGTGTTATACAGAGAAAAGGAACGAAGAAGAGAAGAAGTAGAGGCCAGAGTCTAAGAGGATTCGGCGTACTCGCACGGCAGGGGGGCGCGAGAGGCTCGTGTGTCCGAGTGTCACCGCATAAAGCATTCCTTGAGCAAGCGAGCAGCGCGCGTGGCTGCGAAAGTATCGGGTTTCGCGCGTGTAAGCGAGGATTAAGTCCGTACGAAAACGAGGAGGTGGAGGAGGAGGAGAAGGAAGAAGAAGAAGAAGCACGAGACGTGTTATTTTTCGAGGGCGAGGTGTTTATTTTTAGAGTGAGAGTAAAAGGTATGTGATAGTACGCAGTTGCAGGAGGAGGAAGAAGAAGAAGAAGTTGGGGTAGAGATAAGGGAATAAGGTGATGGGTATCTGAGGGAAGTAAAGATGATGTATGGGTTATGTGGATGTGATGGAGGGATAGGCGTAGGGTTATGTGACGCGGAATTTTTTTCAGCTGAGTGCTAGCTCTTTATCAACACTTGAATGAAGAAACGATTATTCTTCTTACGAAATGTCTTAGTGGTTTTAAAATATACAGAAACTGCGTTGGTACACCTAACGTTTTTTATAACGTAAACCCCACCGTTTCCACTGGAAAGCCTAGAACCTTTTTTTCACAACCACCTTACACGCCTCAGCTTTTCTTTCGTTCTCACCTCCTCTTTCTTTCTCCGCCCTCTTATCTCACAGGCGCGCATGCAGGCTCGCACGGACGCCGTTAAGACGTAATGATATATAAAGTATCGCGTGCAGGTGTCACCGCTACAAATGCTCTCGTTCGTTTTATCTCCGGCCAGAATCTTTCTCTCTCTCCTCGCTCGTTCCGTAGCTAATCCCCCTTAGGCATTCATCACTTCGGATGAAAAGCCTGCGCGTTTTTTGCCGCCTCCTTGCATTCATATCCGCGCACGCGCAGGCGCGAGTACAGCGAACGTGAGAAAGAAAAAGCGAGGGGGAGGATATTTTTTCTTGCGAGAGAGAAGGAAAGATAGTGAAGGCGTGTGCGTGCTAGGATTATTTATATTTATCTTAGCTTGGGTTATCGAAGCTAGCGACGGTGTTGTGCATATTGTAGTGGAATAAGGTGCGAAATCAAGGTGAATGGATAAAACGTGTAAGTTTCATTGAAATCCTGGGGATAGTTTGGTTCAATGTTGTGTCCTTGGTTGAGAAGAACTGATTTAAAGTAGTAGAATGAGGAAGAGTTTTTAAGTGATTTTATTTAAGTATGGGAAGCTGAATTGGAAAATACATTAGCTGATGAAGATGAGCACTTTTTATTACTGAATCGCTGATAGCGAATAGACTTTGAGGTAAGTATATATATAGACTTGGAAAATAATTTTTGGGAATACTAAACGATTTTGTCTCAGTTTAATGTAATCAGACGTAACTACAACCTTCAGTAGTACCGATGACCATCGTTTACATACCTGATTTCTGCTTATCTAATGACTGTTCCCATTATAAAACGATACGTGAGAAAATTTGTACCGATTCCATTAAATTTCCAAATAAGTGCATTAAATACGAAATCACCTAGATAATACTGCAATTAAAATGTAATAAATGGAAGCCTCGTATAATCCCGCGTGACACTTAGGTACATTAGAATATTCACAGACACCAGATTACCCAAAACTCTTTTACATCCCGTTACATTCGAAAGCCACCGTTCTCACCCAAAATCTTCTCATCCAACTATCACATTTGTCCATCTTCATCCATTAAAATAATTCAGAAAAAATTAACAAACAAAACAGTAACAGCCACACCGATCCTTATCCTAAAAACTCTTAGCTCTCCTATATCCTAGCTATCACAACAGTTGTCTCTCTCGAAATTAAGGAGCCGCTCGTTCAGACGCGCGCGCGCGCACGTCAGCGCCTCGCCGAGTGGTAATTGAGCCATAACCATCTCTCGGTGAACACGCAAATATTTCACCACTTCTCTCTCTCTTTCTCTCTTACCCACACACATACATACATACACAGACGCACGCGTATACACGAAGAGTCACACCGGGAGCTAGAGGCTCATAATTTAACGCTCATAATTAAGATGCGCCGTGCTCGGCGACGTGAAAAAGCCCCTACCGTTTGACAAACGATTTTCTACGCGCGCGTATTTTATGCGCTGCTATGATTTCTCGGAAGCGAGAGAGAGAGAGAGAGAGAGAGAGATAACCGGTGTACGATGGAAATGGAAATGTAAGCCCTCGGGCGCTTTTTCGGTACGCGCGTGTTTCTTCGATTCATGTGCGTAGAACTTTTTTTTTAAACTCTCTGTGGCTCTCTGGTATGGATGCTGAGAGTGGAGTGTATTTATTATTGGAGGTTCGTGTGTATCGGTAGCGAGGATGAAGTGAATTGCGTTGGAGATTTTATGCGAGTGTAGATGCATTTGCGTCTTGATTGGAAATGTTTGTATAGTGATGTTTTGAGTTCTGTGTATCAAGTTTATTTATTGTAAATAGTTATTTTTAAGAAAAATCGATAATCATTTTTGTACGCGTATTCGCGATATTTATCTCAGTTTTATATGATATAAAGATTATCTTTCAAAATTTAAATTCCCGCTATCATAACATATGATATTTAAAGAGAATCCGATGAACATTAATATAAACATAACAGTTATGCAAAATTTTGGAATCATGAGGACAACGATGAAAATATTAAATTAATATTTTGTAAAACTTTCATATTTTGCGTTATTACTCTTAATTTATACAGCTTGTTAATTAAAATTAGCCAAAATTTAATAAAACACGTTTATTAGAGTTGAAAATAGAGCCGTCATCGTAATATTCCTCAATTTGAAACTGAACTTATCGACGGTTGAGATCTGATTACAGCAGTTCGCGAAAAAAAACTACATGCCCGAGCCGACAACGAGCGATAATTTATTGCAATACTTGTTACAACCAAAAGCGCTTTAAAAGCGCACAGACTTAAAATAAAATTCCGTTGCTTTCTATTCCAAGAATCCTTGTGATCCGCAAGAAATCCTCCTTCATTCTCAGTCTATAACTCTCCCGAAACGAGTAACTGTTTTCAACGCCACGCGTATAGTATCAAAACAAAATCTGCCGGCTTCTTCGCACATTTAATTAAAATAAATTAATTCCCCGTCGTACACGTGTAACTCGTCTATATCTGCGCTTTATCGACGTCCCCGAGTACAATAAAATTTCATACCTTCGCTAAAATATCGACGAGTTTCGTAAACTACCTTTACTATATATATGCACGTTAGCGTTCATCGCAACTGTTTATTACTGCTTTTTCCCAATATTTATACAGCGTGGGCGTGAGCACAAGATTTATTCAAAGTACCGATAATACCTCAATCGTGTATTACATAACGTAATTAACGAACAATTAGCATTGTAAAATTTACAGCCGTCGTTTGTATACGACAGTGCGACAGCGCCAGTGGCGATCGACTGTAAATCAGTACACGGATTAACATTCGCGCGACGATTGGTACCTGATAAGCCCTCAACTCTCTCCCTCTCTCTCTCTCACTCTTGTAAAATTTCGTACGCAAGGACTGCGGTACGATATCTAATCGTTGCCGCGCGTCACTGATACATACGTGCGTGCGTACGTGCGTGCGTGCGTACGCCCGGTTGCACTAGGCGACAAGTAATTTATGCACGACAATTACCGGATTATTTATGGGCTGTCGTTTCTGGCTAAGGACAAAAAGTGCCGGGAGCGCGTGTCTGAGCTTCGATTGGATTTGAATTTCCCGCGCAAAAATTCGTTTCTGTCGTCTGTCGTTTATGTTTATATGTATTACAGGACACGCGTGAAAAACATTGCAACGGGTTAAACTCGATAATGCGAAATTCCACACCGATGTAGTGCAATTCGAATACAACCGTACCGTGGAATTTCGCAAGTTGTCAATGTCAATTAAAAATACTTGAAATTTTCACACATTCATTAACCGTCGATCCTACCAACGTCATAAGGAGAAGCTTACTTTTTATTGATGATCGAACGCGCAGAAACAAAATCGTCGCTTAAAATGTTTAATCCTTCGACAAGGTATTAAAATCATAAATTCAACACAAAATCACCGAAATAAAACCGTCTCAGTTCACTTTTTCCCAGCTACGGTTATTTTCACCTCGGACTCTTTCGCACGGACTTCATCTGGGCGAATCAAACGAGCCCTGGAAGTCATAAATTCCGCGATCTGCGTCCATAAAATCCCGCAATGTCAAGTTTACATTCCTAATGTAAATATCAGTTCAGCTTTCTACAAACCTACACAAAATCATACAGCACTCGTACGCAATGAAAAAAAAAGAAGAAGAAGAAATGAAGGTCGCTATTACCTCCCTCCTAATTCAATTTAAAGTACAATTCGACGCGCGGCGGGCGGCCGTATCATCGGGCATCGGATACGCCTCGGTGGAAAAAATGCTCGCAGGAAGAGGCTCACGGTCGCTCAAGCAGGAGGCTAGAGTGTACTACACGCGTGTACATGTACGTAACGATCTCCGTCTTCTTTACGCGCAGGCAATTTTTACGGCGTCACGCGACGCGACGGCTCTACCTTTTCTCTCTCTCTCTTTCTCTCTTTCTACCTCTTTCGTATGGGTAAGGAGAGAAAGTGTTGGAAATTTTGCGAGGATACTAGAAGCGAAGAGAAGAGTTGATGTAATTCGGGCGCTCCGATGGGTAACGAGTGTTATTTGTGGAGAAGCATGGAACGGATGGGTTTCGTAAGTTTGAACGAACCTGAGGTGAGCTGGTCTGATCGTAATCTCAACTGAAGTATTTACTACGAAAGATATGAATTTTACGACAGCTTAGAGTATGTTTAATTTTATTATTAAAGTTGTAAAAGTGGCTGCGGGTTTTCAGTGGCTACGTTATTAATAGAACAGTTAAACACTAAACTATTTCTACAGAATGCATTGCTTTAATCTGTTTTCTCAATCTTGAAAAGTTAAATAAAATTCTTTCAGTCTTCTATACTTTACTTTATGTTTTGCGCAATTTTGAAATTGGAAAGGCATTCCATTTATGTAAAAGTTCAAAATGATTCTACTAGTGTGCCTTAAATGCCAACTATTACGATTATTCGCTAAACATCTACCACCAAAAAAATTCCAGTAGCCCGAACTCAAACCTACCCATCATCATCCTCATCATCGCTTCCTAAATCCACACCGCAACACCATCCAATTCCCAAAAAGGCTACTTGTCTTGCGCCCTCATTCGCGACAAAGCCACACCGCCGCCAAGGGCGATCTTCCTCATTAGTGAAAAAATAGCTATAATAATTCTTCCGAGCTAGCAAAATTCGCGCGCGAGCAATTGCCGGTAATTCTCTGCGTCCCGTTTTTTCCCCTCCTCGATAATGACAGACACAGAGACGCTGCCGAACCGAAAATTGCGCGGAAGCGTGCTCTCGAATCTAGTTACACGCGAGCTGCACGCGATGCGTCGCCTAATAACAAGCGAAGGAGAAGGTAGGGTACACATAAGATAAGCCGGCTTCGTGACGGGATGTGTGACAAGATGGGCGCCAATCTCGCCAGCGGCCTAGATGTTCGCATCACGATGTCACCTTCGTGTGCACGTAATTCCGTCATTTTCAAAGCTTATTTTTCGAAAAAAGAAACGCACATACACTTTTATTTCGGTACGTAGATATATAAGTAGATACTCTGAAGCATATTATACGCGAGTGTGTTTTATGGTAAGGGCGCGCGCTGCGGTTGCGCAATGATAATCAAGATGCGCGACTAAATGACACCTTGCTGCACGTGTGTGTATCGCGACGTTCATCTTCTGCGGGGAGGCGTATGAGGAGGAGAAAACCAACCACCACACTCGGCTGGCGGAAAGATTTTTATTTTGTGCCGAGCGCGCACTTAGTCGGCTGAGGAGCTTATTTATTGCCGGTCGAAATTCTCGCGCGCGGAACGGCCCGCGGTAGTGTTGATGATGTTCTCCGCCAAGAGATAAGGCCTTCTTTACTAGTGTAGTTTGGGCGCCAAATTTATAAGTTTAATATTCTAAGTAGTTGCTCCGTGAATGATATATTCAAGAAGTACCGTTTACGTGGCGTCGTAAATTCAAAAAATAATATAGAGAATCATTGTTCGCAATATGCCCGAGGGCGCCATTTTGAATTTTGTAGCATCCCGTAGCTGATTTTTTCCTTCCTTTAACAATAGCTAAGAGACTGCTTATAATAACCCGAGGAATCATCGTCGCAAGCAAGTGCATCGATCCGGCTTATGGCGGGTGAAGCCCTGGCGTCCTTGGGCGCCAAGAGTCTATAGTGAGATCATCCGAGGGTTAGAGGTGCACGCTCACACTCACACGTACATATACATATACTGAGACGCCGAGCAGATCGACGGTGATTTACTTATCGGATATCGACGCTCTTCGCCGGAGGTAAATGGCCGAGTCGTGACCATTAGCCCGTGCAATTCCCCGGCCTTGCGATATTCGCTCTCTCTCTTCCCGACCCAAAGAGAGAGAGCGAGAGAGAGAGAGGTAACCCAGTGGGTAAGGAAGAAATCGCCCAGCTACGGAGAAGAGACGCGCTTGCGCACGCTGTGTGGGGCCCTGTGAGATCCTTCTCTGTCTCTCTTTCTCTTTCTCTTCCTTCCTCGCTCTCTCGGTTCTCCCTTTCTTTCGATCGCGGGCCCATTGCCACTACAGCGTCGTCGCGTCGTCCCACGTGCACTTGCGACCATGAGAAATTCGACTTGAGAAACTATGTATGTATGTGTGAGTGTCTTTCCTTTTTTTATCGCTTTGCCGTTCGTGGCCGTGCGGTGAATCACGATTATTTGATTCCCAGGAAAATTAATATGGCGAGATAGAGCGATCAGGTTGGGAGTGCTCGATGACAATAATCAAGAGAAAGGATGCTGTTGATATACGGAACTAATGCATCTATAATCAAATATCTTAGAATGAAGTACGCTTTTTATCATTGTAATGAAGTTAAGAATATTTTCCAATCGTCTATGATCCCGAATTAATTATTAAATCTTGAGTAAGAAAGAAATAAACCTAGAGCAGAGTATTATTTTACAAATAATGTACACACTGTTCGATAGCCATCAATAAAAAATGTGAAACTATAAATTTATTCTAGAAAACTACCCATAGTAAAAGGCAAAGTTACTTGCAACTAACAAAAAGACAAAGATCCCAGAAAGAAAAAGAAAAAGAAGAAGAAAGTCAGCCGTCGCGCAGGTGAACGTTAAAAGACCTTCCATCGCTTACTTTTTCCGTGACGCGCGACACCGTGGAATTTCGTCGTCGCGTTGTCGGCTCTTTTTAATCAAGATCAAAGCCGACTTTTCCGAAGTGCGGCGCACACAGACAATTTCCGCGTGCGCGTAATGACGCGCAATTGTTTCCGCGAATGGAAAGCGATGAGCTCGCACACGCGCACGTGAGAGAATTCTGATTGAGAGTCGCGGGAAAGGATCGTCCGCTAGCAGTTAGTGCCGTTTACGGTCTGCAGGTATAACAATGCAATGGTTAAACAGCTTCATCAACGAGAGAATGGCTTCACTTTGTAATTGGATAGTTTTGGCGGTAGTCAAGAATGGTTTGTAAGTGTTGAATTATTAGTATATATGTATGTGTACAGGAAGGGTAAAAAAGGTATGAAGTGCTTACTATTGCATTCAATAGATACCTTAGATTAACTAGGGAATTTTCGCACCACAGGATAAATATTTATGGTCTCTACTTGGACATGGTTATTGCCTATTGTCTGTGATAAGTACTTCATAGACTAACGGTCGTTGTTTGAGATAATCAAAAATGTTGGTCAGGTAAACAGTTAGAAGAACTCTTATTTTTAGAAGCCAAAACTAACAATTGAAATTATACCTTGGGTTTCCTACCTCCCAAAAAATCATATAACAAAACGATTTCAAAGTAATTATAAGACACTCACCTATAGTAGTCTTTCTTGCAATAAATATTCCCATCCCTGCTAAAACACGTAACTTCTCCGTCCAACCCTTGCCTACAATGTGAACACTGAAGACATGAGGCGTGCCACCTTCTGTCCACCGCCTGTAAATAAAATCTGTCCGCTATTCTCAGTCCACACCCCGCACACACGACCGCAGGACCATGTTCAAGGTCCTGGTGCGAAGGTGGTGTCGATGGTGGTTCCAGTTTCGGCACCGCATGCATCTGTTCTTGCACATGCTGTTGTTGCTGTGGATGTTGATGATCCGTTGGCGGTGGTTGCACTTGCGACTGATGCAAAATGGTTTGTTGGTGATGGTGATGGTGGTGATGATGGTGGTGATGGTGGTGTGGATTGGTCTGTGGCGGTATGCTGAGATCGTTTGGATGCTCGTAGTTGTTGTTACGGTATTCTGCATCTGTGGAGAAAAAATAATTGTGATGAATATTATTAGCTTTCTTTTTCAAGCAAGAATCGCGACATTGGTACCGGACTAGAATTCTGGATCCATGAGTTCGAATTTGGGTTTGTACGCTACTTTTTTATACGACTACCCAAAAGTTTTTTTATACGTTACAATATTTATTGTTGCCTATAATATTTTGAAAAAATTACTCCTATCAATAAAGATGGGAAGTTTAATAATTATTCTCAAGTACAAAATACCGCGTCGATTCGAAACACCATCCTAACTCGAACTAATGAATTGTGAGAAAAGTCATCTCACGATTCCGCTGCGCAACACTAGATTAATTTCCTGTGCAAATATGACGTTACGTCAGCCCATACTAGTGCACTCTATGCTCCTCTTCCACACCATTCCATCCATTATAAAAACTCACGCAACGCCCCGAGTCAAACACTCTCTCTTCATGAGAACCATTCGGGATCTCTTTAGGCCTTTCACTCCATCCCCACACCATGAAATCGCTGAGACCTACACGAAACAAGGTAACGATATACACCCGTGAATTCTGTGCAGCCTCCCGTCGGGTGGATTTGCAGGGGGTTGCGCCTAGAGAGAACTTTGAGCTATTATCGCTATTAGCGCACTTTGTAATTATTTTCATTAGTTGCGAACCGGTAATAGCGACTACGTTGGAATCTTGAAATTTAAATGACTATGGACTTTAGTATGTATTACCGAAATTTGCAATAATATATACGAGTTAGTACCCTTTAAATAGCTATGGTCTAAAGAATCATTTGCAGAGTTACAAATATGACGAATGCGACTACTATAAACAATAAAATTCCACTCGTAGCCTTAAAAATTATGTAAACGTATCAGCGGCGACCCTTTATTGTTATAATCAAATACATTATCAAATATTCATTGAGTAAAAAACTATTACATCTATGAAAATACTCTTTAACAGTATCAGAAGCCCCACATGAAAAAGACAAACTTTCTCACGCGCAATCATCCCGATCTGGTAGCCACACGCTGCCACCCATAACAAGCCGCGAAAGTGGGCGTGAATCTCGCACTCCTGTATCCCTTTAAAGCCATCATCTCTCACTTACCTCCCGGAGATCCGTAATCCCTAGAGTCGTAGGGGGTAGCCCCGCTGGCATCATAGCAATTATTGTTGGGCCCGCAGTGCGTCTGGTGCAGATTCGTCGTCGTGGGACCAGCTTGACTACACGAGTGTTGCTGTTGCTGCTGATGTTGCTGCTGATGATGCTGTTGCTGCTGATGCTGATGATGAAGGTGTTGCTGATGCTGCTGTTGCTGTTGTTGCTGTTGCTGGGATTGAGGCTGAGGACTGGAGGGCAGAGTCGTAGGCCGGGCGGCGTCGCCCATGGACGCGGGCAGGCAGGGCGAAAGGTCGCGCGGTGTCTGGTCGGTGCCGACGCCCGGTGCGTTCGTCACCTGGACCACCCCCGCGCCACCGGTGCTACCGCCGCCCGGCGGACCGCCCTGGCAACCCAGCGACGACAGGCCGTTGCCACGCTCCTGCGAGTTCGCCGGCTGCTGAAACAGAGATGCGAATAAAAACATTAGATATTTGTAATAATTTTGATATTTTAAAAACAAATTTCTCAACTGAATTATCAGGAAAAATTAATTTTATTATTGATTTATAAAGTTTTGTATTTACTCTATACTCTTTTATAGTACAATATATTGTTCAATTTTTGAGTTTAGAATTAGTCTAGAATCATACAAAGATCCCAACGTCATCAAGGTACTTAGAAATTCTACATTATACTGGTTCTTATACCAGACGACACGAAGGTCGCAAAAATCGATCTCCTCGTCTCTTTTGCGAAACGTTGCACCTGAAATCCACCTTATCCACCTCCGCTCTGCATTTAGCTCTCGACACCTCGCGCGACAAGAAACGTACTCGCGCAGTATCCGATGAACGACGACGACGACGACGACCAGGCGATAAGGAAAAAAAGGCAAGCACAAGAAAAGGACGGGCTGTCGTGGCGACCTCTCAATTTTCGATCTCGATCCGCGGCGATGCGTGTCCGCGAGAGATTCCGCGCGACTTCAATTAAAGCTGCATGCACACATCGGCCGATCGACCAAAGAAGATAAGGTGACAATTTTTCATTGCGGAAGCGCTCGACATGGGATTTTTTTTAATGTTCAGTGACGTGAGAGATAATTTGATTTTGAACGAATGAGCTATTGAAATCGATCGTATAGATCTTGACTGACGTAGTACATTGATCTTGTGATGTTTGCCGTTTATCGATTCTTAGTTAACAACGACGTCAGACGTCAATGTAATAAAATTTTCCTTTATCTGACATCCTTTCACCTTGAATAACACTCATCGAGGAAATAAGTCAATCCGAAAAAGGAAATCCTGCGATAACGTGTACAACGAGAAAGGAAACCCTCTTATCGTTAATAAATTCTCCGACAAATGCCGGATCAATGTTCAAGTACCCTGTTTTCATCCCCCCTCATTGATACGCCTATAAATATACAATCGGCACATTCGCACGTCGTTCAAGGCTGACGTCCAAGTGCGAAAACATATCCGAAGAGAGTGAAGTGGCCTGAGCATATTGATTCGATCATCACCGGAAGCTCCTCGAGTATATACCTACAGCGCATAAATACGTCAATCGAAGGGGAAACTTTGCATCGCTCGCGCGACTAAACGGATCAGTGAGCAGCTGGTGCCTATATACATCGGTGCTCGGCCGACTGACTTGGAAAAAGTAGCGGTCTGTGGTGTAATAGTTTCGAGGAGGAGAGTTTCGGTCAGCGACTCCGATGAATGAAACTGTCCTGGCAAAAAGCGCAACAGCGAGGAAGGAGATTTAAAGATTCAGGTGTTCGGTGTCGATTTCAGCAAAATTTTTAATCACGTTTTTACACTATTTTCAGTTTTTATTGCCAAAAGTAAAAGTAAATAATATATATTATACTAAAAATGAATGATGACTCAATTTTAGTAATGATCAAACTGTCGGCCTGATTAATCAGTTATACTATTTGTTCATAAAACAACTATCGAATGAATAAATTGACTGTTTCTATACTAAGGTAGAATTATCATATAGACTCGCAGGGGAAGGAGCTAGAACTAAGAATCGCAATAAAATATCCTGAAACTATCTTAATATTAATTATGACGGTATATTTTATACCATTACACAGAAACTAATTGATGTATTTCGATAAAACTAGCTTTCCAAAAGTATTCCTGAATTATGACACGAAGCGAGATATTTAAATTCCCTCTCAAGCAACATCGACTCCCGCATATCCCGCGTATATCGGCTCTCTCTCTCGCGGCTTCTGAAACGCTGCGCAGTGCGCCTCGTCGCAGTACGGCAGCTCACGGAGACAACGCACATATAACACAACCGGCAGCAACAGCAGCAGCAGCAGCCGTCGTATCGGTCGACTTGTCGGAGGGGGCCGGTAGGAGGGGAGCCGAGAATACCGGTCTACCACTATATATACACGTCCACACGTAGCCGTATACGCGTGTGTGTGTATATATATACGTACACATATACACATATATATATATATATATATATATATATATATATATATACGTATATACGTAGTCGCCGGCGCTCGCGAAGCGGACGATAATTTATGTCGGGAGCCACACAACGTGTGCGCTGACATTTGAAACGAGGTGCGTTGGCTATTGGCGGACGGAGGCTCCTTATAGGGCCGACGGCGCATGCGCCATTTCTCGCGACGCTGAGGTAGAGTAGTTGTAGTAGTAGTAGTAGTAGAAAGAGAGAGAGAGAGAGAGAAAGAAAGAGAGGTAGATAGGTGGTAGTATAGAAGAGGTAGCGCGAGAGACGCTGTCGCGCGGAGACAGAGATGGAGAGAATACAGGCGACACGTAGAGAGGAGGAGTGAGAGAGAGGCAGAGATGAATGTGTGAAAACTTGCTGCTGTTGGTGCACCAGCTTGACTTTGGGGTAGAAGATGGGAGCTGAGGTTTCTTGAAAAATGAAATATTTTGTTCATTTCAATTGTTGTTGAATCAACTGTGGAGCAAGAATATTTTTTGGATTAATTAAAAAAACGCTTTTCTTAGATGGTTTTACTACTGAGAATCTACTCAAGCACACGCATTGCTATGAGCCTTGCATAAAAATCGTTTAGCAACATTTTTACAGCAAATAAAAACAGGTTGGCGACTTTTATTGGCTGCAACTATTGAAGAGAAATCTCGGATCTTACGAACGATACCTGATTCTCTGAAAATAGATGTAACGTTCTGATTCTCAGACCTCGTTGACTGTTTTGGCAAATGATGGTGATGTTAGGTAGCATAATTAGACAGGTCTAGCTTCCTTAAATGGTTAACTAGTCATAGAATTATCTAACGTCTCAATTTCTTCTTAAAAAAAAAACACTTGACTGTCACGGAAGATTAGAAAATTTTCAACATTTTTCCAAAGCTCTTCGAGTAGAATGCACCTCTTTGATGAATTATCTGAGGTTCGAAGCACGTAGATCTCTTTATCTTAACGTTCATCGGAATTTTTATAGGTCCCAAGAGTCACGAAGTTTACTATTTCTTTATGAAAAGAATTCAAAGTGTTATAATCATGGTATAATATATTCTCAACAGCCTGATTTGCTTGTACATCTTTATGGGTAGCATAAAATGTCATAAAAATAAATATTTTAGCAGAATTCTCAATCTGAAAAATTTTGATAAAATCAACGATTTATTAGTTTGGCGCATATCAAACTTTGGGTATCTTATTTCCATTTTATATTTATAATGCTATCTATCAACTTTCGTAGAGTAAAGTCAACCAACAAGTGTTAATTTAAACTACATAGTATGACCTAACTCCACCAACTTACCGCGCAATTTCCAAAAGCCACCTTTAATTACATTCGAACCATAACGACCACTCGATCCAACCCTTCCTCAATATTAAACCATTCCACGTTCACCACCCCCTGCACCGCGAGTTTCCCAAACGACGCCAAAAGTATGTCGCTGATTTTCATCGCTATACTACGATTCTTACGCAACGATTCTCTCTTGCCTTTTCTCTCTCCTCTTACTTGAAAATCCGCGTTGCGTCAGGCCGCACGAGTTCGCGGTCCGCGAAAAACGGCCATTTCAGGCGAGCGCATAGCCAGTGGTGCGCGTGCCCGGAATTGTTATGAAATGGAACGCGCATCGGTTTCGCGAGTAGTAGTGTAGCCAAGTAGGGTAGAGAGAGATGTGGTACGGTGTTGATGGGTTCAGGTTGACTTCGGAGATCAAGGAAAGTTCGTGTCTCTGTTTTTTTCTTTCTTATTCTGCGGTATAGGTATGAGGTTATACTGATGAAAATTGTTACGTAATTTCGTAAAGGAGAAGTATAGCTTTGGTTCATTGCGGTATATGGTTTTAGGATCGTATAGTAATATTTTCAGCAACTTAATGGCGTTTGATTAGGACTTGCGATATGGTGTAATATATTTATTAATTAACAAATTACTGTCAGTAAAGTTAGAGTCTCGGCAGATTTTATGACATTATACGAATTTAATGTGGAAAAAATAATATTTCAACGTAATTTGTCGTGTTCTGTCAGAATTTAGCATAAAATTGAGTAAATAAATAAATAAATCATATAACATAGGTTGGAAAACGGAAAGGTGTGACAAACAAGTCCTGCTGTGATAAGAAGCATTGATTGATCTTTCATCGGCACTATACAGCAATTCTTCTTACAGATACTTCGCAACGTGTACATTTAATTTCTTATCGTCTAATTAATTTTTTGACAAATTACACGAGCGATTAAAAAGCGCCTAAAGAGCAATAAATATCCGAGACAAACTCAATTTAATTAATTATGAGCCGATCGCTTCGGCTCTTCATTCTTCAATGAAGAAAAAAATTGTTCTCCTCTAACGTGTTTACTAATTACAGATTAAATGGCAGATTAAGATAGGCAATAATGGACATAAATTAGCGCTGTATATACAAGGCCCCGATAATAGAGATTTCTGCGTCTCTCTTTCTCGCGTCCTGACGTAAACTTCTCTCCTCTTATCTCTTAATGATGTCACATTCGCTCTCTCGGCTCTCTGTGTGTTTGTCTCCCTCTCTCTCTCTCGCTCTTTAGCTCTCAACTTTCCGAACGTATATAAAAACGAGGCGCAGTTCGTTTTATCTTTTGCTCGGTTTTAAAAATAGGTCCTGGTCAAAGAAGGTCGCTTTGAAACTGATTGCTATAATTACATTTCGCTTCTGTGAAGAGAAAAAAAAACAGAGCTGCGTTCGCCGTCCTTGAAGCGGCAACTCGCCTATTAGTCGTTAACTTTATGAACAATTTTTCTCTCACGACGATCCCTTAATTCTGACAAATCAATTTATTGCATTTAATTCAATTTTGACGTTAAAAGCAGCTATTCGCCAATTTTGCTGACTGCGGCGACCTGAAAAAGTGTACGACGACGATGCTTGAGATAAAAATCTATAGTCATTCTACGAGAATTCGTGGACGAAGAGTTCGACGTCGCGCGTTGAAAAAATCGAGAAAAAAATCATGAGCGCGCGGTTGTGTCGCATGGACCGATCGACGACGACGACAGTGTGCGTGTGCGTGACACTGACATAAAATCAGCTTGACGGCGTGAGAGAAAAAGAGAGCGAGAGCGAACGACAGAGAGAGAAAAAGAGATTGAGAGAACGGATTCAAAAGGCAGCACGCGCTATCAGCTTCCTCGGTTAGGAACTGCGCGAACGAGAAGTCGAGCGACCGTTCGATAAAGATAACAAACGGTCCGGCTTGTTTCTCTCGCCTTATTTCTTTCTCTCTCTCTTTCTCTTGCTTTATTTCTTATTTTATTGATTATCAATAAATTAATTATATGGACAAAACATAAGTTTAAATTTTTCATTGTTTCATTAAAAATAATATTATTTGTTATTTATACATTTTAATAATATTGAGTTAATTGACATGATTTTTCCTGTACTATAAAAGGTGATGAAAGGTTCGAAATCTAATTTGAAATTATAATATTCTTTCAATTCCAGACATATTACTAAAGTATAACATTCGCTATGCTACAGCGAATTCTTTTTGCTATATTATATTTAAAGTACACCCGTCTAAAATATGCAAATGACTTCTGATTGGAATCTTACTTTAACATTTTAATATATAAATCACATGAGAATTACTAAAGTATGAATTTCGAAAAAACGTGAAATAATTTTTAAAATAATTTTTGAAAATTCCTGAATATAAATATCTCCCCCCCCCCCCAAAATTATTCATGTCGAATTCGATTGAATGTCTTGCAAAAATATCTTACAAATCCTACTATAATAAATCACGAGTGTAATTTACACATCAAAGCCACAGCAGACAAAGTAATCCTCATTGTTATTATAATAACTTGTTCAAGACGCATCTGCACGCGGCATCTAACGTTATATACCAGTAACAGCGAAATCTTGTTTATCCAAACAAATATACACATAACACTCACCGCGCGCGCACACCTAAACAACCTCGAGAACTCAACTTAACTCCCAGGAGAGCCCTCGACAAGAAAAAAAAAGTATACTTGAGCGAACAATTAAACTCCTCGCGCCAAGCTATATTCCATTCCCACATTTATATAACGCACTTCTTTATATTTAGATTTATCACACTCGCACTTTCCCTCCTCTTTTTTTCCGTTGTCGCGTTGGGGCCCGAAAGCAGCCACGCGTAGGCGTTCGATAGCCCCGTGATATCTGCCTTCTCTCTTTCTCTCTCTCTCTCGTGTGCGCGAGCTGCTATAAAAAAGCGACGACTTCTCTCGTTCCCTTACAACACACAGCCTCCTCACCACGCACGTATATACATATACATACGCACATAAATGTATCGAACGACGACGACGACGAAGAGGACTACTCCCGCTCTCTCTCTCTCTCTCTCTCTCTCTCTCTCTCTCCCTCGTGCACGCGCCCGCGCGCGCACACGCATATAGCTTCCGAGCGACACGATGTTGCTACCGGCAGGATCGTAAATATTCCGCGGATACTGCTTCTCCACTTTACTGCGCCAGCGCGTGTATATCGGAGGAGAGAGAAGTGCTTGCTTGCCTGCCTGCTTGCTTGCCTCCCCCGTTCACGCTGTTGTTTTTCCATCCGGGGTAGAAAGGAAGAAAGAGGAAGAGAGAGAGAGAGAGAGAGAGAGAAGAGCGTAAAATGAATTACGTTTTCGACGTGCCGATGCGAAACGAGAAGCACTGATTCACGCGGATTTCAGCGGCCATTACGAGATGCTGCCTGGGGGTTTACGCGTGTCGTCTAGGATCCGATGTGAAGCGATCGATTGAATTACATCGGAGGTATAGTAGACGACAGAGCGCGGAGGAAGCGGATCGTATGATAATGTTGTGCTGCTACGACGACTAGTATATAGGCCTGAGAATTTATAGAATAGCGTAGTTGATAAATTGTGTTGTTTGTTGTGGTGGTATATAGTGTTTTTGAAGAGTTTTAAGAGATCTGGTAGAGAAGCATGTTGTCATTTCTCGTTTCGTTAACATTAAAACATTTTACTTTATTACTTTACTTGCGTGTATGTGTTAGTTTACCGTACGCCACCTAGCGGTGCATTTTATTATTAAACATATAGTATTACAATTATAGAATCCATAAACTGTTGTTTCGAATGTTCTGTTTCTTTGATAATTCAGAGAAGATCGTTTGTCGGTTCAGTTTTGTAAAAATTTATAGATGTCATAGATTCTAAAAATTACGATACATCCAAATTTTAACAAATCGATTTGAAAAAGAATTCTTGCTTCCAGATGCCCTGAAAGTTATGAATACGCTATCCTGCTAAAACTACCGATATATCAAGCGAAACCGGAAAGATGCGCTCAAGTCTCAGATATTATAACAAGGAAGAGCATAGACCGAAAAAAGAAGTCGCGAAAGAGCAAGAGAGAGAGAAAGAGAGAGAGAAGGATTCGCATTCGGTGGGAACGAGGAGCGAGAGGCTCGTTGGCCATTTCTCCGTCTCCTCGGCTTCTTCTTGTTGCGGTCGCGTACGGTCGCACACATAGGTGCACCTTTTTTCTTCCTCTCTCACTCTCTTTCCTCCTTCTCCTCCTCCTTCTTCTCTTCCTTCTCTTCTTCTTCTTCTTCTCCGTCGCTCGTATTTTAAGGCTGAGCTCGCGTTATAATATCCGCGGACGCCCGAGCCGTAATTAAAGGCACCAGGCGCGCGCGCGCGAGCGAACGAACGCTGCTCTCTTCAACCGCACTTACGCAATTTGCTCATCCGTGCCTAATTGCTCGCTCTTTCTCTCTTCCTACTACCCTTCCACCTTCCTTTTGTTCCCTTCGATTCTGGAATATCGGCTTGAGTACATATACGCATATACGTATGCAACTTCGCGCCTATGGATTAAGAGATTTGGAGGAGGAATATATATATATATGTATGACGATCGCGTGACATGTATACGTTTCGTGCACATACATGCGTTTTTGCGCGGTCCCTTTTGCCAGTGAATGTCGCCGCGCGTACAATGAGGGATAATTGAGGGCTCGTGTGTGGCGCGCAAATCGACTTAAGTGAATTTCGCTCTGTACGCGTGCGCGACGTTTAAGTGCATTAAGCCGACGGGAAGAAAGATGCTCGGCAAGTTTTGCGCGCGTGCGCAAATTCCTTTAGTTGCTACTGCAGTTTAAAGGTGTCGTGTTTAAAGTTATAAAGACAGCGAAGAATCGAATTTTTCTCAAAACGTGCAACGAAAACGCGCAATTACTTACTGAAAAATGTAATGATATTATATTTTTCGGGTTTTTCAATTGCAGTTGTAAATACTTATATTTAATTTGTCCACGTAT
The DNA here is from genome assembly GCA_035583055.1 of Torymus tubicola. Classification (NCBI taxonomy): domain Eukaryota; kingdom Metazoa; phylum Arthropoda; class Insecta; order Hymenoptera; family Torymidae; genus Torymus; species Torymus tubicola. The sequence goes on from JAWWEQ010000045.1 coordinate 13,936,613, forward strand.
TTTCGTTAATTCAATAATAATTGTAAAAAGAAAAAAATTAAAATCTTCAATAATCAAAATTATTATTGTAATTCGACGTTTAATAAGGAAAGAGAAAAATTAAGGAAAAAAGGAGTCTTGACAGCTTTCAATTCCAGCAGAAGATATTTCACATATTATCCATCGTTTACCTAATTGCGATATTTATTAATATAATATTCAGTGTAAATATAACGTCAGAATCAAAATTAAAAATTAATATAACTCCGCGATAAAGAAGCGACTCTGCTCGATCTCCAAATTAACCGAAATCGAAACGGAACGATATCGCAATAAAATTTTAACGCGCGCACGGTTACCCAAAGAGAGACAGAGAGAGAAATCCAGTCGCGCTTTTAGCTCATTTTTCACCGCGCGAATTTAATAATTATTAACGGCATCCTCGTATATATAAATACACCCTGTCATCGTCGAATCAAGGAAGAATAAACTCGAGGCTATATTGGCCGTAAGCTCAGCAGCGCGTTACAACTTTGACATTGGGATAAAAAACGGCACGGTGTAATCTCGTATACCGATTTCTTTTTTTTTTTTGCTTCGCACGCTTGCGTATACATATATGCGAACACACACGCGTGTTCGCCGTAAAACTTAATAATAGAACCGAGATTCAAAAAGTATTTCGATTTTCTGCGACCGAAGACGCGAAGTGGAGAGAAGAGAGAGAAGTGGAATCAAAAGAGTGTAAATTTCGAGAATCACGCTTATATAGGCTTCGAATACCGCCCGTGAAGAGGAACGGGACGATGCACCTTCGAGCTGCTGTACCACACACACACAGATATATACATACATATATATATACACACAGATTCATCGAGGCCGGAGAAATAAATGGTTCGAATTCCTTCGGTAGTGTGCCGCTGACACCTCGCCGCTCGATTTGTCATTCCTATTCTAATTCTCGTAGATGTCGTCGGATATTTTAAGGTCGATACAACTGTATATAGATCGGCACCGTAAGAATAAATAATTTATTTGTGAAAAGAAGTCGAGTCACCTGGTAGACGTGCCCGCGTGGTGTTGAAATAATCTAGTTTCTTTTTCTTTTTTGATAAATGTGAAACAGCCTAGTTTATTTTGTTTACTCGGTTTTCTGAAAGAAGTGACTGTTAAACATGTATCATAAGTATATAATTCAAAATACAGTGTATTACTATAACGTTATTAAATGCATTTTTAAACATTCCTCTTACATGATTCAACGTAATCATCTCTATAGAATCCACTGTGTGTATGTGTGTGTGGATCATTTGTTCGTTTTAATTTCAAAATTATATACCAGCGGCAATATCAGCGGAGCGCAAGGAACGCACACCTACTCCACCGACGCCAAATCACAGAATGTGTAAGCACTTTTACGACCGGAATTATCCGAGGGAGCGAGTGAGGCGCCAGCCACGGAACGTCGGCGTCGGCGGCGGCGGCGTCCCTTTAGTCTTTTCATCGCCGGCAGATGAGCACATAATAATCGAGCGCTGCACTTCGATTCTCTCTTTTGGCTCCACTCTCTTTCTCTCTCTCTCTCTCTCTCTTGCCATTCCGATTCAGACCGTTCACCACTATATAGCGCTCGTATACGCGCTTTATGAATTATTCATAAGGTTTATGAATTGCTCGCGCGCGAGTTTTGTAGCGAAATTTGCGAATTTCAATTTGCGAGAGAAGAAAGGAGAGAAAGAAGAGAGGTATTTTGTAATTAACGGAGAGAGAGAGAGAGAGAGAAAAGGGTGTCGATTTTTACATATGAATCGAGCGACCGAATTAAAGAAATTGCACGCGGTTGTGCCGCGAATACATAAAACATTTTTGTACCATTAACGTGTATATATAGTGTCTGTGTGTGTGATTTTGGAGCTAAGAACATTTAAATGTACGAAAATATTTCAACCATGCTGAATTAACACTTGCTTGGTTTGGCCAAAAATGCACGTATATATACGCGTGTATAGTTAATGTACGGTGTTAATTTATATCTTTTAATTGATATAACAACTGTTTTCACACCGTAGCGCTTTTATTTTTGACTTGTAGTTACAACTGCCGGCAACAGGTACTTAATTAAAAGTTTTCTTTTTCAATTTTAATGACGTAACTTTTACTCCTTTGAATAAAGCGCAGAAAAAAAACGCCCGAATGTGTAATTTTTTTCACAGTTCGACTGAAACAGGTCAAAGATTCGGTCGCTCACTCTCTCTCTATCCACTGGCAAACAAAAAAAAACACATACACATACGTTTCAATGAACATCGACAAAGCCATTTGCAAAAATCAACCAACAGCGCAACTCTATCGAATAATAATCGCGCGTGCGATGTATATATCCTTTTATATCATCGACTATACACTGCTTCTCGAATTACGGAAAACAAGTGGCCGCACCGCATCGGCGCGCGTGCGCGTAACCCACTTCTGATTTTTCGAATCCCATAAAACTCAAGCGCGTGTGCACGCGTTTTTCGATGAATTTTCATTCACATACACATACATACATACATGCATAGAGAGCCAGTCCAGTTCTCTCGCAATGGTTATCGAGCAGTGCGGCTTTTTTTCCGACGGCTACCGGCTATATTTTATTGCTGGGTTGTTTTTGCTGGCCAGCGGCAGTAAGCGAATTTCCAGCGAATGCACACGCGCGACGCGTTACTCTAATTGCATTACCGGATCGTATAGCGACGCTCTCGTCTCGTTTCTTTTTCTCGCGCGCGCGCGCACGCATTGAGAGAAACGATCCTTTCGCGTTGAAAATTTCTCATATTTGGGATTTCTCAGCTCTCGGTTTCTTCAACAGTCCATAGCGTGTGAAGAATAAAGATTTTTCCGGGTGCTTGAAATTCGGATTGGCGAGGCAATTGGTATGTTCCACATTCTTATAGTGGTTTTTTTTGTACTTTAAGCAAAAAAAAAAGATTTTTTATGGTTGCAAATATCAAAGGAGATAAGTAATGAAAAACAGTATAAAGATAAAAAGCGTATATTGTGTATAAGACTAAGAGAATCTGAAAACGTTATATTGAAATAAAGTTTGAACACGCAAAATAAATAAAAATTCATAAGAAATTTTCTAAACATTTGTCCAATAAAAGTATCTTTTCACAATTTTTCTATTCAGTAACGCAAAATCTCTTTGATTAATATCAGTACATTAGTATTACGGGTCAAAATTCTCATAAATCCCATCGTTTCCTCACCACATCACACAGCGACCTCCGCAGCGCGCATCACAACCGCGCAATACAAAAATTAGAATATAGACGATCCACTTTTTTCCGGCCGCGGATTCCATTCTGCGTGAAAAACGAGCTTAGCACATAATGGGCTCGTAATTCATAAAGGCTTAATTCAAGGAGGTCGATATAGGCGCGGGAATCTTCTCTCGAGATGCGCGCCTGGGATATTCGCACGGGAGGGAAAAAAGAAGGTGCGCGAGTGAGAGAGAGACTCGACTAGACTCGTTGGCTTTCGTGCCTCGTGTAATTGCTGCAACGACGCGCGGCGGCGGCGGTCGCGCTGATGTTTATTCAATAGGCTCGACTGTCATCGCTGATATTTTTATCTGTCGATGACGGGATTTTCGCGTGAATCGAGGATACTATCGTCGATGGTTTCTAGGAGTCATTTTTCTTTTTCTCAAATGAATGAAACAGAGAGAGAAAGATAAATTATATGGAGCAATTGAAACGGTGAACTTTTTATCCGCGGGATAAATATTCCAGTAGCTGTCAGTGGCCTCATAACTGCCAGTTGGAGTGATTTTAAATTACTCCGTTAATAGATGATATCTATTAAACTACATTCCTCAAATAAATGGACGAGTAAGAATGCGAAGTAGTCAGTGATTTCAATCTTCGCAGCAGCAGCAGCACGACATTAATGAAACGATAATTTTAAAAACCTATGATATACGAAAGACAATTTGATATCCTTTACTTTATGCTTGTGAGCGTACCCTATCACAATTGACGGTACGAGCGCACTGATCCGAGGTTTTTTGGGAAGCATGACCCATGACCCCACTGCAGCGATTGCATATGAATTGAACTTTTGGAGAACATGTGCAAAGTCGTGGACGAGATAAGGTCGTAAAATAAAGTGGCAAAGATGAGCGAATGAACTCCAATCGTATATATATGGTATAGAACGGAAACTCTAAATTTCATGTAAAAAGGATGTTTTCTGTGTTTAAATGAACATTAGTATGTACTACAACTATCATAGAAAAAAAGTTTGTATTTTCACTTATTTACTAAAGTGTGATAAAGTGAATTAATTTTAAATCGTTGGGCGCCACTTTTCTACAAATTTTATTCTACCCTTATTTACTAAAAAATGATAATTTTACGTTTTTCAACGCAGAAAAGTATAACATACTAGTGAGGTTTTTATATTTATTTTATATTTACTAAAAAAAATTTAATTTTCTTCCGTTGGGCGCCAATTTGATATTCTCATCATAATCGATACTTTTGACGCTTGCCAAAATAAACGAAATCCAATCGCCTAACCAACTCATCCTAAAATATTACCTCGAGTCTATACAAAAAAAAACTCTGCAACAGCTCCACCTGACGACAGGCTATATACGATTCCGCGCGATCCGTCGGTCCCCGCGATCGTACAGTTCAGATTGTCAGCGCGCGGCTATGCGCTCGCGTCCGCTGTACAGTCTGGAGATAGACTTTGATCGATGGCCAGATTTCCTCGGGTCTTTGGAAATTCCGCCGTATCGGTGATCTCGCGCGGATGTAAATAGCTCGCGCGCGGTGCGCCGCGCTTTTTTCTCCTGCTGTACACACCGTGCGATCCTTATCCCGCACAGCGCGAGCTCGCAGTTGTGAACTGTCTTTGAAGACGTCGCTGCCGCGCGCGAGCGCGAATTAATACTTAGTTTCCGTGATAGATAGAGAAGTGCGGAGGGCTGATGTCGTGTCGAGGTTAGATGTTATATAGGTTCGATGATCGATATGAATCGTTTAGTTGAATTTTGTGGTTGAACACGTGGTGCGATATATATTTTTCATTTTCCAGGAGTTATTCTAATCGAATAAAATAATTAATCTGGAATCAAGTTGTTGTAATTGATGTAAGCTGATGTTGTAATTCAAATCTTGATAGACACGTGGAATGATAATTTGAAATTTAAATTTTCACTGGTTCGTGGCTCTCTTACTTAATTTACAAGCCTGCAGAATGGTTTATCGAATTCTAATAGAAATCTTTATTGAAATGTTTTGACTTTTGGCTATTGACTATGTAAATAATTCACGTACTATCACAACTTCTTATCGAGTGCTAATTTTTTATCCATTTTTTTTTATTTACTTGCATGCAGATTGGAAATGAATCTTATCTAATAAAATATGAATTTTCAAATGACAAACAATTGTTGGTTTAAAACGAAATTCATAACGCTAGAAGCAAACAGCGTTGACTTTTACCAAGAGTTTCCATAGATGGAAAACACATCTGATAAAAATATGCAAAGATCGCTCTAATCGTCTCGTAGACACTGATGACGTTATTAGCATTGCAATAAATCAGCGGACATGTTAATTGATAAACTGCCCGCGTGTCAGCGAGAAAAATGCGTGAGTGTAAGAGTGAGAGAGAGAGAGGAGGAGGAGAGAATATCACGATGTGAAGGGGAAAAAATAAGAGTAATTGATGAACGATAACGCGAGAAGAAGAAGAACGCGAATAAAAGATTCGCTTTTTCTCTGTAAACGATAAACTCGTTATATTACAAGACAGATTGCTGTTTCTGTTTGACTTCTACGGAATATTCACAGTTTAATTAAATAAATATTATATTTGATTGACAATCGAGTATCAGAAAGTAATTTGTAATATGTAAGTACACCTTTTTTCACACGGACAAAGTTTTTAACTAAGACTATAGAGCGAAAGAAAATTTTAAAGATGAAATTCATGTAAAAATGTTATAGATTGTTGCAGAAGTAGTAAATTTACGTCAGTAAAAAGTATTTTTACAACAATAAAACTTTATGTTAAATATTAGGTCTATATATATAGAACAATATTGAAAACGTCTCAACTATAATATTCCATAAAATTTTTTATTTAAAAAAAAAAAAAAATTTGTTTAATAATTAAATTTAAAATGATAGCCTCTGAAGCTCTTCAATATTAAACTAACCCAAAAAAAATCACTAAGCATTTTCCTCTCACCCATAACTTAAAACCACGCGCACATATGTGTACAATTTTACCAGTTTACAGACCTCGACAAGACCATTCTTAACCACCGCACTCCCTCACAAAACTTGTGACCCAACCGCTTTTCTCTCTCTCTCTCTCTTTCTCTCTCTTCCACAAACCACAACATAACTCATCACAACTGTCATCACCCCTTTTACAGCCGTCAATCGTGCCTCATCACCATCGGCCACCGATAAGCCCCACACATACAACCACGAATAACCGCAAAAAAGCTCTTCGCTTGCAAACACACGCAGACACAGAGACGAAAAAGAAAGCGGAGCGAAATCCGGGAAAGAGTGAGGCTATATGCCATATAGCCGGGTATAGTGCGCGCGACCCCGCGTTCCGCGAACGCGCACACCGCCGCCGCCGCTGCCGCAGCACGCGACGGATATCTCGGGCTGGCTGCTCCAATAAATCACCCGCACGGCTGCGGCGGCGGCGGCGGCTGGCTATCGCCAGCAGACGCGCCGTGCGCCGAGTAAGAGAGAGAGAGAGAGATGGCCCTTATCTTACTCGCCGAACTCGGAATAATCGCGCGAGCCTCGAGCTGCGGCTGTCGCTGTCTCTTTCGGTTGGTTGGTTAGGTTCTTCTCTTCTTCTTGTTTTTTTTTCTTTTGGTTTTACAACGTGGCAGTGGTGCTTGTTTCTCGTGGGTTGGGTGTGGAGGGTGCAAAGAGGGAACGAGGAAAGCAAAAGCTTTTGGTTGTCGCGTTGGGTATCGTTTTTGGTAAAAGTAGCACGGTTTGTTTAGGGAAAAAGTGAGTGTAGATGGTAGGAGTAAGGTTGCGTTGAAGAAAAAAACAGCTCCAACTTATTCTTAAACTTCCATATTCCACAACTCTAGAAATCTAAAGTATCAAAGGCTTATAGCTATTATCACTGAACAGTAACCACTTGACCGAAACATTACCAACCACGAAAGACAAATGACTATACGTCGTATCTGTAAAATCACTCATAACGTAATAGAAATCATCATTCTCTATACACGCGGCTTCTTTTCGTCGGCAAGAGTTGCTATCGCGCGCTTCGGAAAATCCGAACATCGCACGACGCTGTGCTTGCCAAAGATCAGTCACGTTGGCTTTATGAATGCACGACGATACAGAAACTATATTAAGATGCGTGCGATGATATGACATAAATAAATTCGAGTTGAAGTCCTGATGGTCTCTCGGGTTTCTCGGTGGATTAATTGTCCGCGACGTGGAATTGTTAAATGTCGGTAACGAATCGCTCTTGGCGAGACTTTGATTACTTTATACAATGGTATACAAACGGTAGAATATGTGCTAGTGTTACTCGATATCGTTTTGGTGATTTTATCGTTGCTGTATATAAATATATATATATATAAACGAAACCGCAAATTTAACGTTTTGAATGTTTACCTCGAATTTCAAGCCATCGTTGGATGTATATACGTAGCAAAACTGGTACAGTAACGAAGTTGAAGTGAAAAATCTGACTTCTTCGGTATAGATAACGAGGAAAAAAATCTTTCTTCTACGATACTGTACAATAAAAAAAAGCTCGAAACCCAAGCTTCTTTCCACACACTTCACCGACCGCGTGTACTACACACTGTCTCGTCGCCGTTCTTTCGCATGTGTGTTTCTCTCTCTCTTCGCTTCTTTATCTCCAATCGTTTGTTTATTAATCCACATGTACACAAGCTGCCGCGTGCGTTTGTATCTTCTTCTCTCTCTCTCTCTCTCTCTCTGACTCTTCGCGGCACGTCATCTTATCTCTCGATTCCCTCTATTCTTTCGCTTGCCGTCTCACTCACTGCGCCTCACTATCGCACTTTCTTCTTCGCGTTTTTTGCCCGCCGACCGGCACTATCGTCATCTCTTATCCGCGCGTGAGTTCAAGGAGCGCTGCTACTTTATTCTACGTATATATATGTATATATACGTATAAAAAAAAATAAGAATGAATATGAAGCCGGCTAATCGTCGCCGGATTGACTGGCGCGAAACGTACACATAAGTATATGCGATATTGCAGTAAGGGGGCTAAGTCCACTTTTTCTGATGCTTCTTCGTGAAACTTTAGCAGCGATATATCTTGCAGTGAGGGAATCGGTTTAAAATAAAATTTCTTCATTGACCTCACTCGTACAATCGCAATAGTGACAGTTTAAAAATAAAGTGTATAAACGTTAAAATTAAGAATTAACAAAAAAAGATTCACTATACAATTCCAATATTTACTAAAACTGGACAACCGCATTAACTTCCTTTAAATGTATACCGGTATTCACGCCCCTTAATGAAATAATAACAGCCCCGTTTCCGTGTCCCACTTGAAAACCTACAATTTTCCCAACACCCTTATAAAACGAACGTTTATACCCTCGCCCCTGCTTCCCTTAAAAATTCCACGCTTATCGAAGCTACCATATCCACTATATACTTTTCGCTTTTCCGTTGAGCGATTTTCGAATTTCCAGTGCGCTCGTCGTCGCCCCATCGCTTATATATATATGTGCACACGCGAGCAAGCGACGCGCGCGGCTGCGCCAACGTCAGCTGCTGCACCTGCGCGGTGTACACACGAGAAAGAGAGAGAGAGAGAGAGAAAGAGATTCTATCTCTACTCTAAGCGAACGTTCGCTGACTCGTTCACGTACATATATATACGCATACGGCGATAAATTGAACGGCATTAATATACATCGAATGCTTAATGGTCATTCCCTTTTTTTTCGCGAAACCGAGAGGGAATTAAATTCGCGCGGACGTTTCAATCTTCGCGTCGCGCGCCAGTATTTTTAGGCGAGTATAGTAGTTCTGGCCGTGTTTGTGGGGAAAGCACGCGAGACGTGTCGTTAATTATTAGCACCGAGGTGAAATAAGGGATGGTGTATTTGTAGGGAACGTCGTGTTTTGTATTGCAAGTGGATTTGTATATACGTTGTGGTGACATTGAGATATGTGACTTTTGTAAAACGATAGATTTGGATAGTTGGTTATTTTTTTTTCGAAAATATAAAGAAGGCGCGAATTGGGCAATAATGTATACGCGAGTCTAGACGCGAATTTTTGAGTGTCGAAAATCGTATAATTTCTACATTCTATCTTTCGCCAAGATAGTCGAGGTGATATACTATTGTAGTTACATTATGTAAAAGGATTAAGAAATATGCCTCGGTGGCGGGAATCTGCGTGGATCTGTTTGGCTAATGTACACTATGGTATAATTATTACTTCATTATTCACATTGATTGGGCATGAATCACACGGTTGCCGCTGAGATCCAAGCATGCGAATTACATTATTGTGCGTTTTTATGATCCATTAAATTAAAAGATTAGATTATTCAATAAGAAATGTTAATGATTTGATCTAACGTTGTAATACAGTGCGTGGAGAAAAAATTACTTTTCAATTCACATTACAGATTCTACGTTTACATATGAAGAAAAATGTACATTCGCAATGCATTATATGAAAACCTGTTTGCAAAAGTCATTGAACATTGCTCTTTTTTGTTGCAGAACATGTATTTTATGCAAAATCAAAAAAAAATGATACCAATACAAAGGGTTTGTATGTTAATGTAACCAACAAAAAATATAAGACTATTGACTTTAAATTTTCCGTTCAAGAAGTTTCCACTTCCTCAAATTCAACGTTAATTCAATTCAATCGCTATAGCGCAGTGCGGTAATGAATGCATTGTAAACAAAATGAATTGTTGCATAGCAGGTATCTATTTTAAATAAGTGAGACAGCAAGTATAATCTTGTCGAGATAATGAATCATGGTGTCGCTTGGACTAGGTATTCAATCATTGTGTTACTTTAGCGCAAGAATACATTTTTAAATTATTTCAAACCCGATACTATTTACTGCTTCTCTTTTGAAGTTGAAGTAGAAAAAAACCAGGAGAGGAAGAATGCGCTCGTAAATAAGTTTCCTTTTCTCGTTGTCTTTGGAATGAACATTGGATAACGTCGCGTGTTCTTGTACCTTGATAGTATATCTATCATAAAAATTCTCTCTATCCCCGTCTCTCTCTTGCTCCCTCGCTTGCGCGCGTGCGCACACGAGACTTGAGAAAAATTCCTCTAACGCACTGTGGGAAAATTTTACACAATTAATGGTACTTTCACATACGCCGTATACACAAATCTTAAGTAGTGCATGTAAGACGGCTTTTTACGCCGGGACACAACGGCGGCAACGTCGCCTATATATGCGCGCCTGTATATACATATACGTGCACTATAGCCAGACAGTGCAAAAACTTCTGGAAATTTTGCCATTATTACTTCGTTCCCTGCAATATCTAATCGCGTTGTAGCATATTGCCGTAATGTAAACAGCGTAGTACTGACCCGAGTCAAAGTAAATTAGTATCACTTTAGTGTTATAATACTATAATGATTTGTTTGAAAAATTGCATCGTGTACCGATGATAAACATACATTGAGTTTTGTGTTTATTGGCAAGGAATGGATATAGTAGCTGATTGCGACTTCGAATAGCGTGTTTGAAAATTCAAGTTATGGTGAGGATATATAGAAAACTAATCACATCATAACTTTATGTAGAGTAATGGCATCGTATAAGCATTGAACCGCTGCAACATGGTTTTGCAACTACGCATGTCAAGGGAATAAAAGAGCCATCATGTTGTATAATTTTTCACTGTCAAGATTAGATTATTAATTCTAAGAAATAATGAAAATCTCTTAGCGATTGGTTACATAACCTCAAATTCAAGTTTTTAATGATATAAAATCATTTTCGTGATCTACAGATATACAAAGCTCTATTTTAATTTTTCAATAGCTAACAAAGTTTCAGAAAACTACTGTAACAACGACCGCATATCCATGCTATCAAGTTGCAGTATACCTATTTAAAGATCAATTTTTTGATACATTCTTATCTTTTGCTCAGAACAAGAAGTTGGACAGTTTTTAATATCGTCAATTGAAATATAAATATACTAAAACAACATTTTTAACCTGAACTGAAGCAACTCCGTTTCATTTAGTTGTCCTCATAGGTAAAGTAAGAAATACGAACTACTCAAGAAATTTACTTAAAAGCTGTCTACCAATTAAGAAAACAAATTATTACATGATTTTGTTACCCCTCTATAGAAGTTTATTGTTAGAATGCTAAAAATACTACTTCTTTCGAAACAAGCTACTAAAACTCATTTATTTCATGATCTAGCAAAGTAAACTTTATGAAAAATGTACTATTTCCTGGTAAATAAATTCACAATAAATCAACGAAAACATAATTATTTACACTAGGAATTCCAAATTCAGACTTTTCACTGCTAAAACTGTAAAATCTTTGTTACAAGCTCCCAACCTCCGTTATCCACTTTCGTATACCAACAACCTCATATTTATATTTTCTAAAGAACCAAAAAAAGGCAAGTACTTACCCAGTGCATGCCGGTGGTGGGAGGGGCGCGCTCCTCATAAACTCCCATCAGGGTGGCTGCTTGCGGGTGCTGGCTAGCGCCGAGGTTAGCACCACCACCGTGCGTGGAGGACGTGGACGCGGACGGCGAGGCGCCGCTGCTGCAGGCGACGGCAGCACCGGCGGCGGCGAGGGTGGCGACGGAATTTCTGACGGACGCCAGGAAAGAGGCCGGGAGACGACGCCGCCGTCGACCCGCGACGTCAACCTCTCCTCCTCACCACTCCTCACCTAGCCAACAAAACACCCTCGCTCACAGGCCTCGTCGATACGCCTCAACACTGTCACTACTTGTCATGTCTCTGTTACCTTTTATTTAGATATATACGTTTGCCTAACAATCTTGTCTTGTCACTGCAGAATTACGTCCTTTTTTTATATTCAACTAACACAAATACAGTTTCTACAGATTTGCTTTTACAAAAGCGACTACATTTTTCATCGGATTCTCAATGAAGGAAACACTGTGCTGCTCAGGTTGGGCGTCAAAATTTCTTCTACGAATTGAGCTTCTGAAGTTTTCTTATGGATGATAACAAATGCAGAATGATGCTATTCGTTGTGTCCAAGCCACTGGGTGATTACTACATCGATTCACTTATCATTGCAGTGCACTTCGAGATAGTTCGATGCACGTAATCACAGGTTCGTTGTGATGACATCATCATGGCATTGGAGGAACGATAAAAAGAATACTAAAATACTAAGAGCGTTGTTGTATTCTTGTGTTGTTGTCTAATTCTGATACCACTCTACTGCTGTCACTCGTTACCATTGTATATATATCTGCTGTCCTATCTACCTATGTGAAATCACCACAATGACGTCGCTATCAGCTGTAGCAACAACAACACGCTATCAAGAAAATCTCTTGCAATCAACCTGCAGCGCACATAGTCACACGAACTCACGAGGGTTGCGGAGCTACGTACGTACGTGTACGTGTATACGCAAGTGCACACGTATAAAACACAGTCGATTACGTCGTTTCGACTGCTTGGCCCCTCCGAAAAAAAAGGCGACGAGACAACGATGAGTATAGCAACCGCGCGCGCGCGTCTCGCGAGCTGGACCCGTGTCTCTCTCGCGTGTACACGGCACGTAGCGGCACGAGCCCGGATGAAACCGGAGTGAGGCCCGGACAGCCGGGAAGACCGAGTGCTAGCGCCGCGAGCGCCTCTCCGCGGTCCGCCCGGGACCTTTGGTCCGCTCGCGCGAGTGCGGGGCGTGGGGGAGAAAGGGGGAGAATGACGCGTCCGCGCGTGGGGGAACGGGCGCCACTCGTTTCGCGGCTTAGCTCCGCCTCTTTTTACCCCCACTACTGTGACTCTGACGCCTCTGGCCACGCCCACCGGGTATATGTGTCCGGCCCCCGCGCTTTGGCGCCCAACTTTTTACACGTGCTCGCGACGTTGTATGTATGTGTGTGCGCGCGCTCGCGTGGGTTTGGGCGCCACAGTTATACGTGCTGCTACTGCCGTATAGACGTGAAAGTAGGGTGAATGAAAGAGCGGTATGAAGGGTGGGAGCTGGAGAGAAAGAGAGCGAGAGAGAGAGGAGGAGAGAAGTGTGTGGAGTGTGTGTGAAAAATGTAAGAGGAACGAGGTGAAGACGCGACGGAGGATATCGAGTATACTGAGGTGAAAACGCAGAAAGTTCTGTGTATAAGAGTTTCGAATAGGGTGGAGAGAAAGTTGTCAATGATATATTTTAAAATCTTTTCGTAAATTTCAAGTAGTATGGAATACAGAGGTGTCAATATAGGAAAAATCAAAATACGTGACCATTAAAGGGATCATATTTATCATTTATACATTTGCCTATAAATACTTAAAAAATAGATATATCCTACTAGATATTTAATGCTAAAGAAATTAATTTTAATAACCAATTTTAAATACTCAAAAATTATTGAAGTTTTCATCTCAATAATTAAAGATAAAATTTGTGTAATTTTTTTAATACATTCAGAATATTCATCTATTTTCTAAAACAATTAAAATAAATTTTAAAATATAATAATTTCTTCATAGTAAAAAGATTCCTCCTTAGACAATAGAAATATTCTAAAAAATCTTATAAAAAATCTTAATATTTTTAAAACGATCAAGTGATAACGTTGAATAAATTAACATTGAAATCACGGATTGAAACATGGTATAAGAAAATGGCCTGACATTGTCAGCGCTATCTAAGTCTCTCTGATACGAACAAGAAACTGCTAGAGTGTCATCCGGTGTGGCTAAGTTACAAAAAACGTCGTGCGCCCGTGAATCGTCAAATCTATACACTTTCCGCGAACCAATAGTCACGAAAGCGGATAAATAAAAAAAAAGCTATAAATACAATTGGAATAAAAATTGTTCGTAGCGGTGTAGTTAAAATAAATCAAAGACCGCAGTCAGATTTTTTTGTTATATTTTTTTTAACGGCTAACGATTTTCCTTACAGGAAACGCAGTGATACTTGAACAGTATACAAAGGTTTAAAAAATAAAAGAAAATAATAAAATTAGTCATCAGACGTGTAATAGATTGCTCTATACAATAACACTGCACAGAGTTGCACAATTCATCTATCACTTAACCATGGTAAAAAAAAACAGCATTTCCCCGAGCCCCGAATCTCCCCGTATACATTGGCACACGAAGAAAGAGTGCAAAAGGAACGGCCATATAGACCTTTGGAGAAAGAGAGAATGAGAGGAAAAGAAGAGACACCGCTGAAAAAAGGCTTTAAACCGCAGAAAGCGTGGCCGGATGTCGCCTGTCCGCATGAGTGCCCGCCGATATTCCAAGGAGATCGTCCGCGTCCTCGGCGGTCGCGCGCGCGCGCGTAAGCAAGACAGAGAAAGAAAACGAAAGAGAGAGAGAGAGAGAGAGAGAGAGAGATAAAAGTGCTGCTGCTGTTGCTGCTCCTTGCGGTTTCGCCCGACGCCTTTTATATTCGTCTCGTTTGCTCTCGCGCGTCGCTAATACCGCAATTCATCTCGGGGCCTCTCCTTCGACAACGTCGCAGCTCGTCGGTTGAATAATGTCGCTTTCTTCCTCAGCGTCATCGACAGCTCGTGTATATACAAGGGCGAAAAACGACGCGGGACTTTTTCAAGAGGAGGAGGCTTCTTTTGCCTGTCGAGTGTGCTTTCTTCTGCTTCTTCTCGCGGCGAGCCACCGTTGTTTGCTGAATTATGTAAAGGGGCAGCGAGAAGTGAGAATAATTGTCGCTCCGGAAGTGCGGGTGTTTTTTTTTTTTTTGAGAGAGAGAGAGAGAGAAAGGAGAGAGGAAGATGATTGCTGGAGCGTGCCAACGTGGTTTCGAACATTTTTCCGAGGCTCGGTGTATGTAATTTCGTTTTTTCGGAAGTGGATGTTTGAGCTCGGGGATAGAGTCGTCGACTGTGATGAATAAATTGAATCTTCGTCTATTGCGAAGCAAATTACATGCTTTTTTTTAACAATATTGTAAATAATAATTGGAGGATTGTATAGCGTTACTGGATTATTCATCATAATGTAAATTAAAAAAAAAAGCATTTTCATAAATAATTATCAGTTTTGTCAGAATGTATTTTATTATCGCAAAGGATCTATTTGTAATTTACGACGGTTATTTCGGCATCACCATCCGAAACTTGTAAACAACATTATGTGCAAAAAGTATTTGATAAAAAGCGAAGTCATTTTATTTTTTATCTCGTAATCTTTGAATTTGCGAAAAATATCTCAAACAAACATCGCATGAATAATAGGGGGCTATCTTATAGTATACTTATGTTTGTCCTTGAAGGTCACTTCTGAAACTTCAATTCAAATTATTTTTCTCACAAATGCAGATCTCGAGATAACAAGAGGTAGGAGGAAGAACCGCCTCTTTTCCTATACATTGTACAATGAATTTGTAATATTCCTTTTAAGAATGATTCATATTTATAAATAGTGTTATAAAATGCTTTCCAAGAAGAATCTTAAACTTGATATTTATATGTAAAAATACTTAAATCAAACTTATGACAATAGTTTGTCATATCCTTGAACTTTTATAAACACAAACGACAACGATTCATCATTTATATACATATTACAAATGACACTATATATATAAATATGTTTGCCATATTTCCGCCGCCCTCCTCATAACTCATCCTCCACCGGTTCTCCCCCTCTCTTTCTCTCTTATAACATGCTTACGCACGTTTCCCTCTATCCCTATTCCCATATATATGTATATATATATTATACATCCACGCACCACCGGTCATCTCACCTCCTTAGCGGGCGCCGAAAAACAGCTGAAAAGCGTATACACACACACACGTCTGGGCTCAGAAGTGGCTCGTGCGGGAGGACGAAGAAAGCGCCATTGTGCGGCCGACCGGGAATTACGGGGCACGGTCAGTCGACAATAGGGCCCGAAAGAACGAGAGAGAGAGAGGCCCTAAACGCCTTCCTAATTCTTCCTCAATTGGGGCAGGGGGTCTGCGCGAGCGCGCGTGCGTCTCGATGAGGAATCTATTATTACGACGGGGAGAAACCGTCGAGACAGAGGAGGGAGAGCAGAGGGTAGAAATCTGTTGTGTTGGGCTTTTGGGGCTCGGAACGTTTTATGGGTGTTTTCGAAAAGTGGAAAGAGAGAGAGAGAGATAGATAGATAGAGAGAGAGAGAGCGTGAGGTCAAACATGAGGGGAGTGATAAAGTGATTTGGATGAAAGAGGAGTCGTAAATTTTGATGTATTGTTGTGCAATGTCGGATGTGCAGTTGTTGTAAGATTTGTTTAGAGAAAATTAATGAAAATAAAATGATAATGTTAGGAATAATGTTAGTTGTTAAAAAAAATATGCTAACTTACGTCCACTATTAAATATTTTAATGATATAGGAAACATTGTAAAAGTTCTTTACGGCTATCTTAATGTTGTTAAAAGTATATCATATTTTATACTTTGAATCCATTTATTATCACCACAAAAACTATTTATAAAATCAATTCTATAATATAATAATAAATCTAAATTTTTTCAGAAAATATATCTCAAACGTGTAAGCTTTTATATAAATAATAAAAATGTATTTAAAAATTTATTTTAAAATTTTTAGATTAAGAGTTTAATTTTAGACAATTTTATTTTACCAAGACACATAAAATTGATAGAAAACTATAAATTATCTGAGAATAACTAAAATTTTGAAATCTCTTTTAAAAATCACGTATGCTCTTGAACACCATCAAAGATCATTAATGATTTCGTATATAACGTATGACAAACGAGTTTATGATGAATAGAAAAGCGTCACGCTAAACGCTGCAGTTTTCTAACTGTGACTGTAGATCGTTATCCTCAAAAGACCAAAGTTAGTCCAGTTTTAGGTAATCTTATTTAACCAACCGCTACCACCCTGACTTATCTACCCGACAAATCATCAACGCGCCACTCCCGCTAAAAATGACTACTTAATTTTGCAAATTTATCACAGGATCTATCGCTAACTCCACTCGCGGTCATGCCTTTCCGACCTGTCCACCTCCATTCATTGTCCCTTCTTCCATCTCTTCTCTCTCTCTCTCTCTCTCTCTCTCTTTCTCCACTCCAACCATTCGGCGCCTACCTCACTCCTCAAGTATATACACATACACATCCCTCTGTTTGTTTCCCCTCGGGCGAGTTTTACCTGAAAAGACATATATATAAGCAGTGGTCAAGGAAGAAAACGCGGAAGGGCCGAGAGAGGGATTATATAGGAGACGCAGATGCGTTTCCGCAAAACGGAAACGTCAATGGTGGCACTGGCCTCTTTCAGTCGCTCTCGAGGTGAATTCGACCGGAAGATGATGTCTATAAGCTCGCACTGGTAATCCAGTTGCTCGTATTATCCGGTGCACACGCGCGCACCTACTGTGTATATAAGAGGGATAAACGGTCTGTTTAGTGCGGAGTGTGAATTGTTCGCGGTTAGAGAATTGCTTCTGGTTGTGTAAATTAATAAGCTGTGGACGTGCACGGCTATTGGCAAGGATACACACGCGTTCTCAGTGAGGTGTTGTGCGTATATAGAGGAGGACGTTTGTTGCCTGAGGAGAGAGAAAAAAAAGGAGACTTTTGAAAACTTTCGCTCGAATCGATGCTAAAACGGTGCTTCACTGCTGCGTGCCGCGCTCTTGGACATACTTGAGAAGTTCTTTTATATTAATCTTAAGAAATATTTTGAATATCTTGAGGATATAGTTTGGGTAAAGTACAATGATATATGTTGTGGTACTTTTATTGGGCGTTCTTTTAAAAGGTATTTTTGGATTATGACTTTTTTATTTCAAAAATATTTTCTGGATATTTTATTTTATTTTGTTTTATTTGGCAGTTACAGTTAAATATTATAATGCAATTCGTTGATTTATTATATGTATATCGTAGCTTCTGATTGTAAATTATCACAATGGAAATTTTTTAGTTGTAATTGTATAAATTCATTAAATACTGATATAAAATTTTAATAAAGGCTGAGAAAAATGTAGTTATAGAATCCGTAAAATTTCTGTTCATTTTAATATATATTTTTAATTTCGAATTGAATATAGGAATTCTTGATCTGAAAACTTTGTAATATTGTATTTAGGATACGATAACATAATATTTTCAGATTAGGAATTTCTTTTCTTGTATAATACTATATATTATATTTATTTAGAATGCCTCTATTACAATTCATTCACATTGTAGAAAATTCAACGACAGCATATTGGGTATCCAAAAAATTCCTATCCTCATCTCTTCCCAAAAAAAAAACATTACTTATCACCTACCTTTCAAAACCCATCGAATACAAAACAATATTCCACTCCTCCATCCCACACTCCAACTCAACATCTAAATCGCTTTTTACCTTTCTCGCAAGCCGCGCACGCTCCAAAAGCTCTTCTCTCTCTCTCTTTCTCTTCCTCTCACAGCAAAACTCGCACCGCAGCGGCAAATCCGCATTTATAGCAAAACTCGTTTCGCCGTCTCAGCGCGAAATCTCTCTCCTCGGAGTATAGCTCGCGTCCGACTCTCCGTTATGAAGACGCGCGCGTGCGCGTTATACGAGGAGGCAAAAGGGCCGCCGACGTTGCCTGAGCGAATAAGAATCGTTGTTTACTCGACTCGATAAGCCCTTTTCCGCACGCGAGAGGGGAAGAGAATCTCCGACGATTATGGCTGCATGGTTGGTACAGGAGAAAGGAAGAAAAGAAGTTTGCGTTATCTTGGTAAATGCGCGCTTTGCGCGTTGGCTATTATCGGGCTGGAAAGTATTGCGAGGTTGTATAGGGAATGTTCCATAGTGTATGAGGAGAGTTATGAATTTACTGGAAATTCGTGAAGGACAATCGCTATACAAAAAAATTTATAATGACTGTTATAATTAAATCAATCCTTAGAGAGAGAAAAACAGAATAGAAAAAATTATCGTTTTTGGTAGCAGTCGTGGGACAGATCCATTTCCTCATAAAAATTACTATAATACATAATAAAAATTGTAGTAATTTTTCATGAAAATTTGAGTCCATTCCAGGCCTGCTAGGCTTCCAGGACTGCTAGGATTGAAAATAGTAATTTTTTTTCTACATCATTTTTCTTTGTGAAGTTGTTTGGTGTTACAATAATTTAAACATATTTAAACACATTTCGAGAAAAATCTTCAATACGATCTTATTTTTTTCCTCTTTACTTATAAGATTCTCATAAATGTATAAGACTTTTACATTTTTCTGAAAACTCATTTCAAAATTGTTACTAACCTGATAAGCAAACGGTTATTACATACTTCATACATAGAAGTGCAAAGCTACTTTGGTTCGTATTAATTTTTCTTCTATATATATCTTCTATATATCTAATAATTCCTTTATCATTAAAAAAATTATCCTTTTACTAATATGTCGAAAAGATATTTCAGCCTATTTTAATTGTTTCGCTATACAAAAATTCTTACATATAACTTTCTCATTTCAACCTTATACAATCTTATCCACAAAACACGGAACACTCCATATACATTTTCACCTTCGCACACCGCACACACACATATATATGTATACATGCATGCGTGCGCTATCGAGCCATGGCGAGACTCACGATGATCTCGCCGGCGCGGCGGTAATACGGTCATTCGTGTGTATATCGGCGTGGCTTTGGACTTGCCGACGGATCGTATCAATGAAGTCAAAACCTCGATGGCATCGCTGGTATTATACTTTTAATATTTATTTCCGTTCTGTTGTCGGCACAGGTGCCTGCCGCTTATACACGCGTGCAAAATCGTAAAAATTAAGCATAACGCAGATGATTATCAAAGGTAAGATATGTTTCTATTAGATTTTTCTTTCCACGTCGAGAGCATTAGTTGTAAGAGAAAAAAAACAGAACCACTGTTGAAGTGCATTGTGAACAATTTAATTTACGAAGTTATGCTTTACTTAAGATTATTTTTATAATAACGCTCCAATAATAGCACGAGTGCGCCGCGTATAATCTATATAGAACTTCTTGGCATCATTAATATATTCTAAAATAACCAAATGAGAACAAGTTGAGTTATCGCTGAAATGATAAGAAGAAGGCACTCAGTTTGAACCCAAAAGAAAAAACAGAAGAAGAAGAAGTAGTATAGTCTCTTTAGCACTCGTAATTTGACTTTATTCGAAAGTGTCAATTACCTCACCCTACTTCCACGCGAACATGCTTTTACATTCGGATCACCGCACAATTTTCCTTCTGTGTAACATATCTCCCTACAAGCCGTTCCATTACATTCCATTACACGATCCAATTAAGAATTCTTTCTCCACTTCGCCTAACGAAGTCAAAATCCATATGCTGCTTCGCCTCAAGTATATATATATACACGCGAGTATCTTCACCTGAATTACATATACATGAGCATATAATACATACACATATATACACAGCAGCTATATATACATGAAGTCGAGTCAAAGCCGAATCTGTACAGCGATCGAGTTCTCCCCCTTCGGATTAAAGAGCGCGCGAGCTCTCGCGTGGAATATAAAGGAGAAAAAAAAAGTTTCCATCCGAAGGGACGCACGCGTGCACCTGAGATCTGATCCTCTCTCTCTCTCTCTCTCTTGTATTTCGTCCTTCGGATGAATGGACCAGCGAAGAGAGAGAGAGAGAGAGAGACAGCTCGCGGCGCGGATATCCTCTTACCGACACGTGGCAGGCCACGTGGCTTGGTCTCCTTTGGAAAAAGGAGACCGCGTTATTGTACAAAGAGGCAAAGCAACGGTACGAAGGCTGCTGGTCAGATGCCAAGTCGACGTTAGGCTGTGTAATTCAACGCGTTTTTGACGATTCGACGATGTTGTCTTATAAGGTGTGTGTGTGTGTGTGTGTGTACATGTGAATGTGCGAGTATATACGCGCTAACGAGGAGATGACGGTGTGATGGAAAAAGTAATGGTGGCGGAGGTGTAATTAGAAAGGGCCTGTCTCATTAGTCCTTCATCGTATAGTCGGTTATTACGAGGGAATGTTGCGCGTCGCGCGCGTTGTATCGGATTGTAATTGAGAAAAAGAGGATGATTCGGGCATTGATTATATCGGCAGTGAGAGTATATTATATGGTCGTTAGATTTTCTTCTCTACAATAAGATTTGTAGACACAACGCTGGTCTTGACAAAGGAATTTGACAAGTTTGTGGGCTGGACGATTGAAGGCTTGTTTATAGATTGATTTGAATAATTTTCAATATAAATTTGAGCTTATAAAATCAAAAATTTCGTTCGAACTTACGTGTACAAAATTTAAACTATAACCTCCACGTAGCTATCATCATTCATTAAAGTAAATCTCGCTTATACAAACCAGTATGATTGATTGAATCACAAACTGTATAATTTAAAATTTTCGACGATATCAAAATTTGAAACTTAAACGTAGTTATAATGACAGTCTAACACCAACAAATTATAGTACGACTTTGCATCTCTGACTATATCGTATACGACGAACCCATCTCAAAGCTGCAATCCTGTAATTACACGACAATTAACATAATTACGTTTATCATTAGTCACGCGTATTTACGAGCAAACATTTTTTTTCTCGCCCTCTCTCTCTCTCTCTCTTATATATTCTCAAAAATTACAACCTCAATCCCTGTACTACACACCGGACCAGCGGATTACCGAGGGCGTGCGACACATACACATACACAGGGGAACACCCGACCAGACGACAGAGACGACGTCACAAGGGTGGTGCGACTCGAGGAGCCGTCGGCACAGCGTGTCGGAGCTTTTAATTAAGCGAGATTCGAGATGCATTTGCGGATTTTTCTTTACTCCCCCCTCCTCCCCTTCTCCACTTCTGATGTGTGTACAATTGCAGGCATGTTAATTCCACTCACGAGAGCTTGCCAACCCTCTCGACGCGTGTATATACGTGGTAGCTTTTTTACTGTTATAAGTTCGTATGGGTCTGCGGTCATATACGCAAAACATACGTGTACGGAGTGATATGTCGCGTGATTGCGCGACTGGAAGTATGTGAATTTTTTAATGACGTAGTGTAGCAGGGGCTAGGTGAAAACATATATGTTGCGGGTGGTTATGTTTTCTCTCCTCTTTTTTTTTAACGTCTCTTGGTCTGTTTTGAAGGGGCAGAGGGAAGTGAATGTTTGCTGCTCGTCGAGTAAGTTTATGTATTTGAGCGTTGGTAATGATCGTGCGTGTGTATGTACACTTGACGAGGTGTTGAATTCAATGATGAACTTAGAATTATATATTGTGGTAGGTGTGAAGGGCTTTGCAAATTAGTGCGGCAATACAATTAATTCTAGCAAGGTTTTGCGGTTAATTATTTTTTACTTTTCTTTTGTAGAGATATGCTATATATATAACACATGGCACCATTCATGGTTAACAGTTACGTGAATTTTATTTATCAAGTATTACAAAAGATTAATAATTAAAACTTATTACTTACATGTTCCTTATTTAACAGTTTTTTAAATACCATTTTTATTCACCTCTAATATATAATAATTCCTTTATAATCAATCAACCAACATAATTTTTCTGAAATTTGACTATATATTAAACAAGCTTTATATCTAGCTACATGTCCTACAAATAAACTACACCATGGTTATACAATATACCATCCAGCACCGTAACAATGAACCAACTCCACCCCCACGCACACAGTATATACACAAAACAAATCATCCGCGCATGCTTTCCCCCACATAATATACACATACCGCATCTCTTTGTTATAATGTCTGTTGTTTTTTGCGCGTTCCCAACCGAACGGACGTATATAGATAAAAAATTGGCATATTAATCCGTGCGTACGTAATCTGCTTACAGATCGGCTCCACCCTCGCGCGGATGATTTCATCAATCACGCGCGCTTCGGGCAAGTGCCACGCGCCTCTGCGTGCTTCGCTTTTTTGACGAATAAACGTCGAATTAGCTGCACTGACGGTTATATGTATACAGCAGTCGATGTAACGAGAGATGGAGAAAAGTCGAATGGGGGTGGGAGTGGATGGATTGGTGTTGTGCGGTGTTGGGTTTCTAAAAAAGCATGGGTAATTAGATGGGTTGCAGGGTTCGGGGTTGAATGAGGCAGTGTGTCTTCTGTCAAAGTGTGATAAATTGGAGTTAAATGCGTTTAATCAATCAAATATGAGAGAATGAAGTAGTTGGTAAGGAGGTTATTTATTACGGATCTGTAGTAAACAAAAGGTTGCAGATTTTAGTAGTATTATAATTTATTACAGGTATATAATAGTATGTACCTGAAACTATACATTACCTTACGAGGCTTGTTAAAATTGTATATTTAGTATTTTTTCAATATAATTTATTGCAATGATTACGATTAAATGTTATATTTTATGATTATATTATATTTACAGTATCCAATTCACTATTCCAAACAATTTAAATTTGTGCGTATTTTTATAAGTGCTATGTAACCACGTATTTGTTTCAAAGATAAAGATGGCGTGAAGGCACATATTTTTTTTTCTCATTTCGACATTCGATATGTCTTTAGCTTTTTTTATGCCGAATTAAAGCTCAAAATATATACTTTTATTTTGCCGGGTTGGGACATTGTCTCTATTATAATTCGAAAAAAAATAATAGTTTCTTCAAGTTTGCCATAAAAACATTTTTATCGAATATTTTATCATTTATTCTAAGTACTAGGAACTCAACATGTTTCAATTTTAAGCAATTGTGCACTGATTTGATCTGCTCATTTATGACTTTTCTTGACTAAAATAAAAAAATGTATAACCCATTACAGTTTCAACCGTATTAAACCATAACAACATTCAAATCCCCCACCACCACTGCTCCCCCAAAAATATTCACATTCCGTCACCTCAACCTCATCTCGCCAAAATGATTAATAACAATCATCTCATTACTTATTTCTCCATTTATCTCTCCCTCTTTCTCTTTCTTTCTCTTCCTCAACTCCCTCTCTCTCTCCTTCGATCACCCTTTCATCGATCGGTGCGCGTATTTCCGAGCTCCACTTCCGAGAATCAGTCGTGCGTGTTGACAAGCCTCCATACAGCGCAGATTGAGAGACAACGGCGACAGTGACGCTGCGGCCTTTTTTTCTGGTGCGCGCGCGAGCGAGCGGCGATTCATTAATAATAACCCACGTCCGTTAACGGCTGACCAGAAGCCAACGCGCGCCCCTGCTATCTACGCTCCATCTGTCTCCTCAGCTACCTGCGCACGGGAATTATCTCGTCTTCTCTCTCTCTCTCTTACTCTCTTCTTGCGGGGCCCTTATCATTATGACACTCGACCGTGGCCCGTTGTGTGTGCATGCTGTCTTGGCTTTTTTTTTCTCTCTCGGCTGAGGATGTTGCTACGCCTCGCTTTCCTTTCTCACGGCGAGAGCGCCATTGTGATGCTGCTGTTGCTGTATATATATATATATATATATATATATATATGTATATGTTATATACTGGCGACGGTGCAGTGTCTGGATATGTGCTGAGATCGGTGTAGAGCAGGGTGACGTTTGATCGCAGGGAATGACTTTTTTGTTGGCTATAGGGGACCTTTTTTTGGGTTTCGTATAGGGCTTGGGAGGAAGAAATGTTACCGATACTTCGATTAAGAAATGGTGGTAGGATATATATGGATTATACTGGATGGAAAATGGTGATGGAAAATATAACGTGGAAAATCAAAACGGATAGATTTATAAATAATTATAGCAATTTTAGTCACTACTGAATTATAAAGTTAAAATTAACAATCCCGATAAATCCAAGTTGTTTCAAGTCATATTGTTCGTAGTAGCAAATATTGACCTCATAAATGCTGTTGTTTTTGCTATAATTTTTTATTTTCTAGGTTGTTTAAATGGAGAAATGCTTATGAAATGCCAATAAAAATTAAATTATCTTGATAAATTATGACTTTTATATATCCACATAACAAAATACGTATTCTTGTATTTTTTACTTTTCTTTATTTATGTAGGTTGGAAAAAATTTTTGCTGAATCTTTATCTCTTAATGTGTCCAATAAATTAATATGATTTAGAATCTCATTTGCAAAAAATCACCCAATGAATTAAGATTAAGAGACATCGATTGATTTCATAATTGATTTAAAACCGTCCTTTAATTTATAGGATTATAGTATTTTGGTAATCGTATTCTATTTTTGATGTTGATTATGTTAATTTCCGAAGGATTAAAATAAGTATTATGTTAACAAGTTTGTGGAATAAGCTTGTTCTAGTATATCATTTATCAATTGAGACAGGAGTCACAGCTTAAACTGGTTTTAAAAAGGTGATGAACATATTTGGGGACTAGATTCTTTTCGAAATAATATAGTGATTTATCTTTTAAAGCTATACTGACAGGTAGATTTTTTTTTATTTATGAATTTCATACCGACTACATTGTGAACCTCTAGCATTTTTTTGTTAGTTTCAAAAAAAAATCGTTCTTAATGTTTAAATAAAAACATACTACACAAACCACTCAAATAGCTCAATTTTTTAAGGTTTTTCTTTTACAATATAAATTAAATTTATATAGAATATTGAAAAAAAGTTGAATATTTCAAACGGACATTTCAACAACGTATACCCGTCCATTAAAAAATCACCGTACCTCATCCACTCAGCAAACTTATATTATATTACCTTCGAAAATCTTCCATAAACTCATATACCCATCTCAAATCTGCATCAAACCCGACACCCCTGCGGGCACACATCTTAAATCACGCATCGCGCGCGTGCGCGCACATTCGCACTCCACGCAAACCTTCAGCAGACCCAATCCACACAGCAGCAGCAGCAACTCTTTGAAGCGCTTCGTCTTATCAGAGCGAAACCAGAAATCAGCTTCTCTCTTCCTCTCTTCAAAGCCTCGTGTGTGCATTCTATTTCTGCAACGACGGCGGCAGCAGCAGCAGCAGCACCTCTGCACAATATCCACAGCGTGCGCGCGCGTGATTTTTGCACTCGAGCGCGAAGAGGAGCGGCGCGAGTTATTTACGGGCCGGGTGTATTAGGAGAGGCGGGTATAAATATCGGCATTGCGGCCGCTTAACAGTCCGTAAATCAATCAGACGCCCGCGCGTGCAAGCGAGAAAGAGAGGACGACAACGTGAGTGTGTATGTATATATATACGTGCAGAGTCGACTGTCCGAGCGAACGAAGTTTAATTGAAAATGCCCCGCGCCGGTGCGATGTGGTAATTGAAAATGTTAGAGGGCCAGTTTGGTCCCGGGCAGGTTGTCATGTGATATACGAGCTCTTTTTTAGTGGACTACATTGCCACGATTGGTCATGTGGTTTGGGATTTTTAAAGGTGGATATGTTATGTGAGCGACGTAAGCGTTGTATTTGATTTTTTTATTGCTGATTTTGAGGTTGGTGAAATGAGACTTTAGGGTATCTGTGTAATCGATTTTTGAATGATAAGATTTAGATTAAAATTTTACAAAGTACTTGTAATCGCTGTAGTTACTGTATTGAAAGTTATTTAGGTAATTATAATGTTTTAAAAATGTTGTTATTTTCTATTCTCGATTTTTAAACATTTCTCATTCAACTGTTTTATCATATACCTAGAGAATCTGTGAGTAGGCTTTTCAAATGGATCAACATGATGAAGATCAGAAAAATTTAAATTTTATGCCCTTGGTGCTGTCTGGCAGGCTTGTAAGGAGGGCACTGAAAATCTGTTACATCGCACAATACACTAAATTTAACAATAAGAAATGTAGCTTACTTTCTGAAATCGTAACTGAAACAAAGAACGATAATTGTACTGTAGCATTTATGAGACAGAATAAGATGAAGAATCAATTGAATGAAAAATATTTGTATTACACCACAACTTTATACGTTATTTAAAATTTATTGTTAATGATTTTAAAATAAAATTAAAACTTCGAGATTAGCTTTGGATATATAGAACATTGCATTGCATGTGCTTAAAAAATTTATTACCAGCTATATGTATTTTGTAATGGAAAAAGAAGATACAGACAACTTTCCAACTACTTGTTTTCACTCCTACATTTAGTTATGCTTAATGTTAAATTTTCTACAACTTACAATTGGAGGTAACCAAAATTTAATATGTTATCATAAAATAATTTTTGTTATTAATCCGTCATAATCAGAAGAAAAATTTCAAAACAAATTCAAAAAAATTGTGAACTTCATATCAATTGTTTAACACATATATAAGTATCATTATAGTACTGTATAATACCAACATTATACTATGAAAAATTATTAATTTGAATCCTCTTACAAAAATATCTACAACAAATCATCGCAATTCCTGTAACAATTTCACTACCTCTTAGCTTTACAGCCCACTACATTAATTTTAACTGCTAAAAAATACATCAGTCTCGCCTCCCCCCATCACATAACCAAACAACATCTTTTACAATCTTCCAACAATACACAAGAACCCGTAAAATAATCTTACTCCTCCAACCCACACATCAACCGCCACCTTAAACTTTCAACTTGAACTTCGCTCGACACGCATAATACTAACAGTCAGTCAAACGCCCTGTACAACGTTCTCTCCCCTCTCCCCCCTCCCCATCCGCCCATTATAATTTACGGTCTACTAAAAAAAAAGACATTAAGATACGTCTGTACACACATACAGCACTCGTCGCGCCGCAAAAATCATGAAAACACTGCACACTCGCGTCGTTGACGACGACGACGAATAGACCGACTCCTTCATACAGCCTTATCGCATCGTCGAGAGAGAGAGAGAGAGGCCACCCCTGGAGCAGTTCGCACGGGTGGCTTTACTCGCGCGCGCTCGCCTCGCGCTATCGACAGCCGCGCCAGGGAGCAACACCACGGGACGTCTTATATATATACGCATATACACCACGGGTAGGAAGGAGTTCGTTTTTTTTTTAATATTCCCTCTCGCGTTGTTTTTTTTCTCTCTCTCTCGTGGACGAAGGCGGGTCTGGTTATTTTTGGCGAGGAGTTGTTGCGTGTGTGTGTATGTGTCTATACGAGTGGTGTGAATTTTTCGAGCTGATGGGCGGGTTATGGGCACGTTGCGGGGAGTGAGGTTGATGTGAGAGTGTGAGAATATATAAGTTTGTTGGGGTTAGGGTTGTAGCTTAGACTGGTTGCAATGTGACTTTTAGTGGTACTGGTTGGGTTGTTTGAGTAATTTATTAAGTTTGTAGAGGAGGGTGTCAACGTGGTTGCGAAAAAAAGGTTTTTTAGTAAAGATCGCTGTTTTGCAAAAGTTAAATTGCGGAAACACGTAAATTTTCATAATTTGAAGAAAGTCCTGAAAAGGCATATAATGTAATTTTTTTAAATTTTTATTTGAGATACATCTCTAAAATATTTTTTTGAAAACAATAGAATAAACAATTTATATATAACCTTTGAAATTATCTTACGAAGAAATATTAAAATAACTACATTTTCAATAAGTTATCCAACAAGTACATCATATAATGTATTCGATAACACACCAATTGCCACAAAAAAGATACGAAGGGTAATTCAATTGTCAAAGATTTAATTTAAACTTCGTTTCGCTCCCTCGACAAAATTCCAAAAAGTTTAAACGTTAATTGTGCGATCTGGTCCATCCCCGACCGGTGCTCGGGCGCGCGCGTGTGTATATAAATCATAAGGCGCGGAGAAACGTGAGAGGGAAATGCAACAACGGCGAAGATTCGCATGGCAATAATTTACGAGCGCCTTTTCCAAGGAGTGATATATCTTCATTTATACGTGCGAGCGCGGTAAATAACTCGCGCCTAGACGCGTTTTCTATATTTCCGCGGCTTTCGCTACTGTGAGAACCACTCAAGCTAGTATAGTGCCACAGAGAGACGCAACGCTATATGCTCATTGCTGTTACTTTTTTCACCTTTTTAATGAATCGCGACTAAACTGTCTCCCTGGATTAATACGCTATTTTATAATTATTATCGGGGGTCACCACTTTTACTGTGAATTCAGAGCGTAAGTTTATATTTTATCAAAGATATCGTATTAATATTATAATTAATTAGTAGCTGCTGGAAAGCACAAATTTTTTTTCTATCTGTGATAGGATTTTTTAACAAATAGGAAAAAAATAGACAATTTTCAGCAGAGTTATATTGGTTTGTTAATATTATTGAAATTTCGAACAAGAAAATAAAAAGAATAAAAAATATCATCTCGTACTTTCTATTGTAAAATAAAGAAATAGGGGATAACAATAATAATCTATTGAGAAATACTCTGTTAATTATATCCCACACTTAAAAGTAACTTTTAAGCTAATCGTCAGTACTTTCATATATACTAAATCAGCTCTAACGTAAAGTCCCTATTTTACCACAACGTTTAGCATTATTTTAAAGATGACGAATCTCCATGCAATTTTACGTAAACATACACACCTAAACCCCTCACCGACTATATATCGCACCCCATTTTCACGCAAAATTTGATAATCCCTAGAACCGCTCAACAACCGGCAAACCCAAACTTGCCACCAGCACTCATCCTCGGCACTTCATTACACATACAACCCGCAGCTCTTTCTCTTTCTCCGGGGCGTTTATTATTTCAACGCGTGTCGCGATTAGTCACCTCCTAATAGCTGTTTCTCTCTCTCTCACGTCTTGCCGACACCTGCTGCGCGCGGCGCGCCGATGATTTGACAGTTTCGTGACGCTCCGAGTGGCCGTCGTATTGTGTATGTGCCTCGGCCATCTATAGGCCTAAAAAAACATTTTCACGCGTTCCCCTTATGTGTTTTTACTAGATTCACTCCGATATCGATGAAATGTGGGCCATTGAAGGTGTCTCGACTTTTCCGGCTGTATTTTGCGGATTACGAGGGTGGATTGCTTGAGGTTATGTGCGAGCGCTTTGAGTTATTGAAAAGGAAGGTTTTTGTTGGTAGGTATACTGCGGCTCGCTTTGATCGGCCGTGTGAAGGGTAATCAATAATAGTTTTATTTATTTTTGTGAAGTCTTTTTAGGATTAAAATAGATAGGATTGTTGGATACTTTATATTTTTTGAATATTGAAAAGATGTTAAAAAGGCACTTTTCAATGAAAATTATGGAGAATTGCAAAATTATTATTGTAACAGCTTCGTTTTCTCTTCCGTGTGTTAAGCTTAACATATTAGAAGGTAGAGAATAATTAGAGTAAAGCGAAAAGTTGCATTTCACGAAGAGTAAAACAGTTGTACTGAATTTAAAATTTCAAATTAATAATTTCAAAAAGTGTATATTCCCCGTAATTTTTAATCTTAATATTGATGACGATAGTTCATTATAGAAAAGTAATTATTTTAATTGTAGGTTATTGTTCTTACACTTCGTTTTTTTGCATTTTAATATACAATGTTTACATTTTAAAAGCCAATAATTATTGCAAGAAATTATAGTTTTGAACTCGGCGCTGCTGAATTCATTAGTAACACAGTTAGAACACTTTCGTGACTACGGCAGCGTAGAAAATGCGAAAGGAACTCAGCAGAGAGAATAATTATCACATTTTTAAAATCTATTTAACTCGCTATCAGCAATGAATCACGAGTACTCGCGAAGGAAAAAATTTATCCGTAACATTTATTACAGCAAATAATATTGGCAATTACGAGTGTCGTAATAACTTTCTTACATAATTTATTGTCACCCGGCAACTAATCATGAAATTAATAAAAGATGAAATACATGAACTTTAATTGGAAAACGTGTAAAGCAACAAGTTATCTACTTTCGTAAATTCACGTGTTACATCGTAACAAATTACAACTAGATTAACTATTATGTACTTATGTTTATATAAAATAAATTTAAAACTTTAAAATTAAACAATTTTAAGATACAATTCCATAAATATTGTAAAAAAATAAATTAAAGAAGAAACAATTTCTACGTTACTATCAGGATTAAAGTGAATCCCATTAAAAAAGTTATTAACAGTTTTTTTATTCTTCACTCTTCATGTAAATTCTATCATTTACCATAAAGTATTAGCTATATAAATCAGCCTTTATGGCTTTCTTTAAAACAGATTAATAAACATATCTACATAACTTTATTATGACCCGATACTATCTTCGTATGCATAAGATATTTGCTTTTCCTAAAAAGGTAGCCTCAAAGAAAATCACTTTGCATAATGTGATACACTTTTACTCCAAACCCCATACGTACTCTATAACTCATACCGCATGTCACCCAACCTTCAAAGCTTCAATAAAATATCGCCCAGTTAAAGCTAAAAAATATTTAATTAAACTATTAATAATAATAACAATAATAATAATCGTTTCGTATATATATTTAAAAACAAGTGTTCACGGAAGCACATAGAGAAAAGCACCAACAGCGGATCTCTCTCTCTCTCTCTCTCTCTCTGAGCAGATCGGTATCAAAGGAAAAGCTTCCGGGAAGCGGTTATCTCCTCGTTCTTGCCGCGCTTGTACACCGAAATTCATCTTCTCTTTCTCTCAACGTTCGCACGTAAGTATATACGCATGCGCGAGTATATACACAGTCGCGTCGACTTATCGAAGTCGAGCGATCTCGCGACACACCGAAAATAGCCGATCGCTATAACGTTTAAATAGCCTGCGCATAGCGAGATATTTAACTACCGGACGGTATTTACCACACGACGCGTGTCGCTCGTAATTATACCGCGCTTTGTCCGAAAAGTGGATAGTTTTCGGTGCTATTAATTAACGCCCTCCTCCCTCTGTTATCTTTATTGTTTCGGGGTGTGTTAGGTTTCTATAATAGGTGGAGTTGAAATTTTGATGTGTGAATGGTATAAAGTTAAGTGGATAGTCGGTTTATTGAGCTTAAAGGTAAGTAGTTTACGAATGGTAATTGAAGATTCATGCGAGGGTAATTGTTTGGAAACCATGCGCCATTAATATTCATCAACTGTAAAGTGATACTATAACTGCGGGATTGGAAGATAGTATATAAAATAATGTTGTAAGATATACATTCGCGAATCTTATAGGAAAGTCATAAGAAAATTTGTTATATCGATATTAATGATAATTATTTACCATTCAGAGTTACTTCATCTTACTATATGGTAAAGCAACTTACATTGCCAAAGTTTCATCATCACCATCATCATCCAACATCTATTTTCACACGGGAAAACCCTTCCGTAATCGGTTCCACAACATGACGAAAAAAAAGCAGCAGCACTCGTACAGTTCACACGCGCGACGGAAAACTCACTCAAGATCCACGCGCGTTCGAGGAAAAGCCCATCCTTGACCGTACAATCCACTCTCTCTCTCTCTCTCTCTCTCTCTCTTTCTCACTCACACACTTGCCACAAGAGAGAACAGCACTCGAGAACACCGCAGAGTATATACCCACGGTCCATCTCACCTATATAACCACTACTACCTCACTGTGGACTTCCCACGGCGGGACTTTACAACCACGACGAGCGTATATAAAATTCCGGCGTATATATGTATATATATATCCCCCCGTGAGCCGGAGACGCGCTTCTTTCGGACCGAGCTTTTATCTCTGATATTAAGCGCCTCTTCGGGGAATCCTTGCAAGTGTCGTTGCTGCTGCTGCTGTTGCTGTTGCAATGGGAGAGAGAGAGAGAGAAAAAGAGAGATTTGGAATTACAGTAGTGGACAGGGCGGCGAGATGAGCTCGCGGCGATAAGGAAAATGAATAATAAAACGTGATATTTGTTGCCCTCTCGCGAGTGTATATACGCGCGCGAGAGAAAGAGAGAGAGAGAGGGAGGGAATATAATCTTGCTGGGATCTTAATGCGTTACGTAATGCTCACATATTCGTTTGAACACGCGAGAGAGTGAGAGAGAGAGAGCGAGAAGGCAGAGGCATGCCGTGAGGGAGAGAATAGTATTACGCACAGGTGCGGAGTTCAATCCTCTATATATATATATATATATATATATATATATATGTGTGTGTGTGTATGCACACGTGAGGTTGTTCAGTATGTGCTTGGACGAAAGAGAGAGAGAGAGAGAAAGAGTTGAAGGACGTTGACGGGTTTTGCAGAGGAGGTGTAGTTTAAAGATTTTTGGTGCGTGCGTGCGTAAAGAAGAGGATTCTTGCAATATTGTGGAGCTGTTGGGAAAGTTGGCTGTAATACATATATTTTTAACGCCATTGCTCGCGAGAACGTGAACTTGTATAAGAGTTCAAAATAATAGTTGGCGAAGAATTTATTGTGCTACATTATATATATGGCAGAGTGATTTTGATTCAATGGAATGTGAGAGTAATTACAACATTTTTTGCGTGATATACTTTTTCAAAAGTTTTATATATTTATATGGATTCATAATTATAAGGTGTATGGTTTTCTTATTGATTTTTATCACGTGACGCAGTTTAGACTAGGATTTATTCAATAGTTAGTAATTATTAAAGTTTATTATCGGTACTGTTAACGGACTAGTCTCAATTAAACGATATACCAAGTGAAATTACCCGAACTAATTTGCTGCAAATTCGACACAATACATATATATATATATATATATATATATATATAATTATTCATAATATGATTAACATTGTATACGTGCATCTTAATAAATCTCCTTTCGAAAATCATAATTTCTAAATCCTTATAAATAGCCATTCGTAACCATTATTATAATTGAATTTAACAGCTCGTAAGTACACAAAATCACCCACTATATACACATATACACACACTGCGTATAGAGCATACAGTCGTTGAAATATGCACAATTAACAGCGATTTGTACATTTGGTTAAGGAACACGAATCCCGAAATTATTTTAACACTTATTTTATTTTAAATATGTCGTATCTCAACCACATCTCTCCACAACTATACCGCATCGTATTATCTTTATTCCCGTGTATATATAAAAAGCACACACATACACACGCGATACGCGCCCGTGAATTATTCGGTTATAGAGGTTTAGGCGAAAAGAGAGTAAGATTTGCAGGTGCAACGTTA
>JAWWEQ010000045.1:13970972-13996933 GCA_035583055.1 Torymus tubicola
ATCTGAAAAAATTCAGGGTAACATATGGGATGGTTACGAAGCGATTTAGGTGATTTTAAAAGAAAAAAAATTTTTGAGCTCTCGATTCACCAGAGAACTGCCCACATATATCATCGTTCATCCAACAAAAATTCAACTTCCATCCACCAACAATATCATTAAAACACTCCCTCTTACATCAAAAACCTCAACGTATCCAAGAATCGTCTCCTTCACTCCACCTATATATACATATACACAAGCGTAACCGTCGTCACACAGCACCTCACCTGAGCCCACGGCAACGAGCGTCCGCAAGAATCTCTCATTTTTTATCGTCCACTTACGGTCCGTCGTCTTTCCCCCTTCGCTCTTCTATTTCGCTTATTCCCTCACTCTCTATACACATATATATACCCACACATACACACGATTCCATACCACCTTCACGCGTATATATATATACATATACATATATTGCGCGCATCATGTTTGCCAGCGGCGGCGGTAGAAACGTGGCACGCTCGGCTACCCCATTCATAATGCATGAATTATTATGTACCTGGATATGGTAATTAACGTTTTGCCGGATAAGGGCGGTAATCCGATTCCGAAGGACCTCGAGCATTACAAGGATGACTCGCGAGTCATCGCGCGCGAGTAGGGAAATAATCGCTCTCGCTCTCTTACGCTTATATATATATATATATATATATATAGTGAGAAAACTCTGCTTAGTTTCTGTCACCTTCCCTGTTCCATTCACGTTTTCTTTCTTATAATATACAAGCCTATGAGGTTGGTAGATTCTTCCGGCCGATTACATATATACGACGTATCTTGATTTCGGCTGCGTAATCGAGTGAACTGTATCCCCGTATTTTCGTAATTGACGTAGGAAAATGCTATATATATACAAATTGTTCCGAAAATGTATGTTTTACTACATATATTTGGATAGAGGAGAAAATGTTAAACCGAAAGTTCCTTTACGATTTTTTGATATAATAAGTAATTTTTTAATCCCTAATGTATAAAAATTGTTAATTTTTAATCGAAAATGTATATTTATATATTTATAAGGCAATATCTGTAATTTTCTATTAAAAATTAACGATTTTGATACATTGGGGATTAAAAAACTACTTATTATATAAAAAAATGATAAAGGAACTTTCGGTTTAGAATTTTCTCCTCTATCCAAATATATGTAGTAAAACATAAATTTTCAGAACAATTTGTATACACAGACACGTGTATATATCCTAAACATATAAAAGAATATACTTAATATATAATATTATCATATACGCATACGAAAAAAAAAAGAATCGGCAGACTTTTACGATTCACATCGAAGGTCATACGTATTATACGCTCGTGTGTCTGTGAGAAACTCGCGCGCAATACGAATTCCTACTTTACTGGCAGCGCTATGGAACAAGCGCGAGCGCGAGCGCATGGCAAGTGCACTGGGTGCGGAGAGACATTAGAGAGAGCGAGCGCGAGAGGCCGAAAACGAGCGCGATAAATATGTCGACTGGACCCCCTGCCGCTTTGGGGGTTTGATGCCCTCGGAGTTTCGAGTTCTCTCTTTATACTCTTTATGTTTTCTTTTATGTGTTTTTTTTTCTCTGTCTCTCTCTCTCTCTCTTTCCTCAAGTTTGTTTTCTTCTTTTCACGCAGGGGAGAATACGTCAAGTGTCCTCGCGAGTCAGCCGGGCGATAAAATGTAGATTTTACTCGTAATCTCGTTTATTGTGCACGAAGAAAGAGAGAGAGAGAGAGAGGGAGATGCGCACGGCGCGCGTGGAAGGCACTTTTACGAGCGCTCTCCGTCACTCCGCGGGAATTGAATTGACGGTTTATGCCGTTTTGGTTGGGCTGGTTTTGTTTGGTTGAGAGATTGTACGCGTGTGTGTGTGCTGAGGGCTGGCCTTGAAAGAAGTGATAATTTGTGGTGCGCATCAGAAGAAGAGGTTTATGAATTGAGGTTTGTATTGGTGCAGCGTTGAAGAGTTTGTTTGTGATTTGTTATATTTATATAAGTGCTACTTTTTCATGGGATTCAGTGAAAAATGATTTTTTTTTCTATTAAATTAAAAATAAAGATAAACAGAGTCTGATAAATATATATTCAATCTCTTCATTCAAAGCATCACTAAAATATCATTATCAAACATATACGCAAAGCCATTTGTAAATTGGTCCACTTCGTCGTTCCCGCTTCCCAACAACTTCACTGAAACCGCAAAAAAACACTTCCTCCTTTCTCTCCCTTCTCTCATCCCCACTTAAACTTCCAAATACCCCTCGAAATTCAATGACCATACGCGCCTTGAAGAACCGCACGCATTACACTGTTCCCCCCTCTTCCTCTCTCTCTCTCTCTTTCTTTCTCTTTCTCATGTCGTCTACACACGCTTGGGGCCCCGCCACCTGTTCGTAGAGCTGTCAAATTAGGGCAAACTGACGGGTAGCGCGCGCGCGCGAGTATAGAGGCTATACCTGCCTAACAGGCGCGAAAGAGCCGCCGCCGCCGACGACGACGACGACGTCGCCACTGAGCGCAACCTGTAATTTCAGAGGTCGTAGTCGTTTTTTTTTTGCGGTGAGAGGAGGGAACAAGAAGGAAGGCGAGAGGAGTCAGCATAATATCAATAAGGTGGAACTAAGGGAGGGCAAACTATCGGTATACGAAAAATTTCAATCTAATCGATGCGGTACTTTTATTCTTGTACATATTGTATTTGACCAGGGGTTCTTAGTCTTTGGTTCTTTTGGATTTTTGGAGATTTTTTTACTGAATATGACGAGAGTTTTACGTAAAAATATATAATCATTTTGTTGAGAGCATTATAACAATATTCTATCATTTTGTTTATCAAACCTTATAGCAAAATGTAAAAAAATTGTCTGTAAACGTTGAAAAGTTCTGAGGTCAATGAAATTTCCGAAGAAAACGCAGCATATCTCGCTTTTAAACGAAAATAGATCTGAATGACTTTATTTAAACGTATAGCCACTCTGCATATTGTAAATACGTATATTACGTTTTAAATAGAGCTATCTAATGCGGTAGCCAAGGAGCGGCAAACTATATATGAATAATGCAGACGCGCGCGTCTCGAGACACAATCTTGAATTTTCTCAAAGCATAAAAAAAAAACCACCCGCAAATTAGCATAGCTCGTGTAGCTCAGGGCTTATAACATCTTGTGTATATCTATATATGTACAAGGCAACCTTGTTTCCCGAAATTTTCATAATTCCTCTATATCTTTTCAAAATCATCGCGCTATACGAATTAAAATACAAATACGCTTTGCTGGTATACCTCGTCGTCTTACGTCGGTGTGTATACATATAATCTATCTACTTTATTGTTGGAAATATGTCTTAATAACTTTTCAATCACGTGCAACGGAAGCTTCTTTTCAGGAATCCTCCGTATCATGTGAATTATTCCACCAGCGATAGCGATCGAATTTGAACTTGTGGCTGGGGATTCTTTGGATTTCGGAATCATGTCTCTGGAAATAAAGCGATGGTTATCTTTAGGTTGGATTTGCATATTAATATCGTTTTATAAACAACGGTTTGAATTTCACTTGGAGTCGAAAAACATTTTTAAAAATTCTATGCTCAAGAAGCAAGAAAACTCCTTGCGCACAGCGCAGTGTTGTCTGATTGATCAGAAACTGTCAGAGTTTCGTCAGGAAACGTCATAATTAGGCACAAGTTGCCCGAGATTTGCAAAAAAAAGTTTGACGTAATACGCATATTAACCGGTTGAGCGCTAACATAAAAATATGCTAACCTGTCTGAAATGCGAACATTTAAAAATTTTTGAATACTTTAAAATTTCCAGAATAATTCTGATACTTTTTTGAAATTTCTTTAATTATTAAAAACCTTATAGTTGGTAATATTGAATGAGATCTAGTGTTTTAAACGAAATTTAGTTGAATCTGGAATTATAAAATAGTTTTGATAAAAACCGTATTATTAAATAAAAATAACTTGTTGATTTATATTTTATTTAAATATTTTTCAAAATAAAATAAATCCTTTTAAGTAGTTCATTTGTAAAATGTCTTACAACATAAATAGCTCTAAAAGTTGTATTTGTATATTAATATAAGTAAATGCTTTTGGTTTACAAATTATTGTTATCGTTTTCGCCTTGTGACAAAGAATCTTATATTCAGAAAAATCTTTATGTAACCCTAACATAGTACCTTTACCGTATAACAGAATACCCGTTTTCAAGTAATAATTGAAAATTCTTCTACTGTACCATGAACCCATCCTCTTTCGAAATCCGTTTTTTTACTTAATATTTAAAAAAAAATCACCGTACACGGAGAGAAATTTCCTAGTAAATTTTACCAGTGGGCTTGGTAATCGAGGGATAGATCGTCAAAATCCGAAAAATGACTAGTTTTTCTAGTAAAATTTATTAGAATTATAGTAAAATTTATTAGAGTTGTAGTAAATTTTACTAGAAGAACTGGTAATTTTTGGGATCTTAGCGGTCTGTCCCTTGATTACTAAGCCCACTGGTAAAATTTACTAGAAAATTTCTCTCCGTGTAGCATCCCAACCCCTTCTAGTCACCCTCAACCCACTAAAAAATTCCTCCATCCTCCATTCACAAACATTTCGCAACGCCTTGTATATCCCACAACTTGCCTCCTCACCCCCCCCCCCCCACCTTTGGCTCGCGAATGCACTTAGCGGTTCATTCGGATCTAGATCGCGCGCGCGCACCCACGCGCACGAGCACAACAGGCAAATATTAATTGCTGCGTGTGTGCGCGCTTGCTTGGCTTGCTCGCTCGCTACACGAGCGTAAAGCGAGCGAGCGAGCCTATCTAACGGGCCGTGCGACTTGCTTCGATTGTTCAAAGCGAGCGCACTTCCGTTTTTCGCTGCTGCTGCGGCCCGTGAAGACGAAGAAGGTGAAGAAGAAGATAGAAGAAGCGAGTCTATGTATATATATATATCTGCTCTCGCACCAGCGATTCCTCGCATTCTTACACGTTACGTTGCTCCTTCTCTCTCTCTCTCCCTTTTCTCTCTTCGTTGTATATGTATTATATATGTATGTTGTAAAGTTACGTGTGAGCTTGTGGTATGGGATGAATTTTTATTTGTATCTGTGTATATATGTGTGCGAGAAATGGTTCGTGAATTTTCCCATTATTGAGATCGGTTTACGGGTAAGGTCGTAATTCTGTGCGTGCTACGGGTTCGTATACGGGGATGCGTATTTCAATTGTGTAACTACATAGTGTCAGTGAAATTGTATACAAATTCGTAGTGTAAAGTAATTGTAGAAACTGCGAGACGTTTGAGAAGTACTAAGTGTATATTTTTATTGATAATTATGAAAATCTAATCGAGCTATTATATAGTGAAAAAAATAATTTTGTTTACAAGCGAATAGGTTGCAGTAAGTTGAAGTTCTTAGTAAAAGCATCAAATGGCTTGAAATAATCATTGGAATAAAATTGAGTCGTTGCATAATAAAGACATTCGGAGTGCAAGTTATCGAGTTAATAATTGTCGAGTTCGCGCAATTAGCGAGAAATCAATTTGCGAATGAAATATCAACTAATAATAAGGTCTAAAATATAGCGAATGAAACGCTTAAATCATAAAGCTACTTCAATACGGTAGAGAAAACATGAGCCTGACGACACATTTATTCAACCATTCGTTTTGCGCTTAATTACTTGCTTTCATAGCAAAATGGAAGCCCGATATTAACATTTTGATGCAAACATTACACGTTACTAAAATAGGAAAATATACATTACAGAAAGTTTATATCATATCTGAAAAATAAATCAATAAAATCATATGTTTTTTTTTAATTTCACGTAATAATTTGATTTTCGTATCATAACTTTATAGTTATCAATAGCACAACTCAAATAGTTTAGTTTTATATCTTTGTCAATAAATTATTTTAACTTTATGATTCGTATAAGATGTAATTCATAAGAGAACGAATTAGAAAACCCTTCTATAAGCATATAATATTTTCCAAAATAAAACATTTACGATTGGACCATTAGGGCATCGCAAAATTCACGGTTTTATCTTACGTATATATGAAAAGAAAAACTAAAAAAAATCACTTTCTAATAGGCTTGCAAACCCGCCAAAGTACATAATTCTCTAATGCAAAGTCGCAATAACCATTATGCGCGAACCTAAGGTACGTAATAAACTCGGAAATAGCGAGAGCGCGCTCGATCGGAATGCTCGCCGTACAAGTGGAGAACATTAATGTTTTTAGTGCGCGCATGAAGGGTGAAAAAAGAATGAATCACGGAAATTAAAAATATCCGAGTATAAAATAAAATGTGAAGTGCAATTTAGTTTGTTTGAAATATATATATATATATATATATATATATATATATATATATATATATATGTGCATTACATCCTATTTTTATTGTGGAAATTGTAATTTTCTATTTGAATTTAAAAATAAAACTGTGCTTTTTGTCATTTACAGTTCAATAATAAAATATCGTTCACGTGATTTATAGTCTTCCTGTTGGAGCTGTTATTTAATGAATTACACGTTACGTTTACTGCGGCGTTACTTTTACTATTGTTTACTTCAGCGCTCAAGTATTTATATTGCAGGGTTTGACTTATTAATATTTAATAAAGTAATTACACACGGCATACCAGTCATTAAATATGCAATTATTGTTAGTTTTCACTGCTATACTCTTTATCTGCATTCCTCATACGCATGCTGCTCCCAGTGGCAGTGATGAATTGTATATATATATAGTTTATATTGCACGGTAAGAAAAATTTCTTTAAACTCAAAATTTTAATACACTTTGTACAGTTATATAAAAATACGTTAAACATGAGTATGGAATGCTCATCCTCTTTGAATATATTTTAGAAATAAATTTATATAAGTTATATT
The DNA here is from genome assembly GCA_035583055.1 of Torymus tubicola. Classification (NCBI taxonomy): domain Eukaryota; kingdom Metazoa; phylum Arthropoda; class Insecta; order Hymenoptera; family Torymidae; genus Torymus; species Torymus tubicola. The sequence goes on from JAWWEQ010000045.1 coordinate 13,977,919, forward strand.
TTTTAAGTGCTTATACTTTTGGCTGCAATACCTGCAAAATTGTAATTTGACATTATACGATAGCTAAAATTTAAAAAATTTCCATTACCATCTGTACACAGAACGCATAAACTAAATCGCAAATTTTTAAACATAGTCCGAAAGTATTCTAATATACCTTTATACTTATATTCTTCTCCTAAAAATCCTTTCAACCCCTCCACCCAATCAATTTCTCTTCATCTCTTTCCGCTTAGGTCTTTGCGCTCAACTCCTTCGTCCACTATATATATATATACATACACTAGTATGTGCTCGCAATGTATATACGCGGCAGTCGAACCGCGTCGAGGAATGGAAGTTCCATGAAACGATGCATGCGCGCAGTCCGAGCAATAACAATTACCGGCATCGCTAATTTCGCGCGCGAGCAAGTAGACTGCGGCGGCGATAAATAAAAGCGTCCGGCAGCAGCATTACTATACTATACGTGCACACACACACATACACGCGAGCCCGTTTATTTGTTCGAAAAATTCGTGCCGCCGTTATTAGAGAATTAGATAATGGCACACAAGAGAAGCGAGTATATCTATATACAGCCGACGCTTTAACGAGGAATGAAACGCTTCGTTTAGCTGCAAATTAGATTTATTATTTCGCGAGTCTGTAGGTGGGGGGATTTTATTTAAGAGGAGGGAGCTGTTGGGCGGCTCGTTTGTGATAGCGATACGCTACAGCGACAATGCAATTTGATGCAGTAGTGAAAAATTTCGTGGAGAACGGGGATATAAGACCGCCGGAGTAGGCGTGGCTTTTTACGCTAGAGCTGCGTGATTTAAGCTGTTGCTGCTGCTGCTGTTGTTGCTGCGTATGGGTTGTGGATAATTCTTATATATGAATTTGATAAATATTTTTCATACATTTGATTCTGCGCGGCTTGTTGCGAGGCAACTTAATGTTAAGGTTTGCTCTGAATTATTAAAAGACTGACCAATCAAATTAAAAAATCCCTTCTACTATACAAGAGAATCATGTATACTCTTCATTTTAATTGCTATTAAGATGATAAATTTAATATTTAAAAAAAATCTCGTCTTCTTTGCTTTCTGAATAAACATTAAAAAAAAAAGGTGCTGCTCTCGCGCGACTTATAGCCTACTATTCGCACCACGGGAGCGCCAACACACAGCGGCATCTAGCAACATATATATATAGCACGCATTTGCATTACATTTTTTTTCCTCTTCTCTCACACACACAGACATACACACGTGTGTATATACACATGAACACGGCTTTTCTCTCTCTCATTCTTCTCTCCATATCCTTCCATCTAATATCCCTATCTACACATCTCCATCTCCCTATCTTCTCTCTCTCTTCGAGCGATCTACTTGCTCAGCTCATGTGCGCATGCGGCTCCCATTAGACACAGCAACAGCGCGTGCTCGCAACTATGTATATAATGCTTGTATACGTGTGTACAAGCCCTCTCTCACTTTTTTCCCCTCCGCACTTTTCTTCGTTCCCATCCATATTTAATCTGATGCCGGGCGAATCGCGAATCTAGCGACTTGCGCGCGCGCGCTAGTATATAAGAGTTGCTCTTCTCAATTGCCGCGAAACACGCACCAGTAAGAAAGTGTGTGTGTGTATACTAGTAATGCGTATGTAGTACCTTTACGCGTGAGCTAAAGGTGAAATAGTTGCCGGCGTTGAGACAAGGATATAATGTGTATGTGTGTGTATACGCAACGGTGATTGCGAATGCGTTCGTAAAGGATTTAGGGTGCTATACTATAAGGTGGTTTTGTACGAGCGTGGAAAAATGTAAACAAATCTGTATGCGGAATATATTTAACAAAGCGCTGCGGTAGCCGTGTACTTATTCAAGATTTACAATAAGATTAGAATTTTTAATCCTTAAAGTTGGAAGATATATATGAAATTTTTCATATAGTGAATTTTGAAATCCTTGCATTAATTTTATCCGATTTTTTATAGTTATGTTGTATATAGATTGTTAATAAAAACTGAAGTAATTTCAAAATATTTTTTTTTTGTATATAAGTTGGCTAGATTTTCATCATCTAAAAGTTTAAATAAAAAACATTAATATATGATTCAATTATTATAATAATAGAAAAACGACAAAATGGAAAAAAATTCTTTTCGTTTGTCGAACAAAATAAGATGCTATCTGAACTAAATATATTGTTTCATATATATTTACACAGTCAATCAGATACACTCAATTTTCAAAATAAAAATAAAATATGCCCAATAATCAGTTTTAATATCCACTTTCATTCATCTTAACATTATTACACGAATTACTACTTAAACCGCTACCAGTACCTTTTCTCTCATATACAAGGTGTCCCATTTTAATCGCCCACACCCGAGAAATTGACAGAAGATGTACTCGGAGAAAAAAATGATAAATACAAAAATTTTACGGTTCAAAGGGGACCACCTAATGGTACCAACGACTTTGACCTTGAACGCAATTTTCAAGGTTATTTCAAGGTCGAAGTGTTTTTTTTTAATGGGAACTGCTATTTTTGACCCCAGAAATGGAAAGAACAGAAAATTTGTGAGAGTACTTATCTGAATGTAAATTTTTTTGCTCTTTCCGTTTCTGGGATCAAAAATAGCGGTTCCCATTAAAAAAACCACTTTGACCTTGAAAATAGCGTTCAAGGTCAAAGTCGTTGGTACCATTAAGTGGTCCCCTTTGAACCGTAAAATTTTTTTATTTATCATTTTTTTCTCTGAGTACATCTGCCAATTTCTAGGGGTGGGCGATTAAAATGGGACACCTTGTATATACACTTCGACCAATATCACTCCCACAAATACACCATATCTTACCGCAACACCCGCACATCCACCCAGAATCCTCTCCATATCCTCTTCTTTACATCACGCAACCAGGCTCCGATAAACACACACACATAGCTACCATCCTGCACAACGACGACGACGACGACGGCGGCGGCATCTTTTTTGCGTGCGGCGGCCCCTTGGCGCCTCGTGTGTGGCGAGGAGGAACCACTTCGACGCCGTTTCTGCCGCTGCCGCCGCTGCGCCAATTAGTTATACGGCTCCTTATTCCCACGTAGCCGAGACGCGCCACGTTTCCGTCTCCTTTTTGCGCATATATATATATATATATATATATATATACCACCTAGGATTCCGCGAAGGGCACGTTTCATTCACGTTTTAGTGTGCGGAGAGGTTCAATGAAAGAAACTGCAGGAGAAAGAAGAGTGTGTGTAAAGGTTCGCCGAAGAAGCGTAAAAATGCGAGGCGCCAGATTCGCGCGGGCTTAACGACACCGTAATTATTATATATATGCATGAAGAAGGACGATGGAAGGGATAGGATGTTGTTTATGTGCATCTCGGTGTTTGGTATAAGAGGATTTATATATACATATATATATATATATATATATATATATATATATGAAGATCTGAGGATACGATAAAAGTGATGTCATCGTGTGATGTAGGTTTTTGTTTTTGTAAATCAATAAAAATAATGTAGTTCTATATTTGTAACCTTTATATTTTATTTTATTTATCATGTTTATCTAGATAATAAAAATATGTTTATAGAAAATATGCTAGCATTCATTGGTACGGCAGACGCTTTTATTTATCCACATTTTCGTTAGAATTTTTTCAATCCAGCTCAACTTTCATCTTTACTTATATAAATCTACACATAAACAACGTGCGCGACGCCCAACCTCCATACAATATGTTAATTAGCAATTTCTAGTCGATGATAAATAAGATATAAATTCGTCCCCACTATTCGTGCGTAAAGAATGTTGATGAAAACGCATATAATCAATGTCTCACAAAAGAAGAGCGGCATATTGACTGGTCAACACAAACCGCATCTATATACATGTATATATATATATAAATGCCGTAAAATTTTCTCCTACATCCACGCGAAATCATCACCGCCCAAAAATTATTTTTTCCACGCCTAAGACTACACTATATATACGCATCAAAACAAAAAACAAAAAAGACTATACGAAAGTCATCTCACTCGCGCGCTATATACGAAAAACTACACTTTATTGGCCCTCCCCTTCAATATCCGAAAGTCCATTCGGGAATCGCCCATATATACGTGCCGTAGCTCGTAAGCTCGCATATTTATATCGGCCGGCACGTATAAAACAGCAACCTTATACTCGCTTATATATATATCCAACCATGCCGCGCCACCTTTATACGAGCGCTTCTTCCCTTTTTTTTTGTTATTTCGCCGCCGCCGCCGATGACGACGACGACGGGAGGATCGACGCAGGTTGCAGCACGTGGTTCGCTATATAGCAGTCCGACTTAATTGAGACGCGAACGAGAGCTGCTTTAGAAGCGAGCGAACGTCATCTTCTTCTTCCCGGTTTTTTGTGGTATAAAAAAGGGGATCGCCAGGGCGTCGACATCTGTGACGAATATATTGGAGCGATCGGAAGTGTCCAATATCCATATTTTGGTAGGATCGGGTAGTCGTAAGAAAGAGAGAGTCGTTAATACTTTGCCGTGAAAAGTTTGAAGCGTTTTTGTAAATTGGTTAATTTTTTGGGTCTTGTATATTATGTGGATTTTTCGATAATGTAAAATGAAATAGTAATTTGGTATAATATGTGTTGGTTTCTAATTTTTAATGTTACTAGTCATATCGATGCGCCTACCCATTTTTTCGTAGAAACGGAATCAATAAAGATTTTAGATTTTTCATTACTTTATTTTTTATTAATATTCTAAATTTTGAGATTAGAAAACAAATCGGAGCAGCATTTATTTTGTAATTAAATTATTAGATACAAATTTTAATCAATTGGGAATTGAGATATTGAAGAATATAATGATTATTATATTGAATTACTCGAATGTATATATAAATCATTTAATTAATTTTTTTAATTCCTATAGTAGAATATTCATTTTATATAATCAGAGAAAATTTAGAATTTTGGCGCTATTCAAATCGAATATTGAACCATCAACCAATCGCATTGTTTCTTTAAATGCTTCACAATATCCTGTCATCACTTTTTGAAGAGAGGATTGTTTCTATAATATATAATAATTTTTAAATATTTACACACACCTATAAACATTTTATTAAAATTTCATATCTGTCAATAACCACCAAAATGATACCTTCAAATATTACAATCGGAAAGTTCATACACAAAACCCAACAACAATACAATAAATTAAGATATTTGAATTAACATTCAAAGCGCGTGTGCGTATGATACACACATACATATAAATAAAAAGGGGAGGCAACATAATGAATGGTTCTATTACGGATAAAAGATATGGAAATCTCATTCCGAAAACAGTAACACAATCTGGAAAAGGAAATTTTCACCAGTAAATCAGTCGGCGAGGTGCTTATTATTATTATTATTTTTCACGCAACCGTAGAAACGTCAGTGCCGTGCCGCGGAATTAAGTTGGATTCCAACGCCGTGGCAGCTTCGTTTTTTCTCTGTCTCTCTCTCTCTCTCTCTCTCTCTCTCTCTCTTGCTTTCCTTTTACAACCACGTCGCGCGCGCGCGCGCTCGGAACGTCGAGGCGCGTACAATTATAAAAACATTATTCCGCGTGCGCGCAAAGAACGACAGCGTGGCGCGCTCTTTAAAGCCTTAATGTATTATTTATTTAGGGAAATGCTCTCTCTCTCCTTACGAAGAGGATATCTAAATATGAGGAAGCAATGTGCTAAAGTCACGCCGGCGAATTAATCTGATAAGACCGTATAGTCGCCGGGTAAGAACGTGTCCGGTGTCTGTGTGTGCCTGTGTGTGTGCCGCCCTCGTATATATATATAAGGATACGCGTGTGCGTGAGTGTCTAGCAGGTTATTCTTCGACTACTATATATACGAGGTCTTATAAACAAGGGAGTGCGTGTGTGTGTATATATTGCCGTGGCGTGTAAAAGTCAAGCATTATAGTCAGTTATATATGAACATTTTTATATAAGAATTTTATCCACACAATCGGGATTCTTATTATATTAGGCTACGATGATTTTGCGGTCTGAGCGTTTGTTCGCCTCTTTTTTTTTGTGGCCTTGAAGGTGTTTTGCACAGATGTTGACGATAGATAGAATCGTTCATAAATGGTGTTGCTTTGTAAATTATTGATATATAGTCATTTTGTTGAGAAAATCTCAAAGAAAAAAATTTAGCTGCTAGGTTTCTTTTATTTGTTCCTTATTCTGTGCGATATCTTAAGAGTACTCATGTATATCTTTACATTAAAGTGACTTAGCGGCTGTGGTTTCTTTTATGTAAATCATTTTTCAATACCGCGCTGTATCTATTTTTGTTAATGTGCCATAACTCTATGTACCTTTTTTGTCAGCAACTAAAAATAAAGTATTATTATTATATATTCAAAATTATTAATATACAAATTATTCTTCTTGTACACTCGCATCAGCCAATAAAACTAATTAAATTTCAAAACGTCATTGAAAAATTAAAATAATAGCTATGTATTTTTTCAAGTTACATTGTTCACTCATCGCATGTTATACTACAAGTATAGTTGAAATTCAATCGAGTTGTAAACTTGTTGGCAAAATTGTTTATCATAACGTTTTGGTGCCATTTTACCATGCCTACATATAAATTATGTATCAAAGTTTATTACAAAACTTTGATACATAATTTAATAAATTGAAACATCGTCACAAACAACAACAAACTAACTCTAAATCTCGATAAAATTCCAACTGTCTATACAACACAAAAACTATATCATCTCTTCTCAATTAAAACCAAACCAATTCCATCTCACATCATTTCAACCCAACCTTGCAATCTTACTCATAAAGTTATCACCCTCACCCTCACACTATACTCTACCAACATCCAAACCCCTACACTTTTTTTACCCTCCCACAAAACCTCAGTACACGTAACGCGCGCGCCTCCCATGTACACACACACACATATACATACACACTTCCTGAACCGCACTCTCCGCGAATAACCATAAATTTTGCACGCGCGCGCACGCAGCTCCTGCGCGCTTATATTCGCGCACGCTGCGGTAACACACAGCAGCGATTAACAAAGGTCACGCGCTATGCTGCTGCTGCTGCTGTTACCGACGACGACGATCTATGCAAGATCCGTAACGATACGCGTATATACTACCGTCGCCGTGTTATAAGGTTCACATGTGCATACGTATATATAGTGTGTGCGCACGCGTAAGGAAGAATTATGCTATACGAAGGGATATCGCGATGCGTATATATATATATATGCTACACTTTGCTTTACTGCCCGTTCCTCTCTTTCTCTCTTTCTTGCTTGTGTAAGTATATATATGCGTGTTCTCTCGTTCTTCGGTGTAGTAGAGAGCAGTTGTTTTGCGTCTTTTTTCCCCTCACCGGGTGTATAAGCGCTAACTCACTCGCGACGCGCGCTCTCTCATTGTATAAGCATATGTGCGCGCGTACATGTATATATATATGCGTGCGGGTTACGAACGAGTCAATCTTGCGGCTTAATCGAATTATGCTGTACAGCGTTTAGACACGACCCCAAACAAATTAAACGAGCGGCGGCGACGCGGCAATGTGTATAATAAGTGTGAGTCTGTATGGGGACGTGTGAGGGTATAGAGAGAGGATGTGATGGTGTTAACGTGGTAGGATGAGTCTTGATTTTCAAGGTTGACGCGGTTTCAGTCGACCGTGTTGGTAATTATTATGTGCGGAATGTGCCATGCTGTTAATTATTGTTATACATCATAGATTTTGTTTTGTCTTTCATTATAGTTTATAATATTGATAACGTATTTATTGAACTCGACTCTATAAAGTAGCCGTAAATGTAGATTAATTTGAATATTTTTTAATTTTTTTTCTTGACAGTTAACTTAAAGTGAACTTTATCAAAATGCATAAGAAAAACAATGATGCGCATGAAATCAAAATCTACACATCGAGCAAAGTTTGAGTTCGAATGAATCAAGCGATACAGATCTGAATTGTCAAAAAAGGAATACATTTATTCTTAATATTCCCCCCAACTCAAAAAATCACCATAATCCGAAACTTTTTAGTATAAATTAGTCTCTTTACCTACCAAAAAAGAAAAACATTTATCTACACTACCCCATCTGCCTTCTCAAACTGCCGCAAAACCCCGTATACTTACCAAAAATTCCCAGCACAACCACATATATCCATCATATATTTTCATTCCACGCATTACGTAACGTACAAACCCCCTCATTTCCCTATATATTCTTTAAATACCTCCTTCCTTCTCTTGCATCTTCGTTCACGTATAAACCTCGCAATTCCGGGTGCATCAGAAATCGATCATATACTACACACGTTGTACCGTTCCTCCTATATATAAAATCGACACCACGTCGTTGCTGCTACTGCAGACTGCACCTGCCAAACTCTCGCATCGCGCGGCTACCGGCCTTTTGCGATAATTCGCAACTCACATGGGCTCGTTATTATATACACGTATAATACGGCGACGATATCTCGCGGCTATAAATACCCGCTATAGCCGGCTAATATCCGTGTTTAATGCGCGGGGGGAGAGAGAGAAAAAAAATAACTTATACGCTATATATACGTGAAGATATAGAGAGGGAGAGAATACTGCGCGAGCACGCGCGGCAGCTTATCTGTCTTCCTTTCTCATGCTCTGTTATACTTATATATACTCTATCGCGTGTGCACGCGCTTGCTGTCCTGGTGCGTTCGCGTATTCCTATATCCAAGCTTCGCGCGGTTATATATGTATATATAGTGTTCTGCGGTTCTCGACTTGTATGTGTATATGTGTGCACCGCCCGTTTCTTGCTTCGGATGTGCGGAAGGATCTTGCGCGCTGATCAAGAGCGTTGAGGTATACTTTTTTTTTCTTTTTTATAAAGCGCGCGCGGTGTGGTTTAGCATTAAATTATTTTAATTCGCTGCCAGAGTTGGCACCTGTGGGGTATTTTATATTATTATTATGAAAAGGCGTTGAGCGAAGGGTATTAAACGGTCTTTGAATTTTCGAATGACAGGTTAATCCTTGTTTTATGTGATGCAGTTACGTAGTGGTCGACAGAGCTGCAAAACTGGATCAAAAAGAGAGAGAGAGATGTTTTTTAAATTGAAATATTAAAAATGAAAAGATAATAAAATTATGATTATTATATGGGAGTTTAAAGGGATCGTACTTATGATATATAGAACCGCTAATAGAGTCACTAGAGATAAAGAATGAGGAAATGAATATGTTTGTATGAGAATTAAAGGTATCCTGAATGAATCGCGAATACTTGGTGCTTTCTAATAATACTAAATTTCAGTATCTTTGATGCATTACAATCCTTTATAAATAAAATGTTTGGTATCAAAATATTTTGAATATCAGAAATAGAATGTACAATGTCAATTACAATGTACTTTTCAGAAACATGAGTGGCTATTTAATTCTTGTGACAATATATTATTATAATGCAAATAATTACTATCTATATTATTTTTGTTTTTCAGGCTTTCAGCTTACAAGAGTATATTAATACATATGTTGATGAATTTATAACGGTGAACTTGGAAAACCCTGCAGGTACAATTTACATTATAAAATAGAGTAGTACATTTAAGTAGATATAATATTTCTTACATATTTATAAAAGCAGTGTTTATAAAGCATTATTGCAAAGTTTTTTCAAATTAAAATAACTTATTTTCTCAAAGAATATTTTTTCATCTACCAAAAGTATAAATTTGTAAAATTTATATCTAAAATTTTTTTTAAGAATTTCTGTCTTTTCCACGTCAATTTTCATACTTTTGTATTAAACGTAATCCATATATTACTGATTATGGATAAAAATAATATAAAATTAAAAATCCCATATCATCATCATTTCTTATAATATACTCGTGTAAAGTTAATGATACAAATTTGTCACGTTGACTAATAAGCAGGCCCAGAAATTAAAAATTATAATTAAAACTAATTAATTCTCCTATCACCCAAAAAAAACCTTAATAACACTGGACATGCAAACCTATGTCATCCACTCGAATTTCCATATACTAAAATTCAAAATTCTCTCATTTTTTCGCAAACACACTTGCTCATACGCATCGCAGCCCTTAATCTACATAAAAAATTGCACAGCTCCACCACAGCCAACCATCAAATTCAATTACCCGGACAAATTTTTCAAATTCACCTTATCCAACGTACCCTAATCCCAACCGCATCCCCTGATAAAAATCGCCATATAAAGATTAATACGCGCACCGATCGATTATATGAGAGCCCCATACGCGCGCCACTTTGTGCTCGCGCGCTTTCACCGCTGCGGCGCACACTATATATATGCGTGCAGCTGCCCGAAGAACCGCGTCAGGCGCGGCAATTAACCGCGTGTGCACACGCGCGTCTGCAGACTCGTTATCGGTCATGCGCGAAATCCGTATAGTATACTTGCTATACGTGCGACACTTTTCGGCAAGCGAGAGAACTGCAGTTTCAAGGCCAGGATGTGTCGAAGTTTGGATAAAAATACGATTTTTATGAAGGCGTTAGCTTCGGCAAATGGCCTGTACGAAAGTGATACGGGACGGTGATTTTGGAAATTGATGGTTGGAAACTTATGTGTGGCTGAATGGCATTTTATTTTAATGATGTTATTTGGTGGGGAAAACATGGACTTTTTTGGGGAGTTTAATTAAAATGCAGGTAAATTTCAATTTTCGGTCGTAGAGTGTAATTGAGAAAGGTCTTTTATGAATTACACCTGGATTATTTATAATGAAAAGATAAATTTTTATGGTTTTATTATCAGGAAAATAGCTTTTTATATGTTTATAACGATTTTTTCTGATACAAACGTGGAAACTTTATAGACATGTGACTTTATGAAGTAGTCTAAAACGTTTTAAATAATTATTTGAGATTCGTAACTTTGATCGATTTGTCTTGGTATTGTCTTGAATTGAATGTATTTTATCATTTTTTACATTAATTTTCTAAGACCAAGACACAATCTTAGATATCAAGACTTTTACAAAACCAAAACAAGACTGTCGAAAAATCTTGTTTTGGTCTCATGCAACCTTTGCTTCGTATACACCAACCTAATCTTTGACCTTAACTGCAGATGATTCCTATACTCGTACACGGACAAAAATTTCCTAGACTAACTACTCCAGCTCCTCGAGTGACTGCAGGAAATCTTCTACATTAAGTACATATTATTTTAGAGCAGTGACTGCGACCTTTTGGCACAATCAATCTGCCAATTTCACGTAAAAGCTGCGACAGTCGATTGTTTTATCGATTTTCCGAGCAGTGCTCGTGCAAAATTGGTCATTGGCATACTGAGTATGCCAAATTGACAGACCTACCATTGAAGAGCTGGGAGGGCGCTGCTATGGTAGCTATAGTGTAGTAACAGTGGGAAATTTTTTTCCGTGTAGAAAATGTACACAACTTTTGGAACCCAGATTATAACTAAAAGTTTATTTCTTATATCTAAAAATGAATTACAATTTATTTTTATAATAATCTACTTCAGTCGCTCCACAAAATTCCAAACAAACAATAAAAATCCCTCGGCGAACACTTCACGAGTAAAATTCCAGAGCACCGCTCGCGTGCTATTTTATCTGCAGCGAACAATCTAACCGTTATAAAATTTCCATCTCGATTCTCATCCTCAGCGCGCATCCACGAAGCATCGATTTTTTTTCCCTCCTCCCGTATGTAATATAGCTGCAGGCTGGTGCTCGAGAGTTCACCTCTGTGCATGTAATTAACGCAAAGCCGCTCTTATATATATGCTTCTCTTCTCGCGCCAGCCCCGCGAGGTACAGGATATATCTATAGGAAAGAGAAAACACGCGAGTGAGGTTAAGCTTGGGAAGATATTGTTTCACGCGGTGTGTGAGGTCAAATCGCGAGACGCTTCGTTAATAATTCCGCTTTTAGAGATAGAAGTATTTTTAATAATTTTAAAGGTAACGTAAGGAGACGTCAAATTTGAACTGTTCATGCGAGCAATCCTAGGGGAAATATCTGGATACGAATTTGAACAATTCAAACTTTGGTAACTTTTTAAAGAATCTATAATTTTGCATTCCGTATAAAAAACAAATTATTGCTTTTACCAGTTTTACTTATTATTTTTCGTTTGTTTAAATGTATTTGAGACTCTTATATATAGATATCTTTTGGATCTCGAAGATGTTGTAACAGACGTAGGTTGTAAATCTTTACAAATCATGCGAAATCGATGGTAACATATAAAATTATTAATAAAAACTATTCGTCAATATGAGTTTAAAAAAAATTTTACTAATAACAGTTTAGAGATCAGAAGAAAATCAGAACCTTCGTTTAATCGTACTCTTTTTAAGAATCAATTAATTAATTACGATTAGGTTCAGATATGCGTTCTCTCACATTTCGATGTATCCTTCATCATCATTGAACATGTGACCTACGTAGTAGTTTGTTTTCGGTGTGGAAATCCCAAATACTTGGTTCTTTAATTAAGGCTTCACCACAAGTAAACAGGGAATTAAAGATTACAGCGTTTACTGCGGTATCATTCTATAACTGAGAATGTCATAGCTACTTACTTAATTGTGCAATATATTTAATTTACTACCACTTTTTCGAATTAAGTAAATGATCTGAAAAGTTGCACTTCAATTAAACGATCATCCACGTATTGCTGTTCCGTTACCCAACCGAAATGACGGTTTTATAAAAAGAACACGATAAAAATATTCAAGGATTTCATAAATACAGTTTTATCAAAAATTACATTTTTTCGCTGCATATCCATCGTAAGTTTGAATATAAAAAATGTTTCTAGTTTTTAATGAGTTTATTAAATACATAATATGGTAGAAATTAAAGAATAAAACATTTGATTATTTCACGTCTAAAAATTTTTTTTTTCAGTAATTTATTAGTAATCTTATTCTAAATTAATAAAACAAATGATGCAATAATAGGTACCAAAACATCTATTCACAGACAAAAATATTCATTTGAAATTTGAAAAACAGTACACATTTTTTCAATCCAACAAAATTCCACCCCACAACATTCTCAAACATTCACCTCGAGTGCGCGAAATTAAAAATGAATGTCGACCGTCACTCGTCGCCAGCATACAATCGCAAATCCTTTCCAGTGTACCAAAGTCCGTGCCACTTTTGCGCATACACACATCCATCGGCCACCTGGTATTTCTCTCTCTCTCTCTCTCTCTCAGTCCTTGTACACCTCTTTCCTCGCGCCGACTATAATCGCTTTCCCACCAGAGCCACGCGCGCGAGCTCAAAGAGCGAGAGCATTCGGGTATACAAGAAAAAGAGGGCAAATCCAGCTTTCCAGCTCGATATAAGCTCTCTTCCCTCTCTAACGAGGCGCGTGCGCGCGTGTCAGCCATTATCGGGGTGGACCGGCATAGGATTATCCCTCACCCCCTCTCTCTTCTTCGGTCGCTCGGATCAAAGAGCGCGGCTCGTTAATAATATTTAAAAGAGTAGAAGAGAAAAGAAGGGAGGGGGGACACGCGCTCAGGATTACACGGACGCGTATAGGAGTTCCGGTGAGAAGAGAGGTGGCAGTTGTGACGGAGTGTTTGTGGAAAAAGGCTGCTGTTGGTGATGGTGGTGGTGGTGGTCTCTGCGCATTGTCAAGGTGGGGGGTTGCTTTTGACTGGCGGTGCAGAATACTTGTGTTAGCATACTTGTGCTATTTTTCACGAGGAGTGAAAGAGTTTGGGAGATTCAGTGCTGCGGCATACAAAGGAGTTTCTAGGGGTTTAGAATGAATGGAAGTTGTGGAAATCTGTAACAGAATTTTGTTAACAAGAACGTTATAAATATAAAGAACTTTTCGAAATATTGGCGTAAAAGAAAAAATTGAGTATTATCAAGTAATTGCTGTTTATAGCTCAGTCTCTGCTATCAAACTAACGTGACACTACATGATGCACAATTTTATCGTATATAAAGTTCATAAAGGTACGTAAAATAACATAAAAAAAATAAAAAAAATTAGTCTTAACTTTCCTTGTGATAACTTTCTTATTAAGAAATAAATTAATCACAATGAAGAAAGTAAACATATTCTTAAAAACCATCAGTTAACAACAAATATATTTCTTTCATGAGTAAAAAAAGAAATAATCTATTATTATTTGAAAATTATTTTTTACAAATTCTATAGATATCGCCAATTTATTTTATCGATCGTCTATAATAGTTGTTATACCATTCTATAAACGATATTATCTGCAAATTTCAGCTGTCCTGAAAAAAATGTTATTACATGAAACAGATACTTTTAATGTACGCTACATACTTTACATTACAAACAATAATAATTATTATCAACGCCTCACTTTATAAACAATCACACTTTAAAATCCCCTATTACAGCCTAAACATTCCAAATCCACCCTCTACAGCACTATATACCTTCAGAATAAAATCAAATTTTCCGGATCGCATTGTACCCCAAGCATATATACCATAAACGTCTCTATTCCCCGGCCTATTGTACTCTCCCAAAACATATGTTCCACATCGTCGACTTTTATACGGCGCCAGAGCTAACAAGGTATACGCCGATGCTTTTTTCTGAACGAGTCTCCCCCCCCCCCGCCAGTGCACACACGTCAGATTCAATCGGTTGACGGCTGTGGAAAAATGGGGCGAACGTCATATATGCGTGCCGCGCGACGAATTGGGCAGCTTCGTGGCTTGAGTTGCGCTGATGGACAGACCCGTCGAGATGAGAGAATGACCGGGACACGTGTCGATCCTTAAAGCAGGAAATTAAGTGATTCACGACGCGTCGTCGATTTGTATAGTTTTGTATACAATTTTATTTGCTGTGATTTGAGTGATTATACGATATAAATATTTATGGTCTAAAATTTAATGATTTTTTTTGGTATTTGATTGTCACAATTTCTGTTTATCTTTATTAAATACGCAATTAAAATGTTTTCGATTGACTTACAAATGTAACTATAATAAAGAATGATAACAAATTATATACATAATATTATTCATAATAAATTCTGTATCATACTAATCGTAATATAAATGTTAAAGTTCCATTTATAAAATATTAAGGGCTTATATAAGAAGCTTTTGCCAAAGAAACACCTAATCCTTTCGGAAATTTATCCGTAGAACACAACCAGCCGATAATCTAAATAACCTCATATGTACGTACACTTCTCGATACTCTCGCAACTACAGTACTTACCTCTTTCCGCCGGATTATCGGTACGATCTCCCGTCACATTTACGCGTGCGTGTCGATTGATACGCTTCATCCCTACTCTCTCTCTCTTTTATTCTATATGCACAGGGTCCAGTATAGAGAGAGAGAGGCTTATTGGTAGGGACGGCTCATCAGATAGCATTTAGCGGCGGTCACAAAGATACACGCGCGCGGGGTCAGGTATACAAGAGAGCCGAGCGCCGTATAGCCACGCGACCACCAGCATCTCTATATGAATGAAGGCATATGTATATAGTATGAACCGGTGGGAAGATCAGGGGATAGAGAAAGAGAGAGAGAAGGTGGAGAGGTTCGACGAAAGGTGAATGAAGAGGTCGCGAGGAATTCCCGTGGGTGAAGTTTTACGCTGAGATTCGCTTGGGAATCTCATATCGGTCGGGTTCGAGATGCGACGGACAGAGGAAGTGGAGGAATTATTGCTTCCTCAGCGGGATCTTTTGAATGGCGAGTGGACTGGATCAGCGAAATACGTTTTATTTTAAACATAATATACAAAATTATGTCATCACAGTTTGTATACCTATTATTTTTCTTCAATTTACCTATTGTTATGTATATAAGTAAGAATTAAATAATAAAGCAACAAGCAAGATGTACAATTAAGTTTGTGTGTTTACTCAAAAACGAATCATGACGTAACTAGTAACAAATTTCTCTAACTCTATAAATGAAGATTCATTTCTTCGTATCCAAATGTTCATCCGGGTTGATAGTAAACTTTTTTCTTGGCTCTGTGTATCGAACTATCATATCATACCCCTAAATTCAAATAATCCACTCATTAACACAAATAATATAAAAAATCTCTACGTATATCCTCACTTCAATGCTACCTTTCCACTTTACCAAACACTTACTGCTTCCTATTGCGACTTGCCGTCGAAAAATCACTCGATTTCTACTATACCCGATCTCCCACCAGATCTCGCTATATATGCTTAAAAAGCCATGTACTGATGCTTATCCCAGCAACTTCCTCCCTATCCTCTCATCCCCACGCGACGCACAGCATGTCCTGCGCGCAGGAAATCCTCATAACCAATCGGTCCACTAAAAAAAAAACTTTCTCCCCAAAAACCCATCGCACACAGCATCCCAAAACGAGATGGTCCACGCCGATACAACGCAACCGTGTATATATACACGCGCCGAAGGAAACAAAAAAATAGAAGGTAGAGAGAGAATCGAGTACACTCGTGTCCATGAGCTAGACGAGAGTTCGCGCGATCGAGCGTAGCGATAACGCGTTGAATTATATCCATCGGGATCAAAGCGACGACGACGACGCGAACGAACCGAGAGAGAGAGCGAGAGAGAGATAAAGTTAATAGCTTTATTAACTGTGGGAAACATGCGGGAATCGCGTGCCAGTGTATATATATATATGGGATTCGTCATCGTATAAGCGGTACGGCTGCAGTTGTTGGGATTATATGTACTATATATATATACGCGTGATTTGGTATAAGGAGGTCCTAACCCGACGCCATTACGCGTATGGTGATTGTTTCGAGGAAAGGATAGAATTGTGGTTAGAGAAAGAGAGAGAGAGAGAGATACTGTGAGAGAGTCACGCGCGGAGACCGAGGAATTTTTTGATGGAAAAATGGGTCGACGCTTTGGACCGTTGTTTCTAAGACCGAGAAGGTCGTTGAGGTGTATATATATAGTGGTGGGGTGTATTGGTCGTGTGAAGTGAGTTGTCACTTTTTACTGTGCGACGCTCTGTCTGTACATAAATGGATTGGGCAATATATGCGCTTAAAAGGGTGAATGTTTCATGTGACGATAAAAATTTAAAGAAACAGCTTGTTTGCGATAGATACACTGTGAGTATAAATATTCGAAAATTTAAATACTTTTATTCAGTTATACAAATAGTTTGGACAACGTCATTTAAAATATATAAGAAGTGAAGTAAACAAAAACATAAACACTCCCGAACCATATATCAATCTTGTATTTCAATAAAATATATCTATGTTGATTCTATTCGTTGTTATTCGTACGTAACTCATAAACAGCTATATAAAAGCACGTATATATACATAAGCATTCTTTCCTGAACCGGACAATTTCAACATAAAAATCTCCCAAAACGAGAGAAAAACTAAGCGATCTAATCTCTATAAGTAACTCATCAGGCCCGTAAAGTGTCGGCGCGATTTAAATAATAAAGATCAGTCTGACCTGACGATTCGGGCTTGAAAATAGCCCATCTACCAAGAAATTGCCGCTGTTTACACGCGACATTTCGTTCTCTCCTCTCCTCTAAACGCACTAGACAAGAGATACACTGCCAGTTTTTATATAATTGAATCTCTTTTTCTTCCTCTCGCGCGGTGCTTTTCTGCGTATTTTCCCAAAACGCCACAATTCACACCGTTGCGAGTGGCAATTTGTGCTCCTTCTCTTGTAGCTCCCGTTATCATTAAGAGAAAAAAAAGTAGAGGCTGTGTGTATATAGACGCCTATACGTAAATCTCTGAAGGTGCGTAATTGTCGTGCCAGTAACGCGTGGAACAAAAAAAAAAAACAAAAAAAAAGAAACTAGAAAGTCTTTTAGTTCGGACCCACGATGACTGGCGAGGCCATGACCTCATCCCTCTCGGACCTTTTGTGATGAAGAGGAGAGGGAGAAGTCACGCGGATAATTGGATAATCATCGTTCATTAGGCGTTATTACAGTGATTTTAAGCGCGTACCTGGAATGATGATTAGATCAGGCGTGCACGATCGATTGTGACTCGTTAAAATGAGCCGTGGGTTTAACGATATATGTTTTCGGTTTTTCTATAGGAAGGTAGATCGAGGTGAAAATAGTTTCTTTATGTCATGGGTTTTATTTGTGATACAAACGTGTTAGAGTATGTTTTAATTCAAATTATTCTTTATTCGTTATCTTATACATATATACACATTTACGTATATATGTTATAGTTGATTCCATTCTCAAAAACAGTAATAAATAATGTTTAATTATTATACTACAAAAAATAATATTCTTATTGAAAATGGTATCTTTTTAATGCTGTCTGAAACCTAAATCTATAATTCATTACAATGTAACAAGTATTAATAATTTTAAGAAACTTTTTATAAATTTTTTTAATTTTCATTCATAAACACAGTAAGTGTATTTATTTTTTAAATTAATTTTTAAATTTAAAACAATATTTTTAAATTTCAAAAGATGTTGAATACCATAAAAAATTATGGGTAATGAAAAAATTCGTTTAAAATTTCCAATTTAAAAAATAATATTCTATCCAAATAAAGACATAACTCACAGAATCAATTAGTGCCAACACAAACACATAATTGACATTCGTCAACCCAGCTCTCTTATCTTATAAATCTTCGCATCCACCGTGCGCAGAGCCAATACAAACTGTCATCCCTTATAAACCACTCGCACCACCCCAACGACTCAATAAAGCGCGCGACGACGTATAGACACTCAACGCTCTCGCACGCGTCGACGGGGCATCATATCGAAAAAATTACTCGGCACACGCAATTTTTTCCTTCCTCCCTCTCTCTCTTATTCACCAGCGTCGCCAAAAGTGATCAGTCGATACGGCACACCGGAAAAAAGGGGGGCGATCGTCGCGCGATACAAGTACACACCAAGTCTATATATATATACGATCGA
>JAWWEQ010000045.1:13997033-14027108 GCA_035583055.1 Torymus tubicola
ATATACGATCGATGCTATCAGTTTTACGCGTAATTGCACGTGTTGGGATACACAGAGAGCTATGTACACGCGCGAACCACTTATATATATACACACGTAGAGGCTAACCACTCGATCGTGTGCGTATATATATACCGAAAAACATAGCGCGTGTGAGAACCGAGAGGCTGTGGCACTTTTTCGCGATTCTAATCGGTGTGCGTGTAGAGGCTATGTGGGATGACAAAAAAAAGAAGGAGTGATGCTGCAGGGTTGGTACTGGTGGGAAAAATACTTTTTTAGGTGCTGTAGTGTGTGGGGAGTTTTTTTGAGGTCGAGGCAGCAGAGGTGGAAATCAAAGGTGAGAGATAAAATGAGATTGTGCGGAGTCGTAGATTGATTGGCTGTGTGAAATTTGATAGTGATTATTTGCCACGATAACAAATAGTTGATAACTGATCTTGGTTTTCTTCTTTGGCTTTGTGTTTATCCTTTGTGTAGTATTGAATTTTAAATTTAATCGTTTGAATTAACATGGCTGTTGTATGAGTTTACTAATATACTGTATGATAAATCAAACAGTAAGTTAGATTCAAGTAATCAACCAAAATTTGTTTTTCTAAACTTAATACCATTGTTTGACCAATTTATCAAGTCAAAATCACTGATAACAAAATAGGCATCGTTATTTCCAGAATAATTCATATTCATTCAACCTTCAACCACCACCTCCTCTCATCACATCAACTTTCCATATGAGCATCAGCATCTCGCGCTCTTCCTCAACATCGAGCCACACGCCGCATCACACAGCTTTCACACACATATACGAAAGACCAGGCGAGACAGAGAGCGAGACCAAGGAAGAAGACACCAGAGATTTACGACGTACTGCCCGAACGCGTTTGCGCTCGCGCGCGCGCGTATATATATACAGGACCAAAGAATGTGTTTTTGACGGTTAGCCGCACTCTCTCTCACTCACTCTCTTGCCCGAGCCATAAACGAATAAAGAGATAAAACCTATTTTGTACTCTCGTTGAGAGAGAGCGAGACGCGTGCGATGCTTTTCTGTACACGACCGAATCAAATTAACCTCTCGTTCTCCCGCGCGCGTGTGCGAGAGAATAAGAGAGTGCGAGTGCGCGAGCCGCTGTTTATTGTATATATATACGCCGTTTTCGAGCTTTTTGTATATACGGCATACGATCCTTATCGCGAACACGAGACATTAAATCAGCCGGCTGCGCGGTGGACGCTCATGCTGCATGAGTATATACGAGAGAGAGAGAGAGAGAGAGAGAGAGAGTGGGAACTAGGTTCGGAGCTTACAACAGGTGTGGAAGTTTGGAAGTACGAGGAGCATTTTTTCTTTTATGGAGAGGGCCGATGGGTTTGGGAATTTTTGGTGGAAAAGTTTAGTTTTGGGAGGTTACGGATATTTTAGGGTAGTGTTCGAGTTGTAAATTTTGTTGAATGTAGTTGAAAACTTTTGAGAAAAATGTAGAGGTTTAGGGATGTTAATGTAGATGTGTAGTTATTATTTAAACACTGAATTGGCATATCTTAATGTATAATATTTCTTTTGGTTTTTAACATTTGGTTATCACAATTGAAATGAGATTTTAAAAAAAGAGCATATCGATTTCTAATAATACGTGGGATACTATTCTTACATTTATTGTATTATTAATGACTGCGTAATAAATATAATTCCAAGAGTAATTTAAAAAAAATGTAGATTAAAATTTAAAAAAATTTTCTCATTACCTTGACAAGAATACCAAAACTCATATAAATAATTATAAATAAAGTAAATTTATTGAATAAAAGAAACCAATTCATCGCAATAGCCATATTCGTTCCATACATATTACCTAGTTCAAACTTACGTAAACTGTATCAACCACACAATAAAAATCACTCTCAACCCAATTAACCCCACTCCCACAACAAGAAAAAAAAGAAGCGACCAGCATCAACCAAACCCAATTTCCACATATATATAACCAACTCCTCGCACGCCACCTTACCACCGCACAAACAACAAACACGTGCGCTGTGTGCTGCCATTATCCAAACAAGACACGCGAAAATCAAACCCAAAGCGACTACTCTCATCATCTTCGTCTATCTTTCTCTCTCTCTCTCTTCCTTTACAACAATGACCTCGGCCTATCGGATTACATAACCGCGTGCACACGCGCCGTCATTATCATTTTCACGTGCGGCACGTGCTGCGTGCACACGCGAAAAATCCAAAAGGGGGAAGGGGTTGCGCGCTCAGCGATGCGGTAAATTGGCTTAGACCGTCGTCGTACGTACTTACGTACGTATATGTATATATGTATATAATCACACAAATACGCGTATATATACGGATGAAAAGATTCGCGTTTATACGGTGCGTTCGCCCGCGGCTGTATATATATGGGAGAGAGATCATGGGATGTGAATAATCCACGGGGAGGGAGAAAGAGAGTCGTGTTTGCGGTTGGGATGGACGAGTTAAATACACTGTGCGTGTATGTATATATGTGTATAGAGCGCGTGTGCAAGGGAGAGTATAGTTGGAGTGCGTGCGTTGTGGCCGATCGATGCGGCGCGGAATAGATGATGATGGGATGATGTGCAGAGGCTTTGTGATTTTTCGCGTTTGCATTGATGGCTGTTTTGCTGATGATTCGTTGTGTAAAGAGAGAGTAGTCGATCATGTCTGTAAGCACTTGAGGATGCGCTTGTGGTGGCTGGTGGTTAGGGGTATAGATGTGTTTGCGTTGAAATTTATTAACTAGGAGAGAGTTAGATCTCCGCGGTTAGAGATTTGGGTTCAAACTTTGGGACAGAATTTTTGACGTAGAATTATGAAGAAAGTTGCAATATTAGATTGTAATTACTAAAAACATTAAAGTTCTGGACACTTTAAAAAAATCTTGGAAAAAAAATCTTTTTTTTAAATCTTCTTTTAAAATTGAGTATCGAAACTGCATCAAGGCAGACGAACAGTGAATTTTAGAAATTACACAGTGTATTTTCATTTCATTTAATCATTTTAATTTCAATTTTTTAACATATTTTAGAGTATAATATTCCAGGAAGTAAGTATTAATTAATTCAATAACACACTGATAAGGATATTATACATTTTAATTCTTAAAGTGTCAAACAGCTTAAATGTTCTTAAACCGAACGTTTAATTTACTCACACGTTTCTCAAAATACAGCTATCTTATATACCATACTGTTATTTCCTCCATCATCCGAGAAAATTACCGTTCCTTTATTACAATTTTATTACGTTAAACGAACAAATTACTTTTAAGAACCTTAAACCAAACGTTCCATAAATCGTCCAATCGATATAAAATGAACCCCCACAAGCTAAAATAACATACATTAAATTAAGCTCTTATTAAATTAACGTTCTCCCTTTTCTTCTACAACAAAAAAAAAACGAGGCAAGAACGTCTTTACCAACAAATGTAAATTTCTTTTACGACACTATAAAAAAAATTGCACCATACGCTAACCGAGTACAATATACAAGCCAACAAAAAACAAAGGAAAAGAGCAGGACAATATGCAAATCAGCGCTGAAAATTAAGACACACTGCGTGCGCGTTTTTACAGAACTACGTACGCGTAACTTTTCACGTATATAAACGCACACGTATTACGGGGTCAAGGTGGAGCGCATCCGTACAGTAGTGATGTAATAAGTGCGCACAAGTCCGAAATAACCCCGCAGCTGGGGGGCCAGTCTACACACTCGCACACCGCTAATTAGTCGCCGGCGTGTTTTAACTTTAGAGAGGCCCGCACGCTGGAGAGTCTTCGCGGAAAATTATTATTTTCATCCTTGCATATCGTGTCTTTGTGTTCTCGAGAGTGTATATAATGTACATACGAATAGATATGATTGGTAGCCACACGTGTCGCTTCGTTTGTCAAGATATATATAATGCATCTATTATATTCCCGTCGGTATAACGCGATTTTACGATTGTCGCATGTTCCTATATTATGCTGTTGCTTTGATTTATAACACGTGAAATTTCACGTTAAAATCGTATAGATAATGTATGCTGTACACAGATTGCGATGAAATAATTATATACGGTGGACTGGTTAAATCGAATTGAAATTTCCTCGCGCCGTCCTTAGAGACAGTAGTATGACATGTTTATTGAGAGTTATACGTGTATTTTACCGTCGTCGCTGTCTCAAATTGACATGTAAGAAGTATATACAAAAACATCATCACCAGCATCGTCACCGTCATTGTCTCTGTCATTACCGGCCCTATATATGTATGCGTTGTCATTATACGAACCGTATAACTATCGTTAACCCTAACTAGCGCTGCTCTCGTTATTGCTATCACTATATTCATTTCATGGAATCGCGGTTCTGTAGGTTCTAATTTACCATTAATTTTCTTAATACAAAATTTCTTATAATTACTCTTTACCCTCTTCAAACTTTTTATTCTCATAAGTTCCATACCCGCGCGTAAATATGGATATATACATTACATCTAAGTAAACAAAATCGAATACACCAAGTTGCATCCAACTTTACACACCAACAATAAATTTTCGCTTCAACTTCAACTTCATCATCATCACCGTGCGTCTCCCAACCACTGCTCAAAAATACGACCGATAAATCGCACACGCGCAGCCTCCGCACTGCAACACAGCGTCACACGTGCGCACTCGACCATCTCTTTCTCTGTTCTTCTTCTCCTCTTTCCCTTCCTCCTTCTCTTCAACACGGCGCCGCACGCCGCGCGGCAGCCAGCGCCAGCATGACAAATCTCTCGGCTCCTCGTATTTATAAACACTCCGACGCTACATGAATCTAAATCCACCAAAGATTCCGCCCCGACGATCTGCTTTCACGCGCCGTCTCGTTTCTCATGTCGCGCACGCGCTGTGCGCCCTTTTCTTCTTCTTATTTTCACGTTACCCCGCGCGCCCTTTCGCGCTCGAGCTCTTCGCGCGTTATACTCCTTTTATTCTAGGTAATATTCGCGGGGAGTAGAACCGCCAGCTTTACGAATCATTAGCGGCCTGAGGGTTCCGGGAGCTCGCGGTAATTAGCGATTTATTAGTGATTATATAGATATTTATATATATCGATTGTGTACGGTACACATTTTTCATTACTTTGTCCCCGCAGTATCCGTGAATTTCAGCAAAAGTATACGTGCATTTTTTTTACCACAAGGCGTCGTAATTCATTAGCTTTTGATGCTCCCGCCACCCTTCGTATACGTATAATCCCTTACGAGAAATTGTAGCAACTTTGGCGCATCCAGGAATTTACATGCGCGTCCCATTCCCATAAAAATGTTCCCCAAAGGAACCAGCAGCAACGCGCAGTAACAAACAAACAAAAAAGAAAAAACATCATCTCCTTGCGCGAAACACCCCGTAAAACGTCGTCTCTCATTGTACGCGAGGCAAGCAAGCGAGCAAGCAAACGCGCGGGCGCCATAAGTCAGCCGTTGGGCGATATACTTTTACGACTTTTCGTCGCGAGCGCGCGCACATGCGCACGCACCGTTATCTATGTCTCATTCGGCCGCTTTCTGCAGGCGAACAAGAGGAGTATAAGGAACAGGTTTTCTCGAGATGCGAGGTTACAAGCGGCTTGCATGTATATGGCGATTTTGCTGGGGATGCGCGGTTTGTGTCATGTGGTATATATAATGGGGAAGCTGCATGGTATTATATGGTTGGTGCGAGATTAATATGTGAAATCTAAATGTGATATATGAATAATTCTAGAAAGGTAGATGTGACGGTGACCGGATCAGTGATATATTTTTGATAAAGGGCGAAAAGCAGTTATTTTAGTTTAAAATTTCATCTCGAAATTTATAAAAGAAATTTTTAAAGGCACATTCATCCACAAGTCTTTTTTTGTTGTTTTTGGGCGCTGAATTTTTTCACTGACAATCAATAATCTCACTACAAAAAGCTCAGTATGAGCTGTTTGGAAACGAACAAACAAAATTTGAAAACAAAAGCTTTCCAGTCATTTTTCGGAATTAGAAAGAGTTCGTTATACTTGAAAGTTACGAGAGTTAGAAGTTAAGCTTAAAATTTACAAAAAATACTAATTAAAAAAAAATTTTAATTCTCTTTCAGCCGTAACAGAGAAATAATTTTGGAAATCGGGAATATATACGTAAAGCTCATAAATCTTATTACTTTTGTTGTAGCCAAAACTGTAGTAATATTTTATTTACATATTCAAGGTCACAACATACTACTTTTTAAGAATTTTGTAATATCTAAATTACTAAATAAACTTTCAACCAATCTGTTATTTCTAAAAGGTAAATTGAATCGCTTTATATATAAGCCTCTCTCCCAGCCTGAATTTCAAAATCAACAACTGCTCGGCGCGTAAGCGAGGATGACACTAAAGGAATGTGAAAAAAGTAATAAAGAAACGCGGAATGGATAAATAACTTCTGAAAGAAAGTAAAAGAAAGGCCAGGGAAAATAGAAGAGACAGAAAGAAAGAAGGAAGGACGACGCGCGTATATACGCGTCTGTCTCAGCTATACTCTCGTATCTCGAAATCAGAAGAGAGACAGAGAGAGAGAGAGAGGGAAGAAAAAAAATTTCTGTCCACTCCTCTGCTGCCCTTATCGCCATCTACCGATCTCGAGTATGCCATTAAACGTCGCCGAGTGACGTATATAGAAGGACGAAAAACGGATTACGAGAGCGCTGGAAAATTTTTACGCGCTATCATTTATATATGCTCGCGAGATATGTTACTTCGGGTATAATAGTGGACTGAGATCGGCGATTCGTAGAAAACTCGATTAACTCTTTCGGTTTGGTGGTGAAGTAATAAAAATACCAGTATAAAGATGGTTGTGGTTATTCATCATGACTTTTGTATGGTAATATATAGTGCGTTTGATGAATTATACATGTTTTGTGAATTTCAGTGGAAGTTGGAAGAATCTTGCTTGCAGAAAACTCTTCTTTGGAAATATAAATTAAACTTAAAATTCTTTAAATTTACATATTTAATTAAATATGTAAATAAATATGTTAATAATTGTGTAAATTAGTATAAGATTATTATTATAATGTAGAAATGAAAGCTAAATGTATAAAAAAAACGGAGCAAATTATAAAAAAAGTTTCTGCAACATGATTAAATAATAAATTTGTTGCTCTATACTATATAATTTTGGATAATTATCTAGTTGTTTTTAGGTACACTTAAAAGATTTGATTGAATAATATATCACATATTTAACAGCTTGCGATTACAAGTTATATTATAGGTAAAGTTTATAAAAAAATTTACCCTACAAAATTTAAAATACAAATATAAATCTATGCCGTACTTTATTACTTGTAATCCTTACTCAATCATCATTCACACAATAACTTAATTTTTGCCCCGCAACTGCATTTTTATGCCGAAGTCAAGCATCGTACTCCATCATTCGCGTTTGTCCTCTGTTCTATACTAAGATAGTAAAAAAAAAGCATTGAGTTACAACCAAATGAAAATTTTATCAATAGACCACATTTTTCAAACTCCCTGCACCTATTCTCTCGTGTTTCTAATTAAAACTCAACTTAAACCAACCGCCATACGTGTTCCTTCCTCCATCTGCAAGCGCGCGCGACCTTTGACATTAAAAATCCATCAAGCAAAGGTGCCACCACAAACACCCACCTATATACCCAACCCCCATCATCCAACTCGCAGTTTCACTGCACTCGCACGCACCGATACTCCCACCTCTTCGCCCTTTCCATTCATTACTCTCTCTCTCTCTCCTCTTACACCCTCGTCCGTTTTCTCTCTTTCTCTCTCTCTTCGCGAACTCGCGTTTCTGCACTCTCTCGACGCTCTGAAGTGTATAGCGCGCGCGCGCCTGCGTCTCGGCGTCGAGAGAGCACGTCTCAGCTGTTTTTACGACGGCGGCGACGCGCGCGCGCGCACTTTGAGTCGCGGGCGTCGCACCGGAATGCGCTAATGAGGACTTGGCTCTTCCGCTGCGCGTAGCTCGGTATATAGTATATAGTGCCGCTACTGCTACTGCTACTGCTGCTAGTAGTAGTAGTAGTACTCGGGTAATGTAGTGTTGTGACGACGAGGTGGCGCGAGAGCAGACGTATATATATATATATATATATGTACGGCTGTGCGCCCCCTTACACATATATATAGTATTCGCGAGAAATAAATGAAATAAAGGAGAGAAGGGAGGAATGATGTCGGAGCGACGAGTTTTCTTTTTCGGTGGGAAGAAGGCTAGGAAGGTAATGTGAGAGAAAGAAACGAATTATATGTAGGGTTGCTTTATTTTTGGATACTTTTTTCTTATAGAAGGGGTATCTTATAGGAATATTAGAATATTTTACGATTTTAGAATTGACAATTAGGTTTTTTATACGTATAAAACACTCAATTTTATTGACGCCAGTTGTACTTGTGTAGATGATCGGATATGCTATAATTAATAGAAGAAATGTTACTTGTTACTTAAAGAGGTAAGCTATAATCATTAGAGCATATTTTATAACTCGAATATACTAGAGCGATAAAAAAAACAATATTTGTTTTTATTCAGTGTATATCGATTGCTATAATTAGGTATCTCTATGTTTTGTATGTATTTCATTTTACCTTTCATACTGTCTCCTGATGCTTATAAATTACACAACACAATAGAAAAATACATTATTTTAAAAATAGATTAGCTTTATTTATTTTTCCTTCTGCTATATAAAGAATAGAATTTCTTTAAAAAAATTCAATGGTTTTATTAACTACCAGTAATGGCTCGCAATGTCATTAAATACGAAATCGTAGCATATAAAATCTGAAATGTAATAGTTATTATGTAGCTATATATTTATATACTATAACTAAATAGAAAACTCACCATGGCTAAGTATTTTCTATCAAGAGATTCCATTAGTCCACTTACACTGATCACAGGCAACTTTTGGCACCGATGAATAATCATTGTTTTTGCTTTAACCATATCTATATTTTCGTTTTCCCAGCTGGTCAAATAAACTGCTAATTCCAAATCTCTTCCCTAAAATTATTAATTATTTAATCGTGTATTTTTCAATTTTCAAAAATATTTTTGCTCTCCGTACCGCATTTGACATGTTGTCTGCACATTCTGCGTTCAAATAAATTCTTGCATAGACTAAGAGAAGAATAAACACTTGATGTATCCATTGTGATGCTGCAGTATTCTGGTGACGGTATATTAAAATTAATACTTTTCAGAAGCTTATAAAGGTTTTAAGCTATACTTACATTTAACATTTGTAAACCAGATCCAAATGTGTACAACATAAAAGAAATCACAGTTTTTAAGACTATGAAACGAACAACAGTATTCGTTTCTTTAACCAGACTGTTAAAAAATGAAGTTCAAAATGATTTACGTGTCAAAAAATAATTGTTAAATAGAAACACAAAATTTTATCAAAAAATGGCTTACTTCAAAATCTTTTCATGTTCGTGAATACATTTTATTAAATCATGAAACGATTTAGCATTATGCAAGTCATATTCCAATATTTTCAATTTCTCGGTACATGTAAAAACTAAGATGACAACTATACCATCAAGATTCGATAAACAGCCTGTTTGAAAAAGTACAAGGACTTGATTAAAGATAAGTAAGTTTTTCAATGTAAGTGATTCTATTTTAAATGGATACACCCCGGTCAAAATCAATCCTTCATCTGAGCTAACCGGTTTCTTTATAAATATAAATATAACTATTAATACATTCGAAAGAATTATAATATAAATTATCGCATACTTTGTAGTATAGTTGAGAATAATTTCTGATTTCTCAACTTGCAACTGGTTTTCTGCAATTATTAACAAACGCTGAAATTACAAATCAATCTATTAAAACAGCTCTTAATTTCATTAAATTCGTAATTGGTTTACTATACCATTAAATCTCGACTTTGATATTTACTATAAATTAAAACTACAATTGACTCACAAATAACTGTCAACTCTATCCACGAGTACGATGCAACAACGATATCAGCTTTATTCTTTTGAAAAGCCTGTATGGTAGGAAATAAAATAGCTAGATGGTTCAACAGATAAAACCACCACAAATAATCAATATTAAAAAGCCAGAAACTACTTTTGTCATCCTTAGGCCAGGATCTTACAATTTTTCCAATAAAACGTATAGTACGGTAGCATATTACAGGTGTTACACGTATCCGCATGGTTGTTGTTTAGTATTAGTACTAAATAAACAACAAAAAGCTCTTCCACTTTTTATGGAAATATAATTTTTTTTATATAGAAATTTTTTGTAACCGCAAAAAACACTGCACTGTAAGTGAAGGCTTTTGTTCTGTCGTTAGACATATTATTAGCGACTGAACGTAAATATGACCTAAATTTACATATCATCAAGTGCCTATTAAACTACTGTTGACAAAAATAAGTACGTGAACTGCCCTCAAGTAAATAAATATTTTTCTTGAATGAAATAAATATTTATTTGATACTACTAAATATTTTTCACAGTGTACATAAATCAGGATTGAATTTTTAATAATACGATTAGCTTTCTTATCTAATTAATGAACAGTAAGTTAATAAGACACTTGTCTAATTTCCAAATAATGATCAAATATAACCATATAAAATACTATCTCATTTTATTATTTCATACAAGAAATGTAAGAAACTATAAAATTCATTTACTTACTAAAACATTTTTTTTTTAAATCTAGAAATTAGTATTCATTGAACAACTTAAATATTTTTCATACGTTTATCTGATATAAAAACATAACTAAATAAATAAATGCCATTCTATTTGCTTCCAAGGATAGTTCGCAATGTCATAAAGTAGGAAGTTGTTGCATAAAATATCTGCAAACAAAATAAATAATATAGTTTTTATTATTCACAAATAACGAGTTTCTACTCAAAATACCATGAAATTTCTTTTGTTGTTTTTTAATCGATACTTTTAATAAAAAAACTCAATGAAATTCATTACAATTCATATTCTAAATGTTAGGTACCATTACATTTTTGTTTTAAATCTGATCGCTTTTCCGTTAGAAAAAGTGAACAGAAATAACAAATAGTTTCTTATTATTAAACCATGTTTATAGTTTACTTATTGCTTGGTTACTATGAAGAAAAAATTATTTTTTTTGACGAAAAAGTGACCATATATAAAAATGGTAAACGGTACAAAAAATCTGATGCCAGATTCCAAAATTTCTTGAGTTTTTTCAGAATTCTTGAGATTCTTAATTTTATTGAGTTTTCCGCTAAAGTATAGATTTGAAAAAAGAAAAAAATTCTTTTTGTAAAACTAGACTTACCATACCCAAATATTTTCTATCAAGACTTGACATTATACCACTAACAGATATGATAGGCAGTTTCTGACATCTTTGTATTATAATTTGTTTAGCAGTAATAAACGTAGAATTTTCATTATACCAAGCAGTAAAATAAACAGTAAATTCAAGATCTTTGCCCTTAAAGTTCATACGTATTAAGATGATAAATAAATATTTTACGGAAAAATCATTGATTACTTACAGCCGATGACATATTATCTGCACTTTCAGCGCATAAGCAAATTCTCACATACACCAGAATCATGATAGAAATTTGATGGAACCATTGATTTGTTGGTGTACCCTAATGAGGAATATTTAAAATATTTTATAAATTTTTTTTATTTTTTTAATACTTACATTCAGAATGTATAAACCAGATGCAAAGACATACACCATAAAAGAAATAGTTGTTTTGAGAACTATAAAACGTACTACTTTATTTATATTTTTGATATATCTATAAATCGAGTTTCATTATTAATAAACGAATGATAATAATATTTTACATTTTGCAAAAATAATCTTACCTTAAAACTCTATAATGTTCTTGGATGCAACAGGCTAAATCCGAAAATTCACTTGCGTTGCTATATTTATGTTCTAATACTTTTAACATGTCCGTGCAAGAATACACTAGAAACACAGCAATGCCATCGGCATTTGACAAAACGCTTGTATGGAAGAGTACAATCATCTGATTTATATACAGTATCATTTTAAACGTTGATGAATTAATGGCAAACGGATAAATAGCAGACATAATTAATTCGTGATTTCCAGTTTCTGGTCGATCCAAAAATATGTACATAAATATTACTACTGAGTTTGTGAACAACATAATTAAATAAACGATTGCATAAAAATGAGCCAACTCTTTTACAATTTTCTCTTTAGGGATTGTAAGCTGTATTTCAGCTATATCAAATAAAACCTAAAGAATTACAAATACGTGGATAAATTGTATTGAAAAAATATATCATCTGATAACAGCACAATTAATTAATTAAATTAATACATTACCTGAATAGATAAACGATTAACTTTACAGTAAATTAAAATAGACATTGCTTCCATGAACACAAATGTATCTATACAAGAATACGAAAGTGCAATGAGGTTTTTTCGATTTGTATACAGACCATATAGAGTAGGAAGAAACATAATAATATAATTAAACAAGTAAAATAGCCATAAAAAATCGTACAAAATTGACAACTTTTTAGAAGAGTTTCTTAATGGCCAAACTCCCAAATTCAATCCTACGAAACGTAGAACAGAATAACTTTTTTCTGGTGGTATATAAAATTTCATTTTGTTAAATACATTAAAAATTATTCGGTAAAAAATTTGTTGTAAAAGGCAGTATATATAAACAGTAAATTTCTGTCACAGAAAAGAACCATGACTTCTACTCTGACAATTTATCAACTAGGTATGTGTAATTCCATCTAATTAACGTATTTTACGTAAATAGTCACCTCTTCATAATTACTATACGACTGATCAAACAATTAATAATATTTCAAGCATTAACTGTCAAATAAATTAGAATTCGAGCATACTTATATAAAATATCAAACGTGAATTGTTTTACATTTGGAAACATACCACGTATTAACAAAAAACTATGCGTTATAAACTATACATCCCCAATCTAGTATGTCGTTTTCTAAGTGTCTGTAAAGCAAAAACAGTACGCTTATTTACCTACTACTAGATATTTCCTCATAAAACAAGACATTAAACTTATTTACATCATATGCGTATCTTTAACTTGCTTATTTGTTCTCTTACTTTTATATTCTAGTTTCGGCAATGTTTGTAAATGCTTCTAGTTTTTGTATATATTACTAACAATCCAAGTTCAAGAAATTTTATTTCACATTTTTCTTCTCTCCGCTGCTATAAAAAATTTTTATAATTTTTTGGTTGATTCAAATCTTTTATTTTTCTTGTAATTACTTTTTAAATAATTATTTTCATACGATCAATAATAGACTCTCTGTCAATATTACATTTTTCGTTTCTAGTTGGAAAAATCATTTTTATATTAATATCAAAATCTTCCTTCATATAAACCGTTAAACATTTACAATATATTAATTTAAAATATCAGCTGTATTTCAGAATATAAATTCACCACATAACAATCAGGGCTCGTCTCCTCATTAGCTCTCCGAATATAACGAGACTGTATATACGAGGGCGTCGAGCAATAACCCGTCGATCACCTCTCTTCCACATCGACCTCGGGAAAAATAAAAAGTCTCGCCTCCGCGGCCACTAACGGATGCATCCTACAATAACTCGCGTGGGCGAAAAATTTCCGCGTACCCGCATCGCTATCATGCGCATGTGTATATATATACACCACGCATGCGCACACGCCTATATAAGGTCGTATTACCATATATCGACGGGAGACGCGTACATACTTACCATTGTATGGTGCTGGAAACGAGGCGACTTCCGAACGTGCACACGGTGTGCGCGCGAAAAAGGCCAGGCTTTGAGAAAAAGTGCAACGCAGTTGTGTACATGAAGAAAAAGTGTGCGGGAGCGGCGCGTCATAAACATCTTTCCACTACCAGCGCGTCTATCCGTATGAGCCTATACATGGCGCGAGATAATTTATAGGGTATTTAATTGTTTAATTGTATGATTACAACTCCATCGAGGCGTTTGGTCTGTAAATGATGGTATTTACGTATACTAAGAGCAGGAAATGAAGGTTTGGAGCTTTTAACGTTTTTCTAAAACTTAGGCTCTACATTACGTGAATCGACATCACAATGCCAAATATGGACATAATTATGGATTATTCTAAAGTAATACTAAAAAATGTTTTCTTGCTTTCTTCCGAATTTTAATGAGTTTGCTATTAAAACTTGAAATTGTATCCTATTCCATCGCTAGTTCAATAATATCCCGCTAGGTGGCTACTTTGTAAAATCAATTACCTGCAAGCGTCAAAATCTCGCAGTAAAATTATCATTTTACCAACAAAGACTCCCTAGCTCTCCTTTCATCAATGAAAATTATAGAAAATAACAGTCGCGCACCGCATCTCCACGTTCTCGAAAAAAAACCCTTTATATACTTTCGTGCCTCTCCTTTCTTCTTTCTCTGTCTCCTTTCGAATCCAACTTCGCACGCGCCACAAAAGTGCAAAAAAAGAAACTGCCAAGGTGTGTATGTGTGTATATGCGCGGAAGCCAGCGGGTGAGCGCGCACACGACAGCCGCCGCGACGCTTTCGTGTCACCAAAAACGCGCACAGCAGCAGCAACAGCGCGCTAACGAGCAAAGCTTTCCCTGAATCCCAGCAAATGGCTGCGCACGCGACGCTCTCTCTTTCTCTCTTACTCGGGCTACTGATTTGTCGGCGCAGTGCGCTCGTTTTATCTGTATCTCGTCGTCGTCGTTCCGCGATGTTTTTTTTTAAAGGTTTCGTCTTCCCGTCTACCGCGTTCGTGCGTCGTGACGTTCTCGCTCTCGCGCGATGGTTATTATTTCTTCTCGCTTCGGTTCTTAATGATTTGTGTAGAGTGCAGCTTGGCCGGTAGGTATATGGTAGCGTGATGTTTATCTGAGGATGATCGCGAGCGCCGAGGGTGGCGTCGTCGCGTTCCATGGAAGTGACGCTGCGGAGTGTGTGTCTGTATATTGCACTCTACATGTATGTGATTTCGAACTAAATGAGACAATTTTTTTGATTTGTGAGAATTCGAAGAGCAGAAAAATAATTTGTGGTATAGGTCAGTTGTTATATAGGTAGCAAATATCTACTACTTCTATACATTCTGTGGTACTAATTTGCAATATTTTTTATACTTTTTTGCTTACATAAAAAATAATAAAATAATAATAATAAATAAATAGCATATACATATATACTGTTTCTCGAATCGAATACTTTGTAATATTATAGTATTATTTACGATCAAACGTTTTACAGAATTTTAAAAAGGCTTATAAAACTGCGTTTTATTATATACAGATATTTATTATTATTGTGATCCCGCAGAAATATGATAATGCGAAAGCATAACTCCCTCGTCCCCACCCGTGTGATTTTCGATTAACAAACAAGCAAAATACATTAAAAAAATCGCTTTAATCTGATGAAACGTATGTTTGAAATGAAAAAAAAAGAGCGCAATGAATTCCGTCAGCGATAAGGAGTGATTGAGCACAACGAGGTATAAGTATAACTGAAGATGGTAATGCATATAATAATCATATTTAAATGATACAATCTCCTATATATTTATTCTTATACCAACATTGCAACAACAACAACTAACTTCGCAAATTCGCCAGTTTCGTTTCATAAACCTTGACTCACCCCAGCCCTCATTTACATCTACCACAGCATATTTACCCTCCCTTCGTACACACAGACACTCAGCTTATGCACAATCAATCATAAACTTCGAAAAAGATAACACCTTGAAATCAAGTAAAAAGCGCGCGTGCGCAAGCGCATCATATGTACGTATACACGTAGTAGTAGTAGTTACATACACGAGTAAAGCGAAATGAGATCAGTATATATAAGTAAACGCCTCTACCGTGTGCGCGCAGGACACGCGCATAGTAATTTCCTCGCGCTGTGCGCGCGCGGAGATCGCAATCGCGCGCGATCCTCGATGAACTCGCGCTCTCGCGCGAAGCATATATGACGCTGGCATCCGGCGCCACGCCTCCTCTCGCGTTATATATATACATATAGACTCTTTCACCTGCTTCGATATGCGCGGGGTGCTGAATTTTCGCTGGTAAGGTGTGCGCTTGCCACTTGATGCCCGATTTTTGCATATGTAAGAGGAAGTATTATACCGTACGTATGTGTAAGGATGTACGCGAGGAAGGATTCTTTTTATTGAAGAATATGTAGTGGGAATGTATGCATGTATTCGGGGAGATTAAAACATTATGATATTTGTATAAGTTCGGAACGGTGGATAATATTGCAGACAGTTCGAATGTGTAAAAGTAAAAAGAATTATTTTGCATTATGCAAGTGTCATATTTGGCAAAGCAAGTAGAATTAACAGATTTTCTGATAAAATAAATAATGATAAGATTCGATGGTCTCGATTCTTTTCAATAATTTATTAGGTTCCGGGTTTGGAAGTAAATAATTTTATTTATGTACTAAATTTTTCATAAATATATCAATTATAAAGTATAGTATTAGGTGTCAATTTGTATGAGATCCGATAAAATGTATTTAAATACTTAACTTTAAAGGATATACATTACAAATCAGCATAATATACTTTGGAAATTTTTTAATAGCGAATATACTTTTTATGTTGCCGCATTTTATCCTTGGTAGCGAAAGGGTTAAATAAACTAATAAAACATCACAGCCGCCAAAGGTGAACTCTCTCGTACCGTTAATAAAACCAGAGCAACTGTTTGTAAACATAAAAACAGCTGTTTAATCGTGATTCATAAGATCGAATCGTGCGCGCATTTGTATTCCATGGTCACAACAATATATGTACATTTAATGCGA
This sequence comes from Torymus tubicola, assembly GCA_035583055.1. Classification (NCBI taxonomy): domain Eukaryota; kingdom Metazoa; phylum Arthropoda; class Insecta; order Hymenoptera; family Torymidae; genus Torymus; species Torymus tubicola. The sequence goes on from JAWWEQ010000045.1 coordinate 14,013,956, forward strand.
TCGCAAAGTCTATTATTAGATTTGCATATCGTAATTTCCAATATAAATCCATAATTTTTTTCATTTGTTTTTTTCACCGATAATAACTTTGTCGTAAATGACTATTTAATACAATCATTTTTATAAGGAAGAATTTATCGATCATAAATATAGAATCATTTTTTCTCAACAAAATCTCATCTATTCCTTATTATTAAAAAAAAATATATATCAGGTAAGATTTAGTCATTACACTATTTCTTTTTTGATTTCATTCAAACCCAACCCTTCTTACAATATTCGCAATCTCATTTTCAAACCGTCGCGAGCTAGTTCAACCCAAACGAACCTATTAAACAAAACCACACCTACCCCTTCATCTCCATTATCTCGAAATCTCCAACTATCTCTAGACACTATACTGATTTCCCTCGATATGTTCCAGGAACCAACGTAATCACTCTTACAATCGTGCGACACCACGTATATATATATATATATATATATAGATATATACACCATCACCTTCGCCGCACACGAAAGGAAACCGCGGACGGTTCACACACGCGCGCACGCGAGCAACGCATCATCTTTTGCGCGCGCGCTTCTCAACCGGCGCGGAACGACGACGACGACGACGCGCTCGTACTCGCGGAAGCTATATAGGTATATGTGTGTATGTGTGTGTATACATATATATAAGCAATTTCCCCAACCGCTCTGGATATGTGAAGGCTTCCCATCGTCGAGGCGACGGAAGCGATTTCGGGAAAGCTGGTATTATATACATAAATGCCGAGCTGTGCGATGTTTATTACTGGAGTAATGGGGGTTTGGCGCTAGTCGTTATAGTCGTAACTGTTAAGGTTGTATCAATTGATGTTTTGTCGTTATTTATGCAATTTTAGGTTCTTAGGGGTATAGGAGATAGTTGTATCCGAGTAGTTGTAATCTTGTTTGGGATGTGGAATGTTTTTAAGTGTTTATTTATATGAGAATTTACTTTTTTTCTTTTATTTATTCTGCAATTGCAATCTGATTTTTTAATTTACTTTCAGCATCGTTTTTATAGCATTTTTTTTACCAAGGACTAAAGAAGTGACTAAAGGAAGACATAAATTGTTAGTAGTAGTGAACGAAGTTTCATCAACAATTAGTCAAATTTTAAACAGGTTGCACTTATTTAAAAACAAGATAAATTAAAACATATTATGTGTTTTTTCATTTACTAGAACCCTCGCTTATATACGTTTTTCTCGAAAAAAAGTTCATAAAATATATTTTAAATAACCTTTATCTGATCAAGCCGTTATGCGGTTATTTGCATGATCAAAATCATAATGATTCGAGTGCTCATCTATATTAAAATTATGAAAATGTCATCTTCCTTTAATTTCGTATTAATTTACACTGTACAGTACATAAAATAAATGATATGGAAATTTGGTGAAAACTTTATTACCCTGGTCACGCAAATAAGCGTATATGTATATAAAGTAGAATTTCTTAAGCGCGTAATGCAGCGAAAAAATTAATGTTTTACTTTAAGACTATAACGTTTTTTCATAAAATTTTACGTCTAATCGAACTTATTCCGCAATAATGAGTTATTTATTATGTTAATAGAGTTTGCGAGTGGTGAAAACTCACTCTATATGAAATTAGGATGATATTGTTAATCTTCTAACAGACCAGTATATCTAATAATATATATATATATATATATATATATATTTCAAATGCATTTTCTCTTATCGAAAAATTTACATTTTAATGAGGTAATTATACCTAAAAGCTTTTTATGAAATAAACGCATATATTTTTTGTAAAATGTTTACCTCAACAATAATTATTTAATACGTTATTCCTAGATTGATAACGGAATATGTTATTTTTAATTGAGTTCTTTTTTAACTTGAAAAATTACTCATGATTTCATTGAAATTGTTCTGATTTCGAATATGAAATTTCACTAAAATCAAATTATTAAATTCTGAAAAGCACATTTTAGACATAAAGTTTTTTTTTCAAACGTTTTATCATAACAATTAACTTAATTATAAAAATTCCAATAAAAACAATGTTGATGATACAAACATTGAACTTGTAAAAATGTCATATCCCAACAATTCACAACCGGTTCATTTCACTCCACACGTTAACTATTTTCTCTACTCCGCAACACCGCGCATACCAGGTATCCTCAACAAAAGCCTTAGAGCAGCCGTAAAAACGCCAAAAACCTCCTTACACCTCGACTCTCCCACAATAATTACCTCCGAAAGTCTCTCGTCACCTTTCCTCCACAACTAGATAAAGTTATTTTGACGCGCGCGCATACACACATACACACTTATAAACAACAAGCCAATCTTCCACAGACGTCAAAAAAACCTCTGCTATCACCTGTCCACAAACATACCGCTCTTCTACCTCATATATATATAATAGACGCGCAGGCGCATGCAAAAACTTTACTCACAATTACATTCTCACATTAAGCGCTAGCGCTCGCTCCTTAAAAGTATCACGCGCAGTATACCAAGGCGTATATATATATAGATATATATATATTTTACCGTAACGCGCTGTGCGCGCATGTATATATACACAGACACTTCCGCTATAGCAGCAACGCGCGAGCGAAGAGAGAGAGAGAGAGAGAGAGATTCGCATTATGCGCCGCGCGATATAATTCATCCAAGTATAGGCCTCCCTTCTTGTCTGTGTGTCGTCCTGTCGTGCGCGCGCAATAATTCTCGAATTACGTTTTTATTTGCAAAGGAGTTGAGGGAAAATGTATTCATATATATACATGCGCCGGTTGTAGATGGACGTAGCTGAACGTCTTTTTTTCTGCGGTGTCGGGGTAAAGTATATGCGATCACGTGTGAGTTTTGCATCTTTATTATATGGGAGTGATTTGCATAGGTGTTGTAATGGATAGGTATATACGATTTGGTATAGATGTAAGAAGAGTGGCTTTGTTGTTGCTTAGACTTTTGAAAGTGTTTATTTAGGTTAAATCGTTTGAGAGCTCTTATAGTTTCTAAAATATATTTTTCTAAAACACTAACGTTTGGAAGCTCCGTTCTAGTAAAAAATAATTAGCATATCGTAATAATTATACAAATAAAATCAATTAGTGTCAGATTTCATGTACGTTGCAATTTTCCAACAGCAGTAATAAAACTTTTTTATTCAAATGTTGATCTCTTTTATTTATTACACAACCCTATACAAAATTAATATCGGTATTCGTTATGGGATACATCTTTCCTAACGTATTTTGAGTCAAAATCTGAGGCTGAAATAGTGATTTTTATACGTCGACTTTTTCAAAATACATGTTAATTATAATAAAATTATTTTTAAAAAATCAGTATCATAAAATCCCTATTTTTACTTTAGATATACGTGTTAATTTAGTCTCTTAAAATCGATAGCGAATAACGTGCGCTTTTCGCGACAAATTGCGCATATGATCGTCTAAATATTTTCCCTATGATTTTTAGGCTATTTTGACGTCAGATATAAATTTACCAGCTCAAAATACGTCAAAAAATCTTTATTTCACACATGCCGTGTTCTGACATGACTCTTTTCTGTCAGTCTGTCTTATCGAAAAAATAAAACATGTTTCCCTATAAAAATTGCGTCATTTGCGCTTTGAAGAAGCTTTTAGTACAAAATTATTCGCCACGTTACTATAGTCAAGAGGGACACTATCAGATATTCTTAACACGCTGTTCACCTTATCATTCGAGAAATCATCTTTTCCCAAATATATACATTATTCTAAAATAAAAACACTACAATCTTTCGACTTCCACGATCATAATATATTAACCAACCACTTCGATAGTACCATCCATACCTTACTTCTTCTCCTACCAGCGCGTCTCAACTATATACGAATCTTACTAAAACTACAATCCTCTTGGTTCCCCCAACTACCCAACAAAGATCATCATTACCAGAAGCCATCGCGACAAAGACAAAGAAACTCTCCCCCCTTTCCTCTCACGAGGACACAGCAGCAGGAGCATTGCGACGAGAGCAAACAAACCCTATATATATATATATATATATATATACTCAGCTCACTTGTGCCTCGTGCGCGTGCACACTTGGGGAGGGGGAGGGGGGGAGCTTTGCATGGTGCGCGCTCGTGACGGCAACGTGCGGCTCATGCGCTCAACTCGGAACGGGACCAAGATAGTCATCGTTCGCCTCGGAAATGCTAAGTACTTCCATTCTGTAATTACGAGCAAATAAAACGATAGGAGAGCGCCGCGCGCGCTCGCGTAGTATATATACTCGCGAGGAAGGTGGTCGTCGTCGCGCACGCTTTCTGTCTCTCTCTCTCTTTCTCTTTATCTTTTTCTATCTGCGCGCGCGCGCCTTTAATTAATTTCGATATTAAAATTCAGCGGGAGAGGGAATGCGAGCGGGTTAGTCTCTCACGAGGCGCGATGCGAAAATATGTTTATATATATACGGTAGCGATTGTATATAAGGTGGTGGTATATGGTGATCGTAGCGTGGGGCTTTTGGAAGGGAACAAGTGTTACGCGAGCGTTTTTTATTTGAAGGAGGGTATATATGGTAATGCTTGAGTTTGGAAAGATGAAGCGGTTTGTAGGTGAAGAGCTGGGATTGATAGGGATGGTATATAATGTTAAGTGTCTGATTGAAAATTAATATTAATAAGTTATTGGGATTTTATAGAACGAATTGAGGGGTTTTCATTACGAGTGTCTTTCAAAATTTCTAAAAATGGATAGCTGCTATTTTTTCATCATAAAAAGACTTTTTTCCTATACAGCTATACCAATTTACTCACAAGAAAAGATATCTTACAGCACGAAAATATCACAACTGTACTAAATTTTTTCGCAATTTCAATCGAGAAATTTTATTTTATCGTAATCTTTCAGAATTTTAGTTAACCATTTCAGCATCGTACATATAACCGTAGCTCAACTTAAACCACAATTCTTTTTACACTCATCATACCATCTCCTCAAGTGATCCTATACTGCACACCCTGTCTCATATCCTCGTGATATTGTCTACGAAACATTTTCAAGAACCAGAAAAAAAAGAAAGCAGACAGAACCTCGCAGAGAATTTAAATGCACCAATTCACAAGACGACTCCCTGCCTCGCAAACTCCTCTTATACTGCAACAGTCAGCATATATATGTATATATACATGTATATACACTCAAACCCCCCTTCTATAGTTGCATCCCTACGCGCATATACAGTTCAACTTTAAGAACCATATACGCGTACAGTCGTCGTCGTCGTCGTCGGGTCATCTCCTCCCGCTGCTTTCGGGCTCGTTTTCCCTCTCCTTCTCTCTTTCTTCTCTTCCTCTCTCTCTCAGTTCCACACGATCATCGAGAAAGAGATGCTCGGTAGATACGCGCTCAAGTGCGTTGGACCTGTTCTCGCGTTAACAACCGAAACTCATAAAGACGTTTAAGTGCAGGCCTAAAGGAGGAAAAAGACCTGTGCCTCTCTCTCTCTCTCTCTCTAGATTTCGAAGTTAAGATGCCGCGCCGTGCGCGCGCGCGGGGCGATAAATAGGCTCGTTCGGCGCGAGGAATCCAAAGACTTGCCGCGGTGATTCCGTAATGCGAGAGAGAGAAAGAGAGAGAGACAGAGAGTTCGACGAGAGGCTTTTGATTTTATCGGCACGCCGCCGCTGAATTTGATGCGAATTTTTTTTTCTTACATCTCGAGAGCTGTATGAACGGGAATATGAGTTCGATTGTTTATTCGCAAGCGCGGTGACGTGGCCAGCTCGTATAGAGTGTTATGTGTGTGTGTGTGCGAGTGAGAATGGGGAATGAGAATGCTGCGGGAAACGATGCGAAAGAGAAAGAGAGAAGAGTATATATGCGTAAGAGTTGGCGAACGTTGTCGATGAAGATGTTTGTAATAAGGTGCGCGATATATAATATTTGCTCGATACCTGCGCGCGCAAATTTAAATTTTGATTGTTCGCGGTATATTATTGTTATGATGTGCTCGTATAAAAGTTTTTACAAGAATTTACATTTAAGACAGTTTATTCGGGAATATAATATACGTGTGTGCGTGTGTGTGTAATTTATTATTATTATTAAGTCTTGTCCTATACTGATTATATGGTTTTTGAAGAGTCATTAATTTTTGTAAGGTAGACTTTATACTTAAAGATCTTGAGGTTCGTATGATTTATTTTCTTTATTACTAGAATATAGAAATTCCAGTGGAATCTCTGCGTATTTATAATATAAATGTTGTGTTTGAAGAAAGTGAATATTTTACCAGGTAAATAAGGTCATTTTGAATTCTTTCTACATTTAGGACGTTCCACCATTTGTTTCCATACAGTATCATAATTATTCTCATAGCATTTATCACTATTTATTATCAAAGTATTTTCATCTGTAATAACAGCATTATAATTATAGCACTTCTTTAAACCCTCAGACTTAGAAAACAAGTGTCTCATAGATTAAACATTAATTTATAACTAACCAAATACTCTAATTTCATTTATCTAATACCCACATCCTAAGTCATCTTTTAATACTCACCCTCGGCGAATCACTCAAAGATCACTTCAACTCAGCATTACCCACAAAATCTTTAACATCATGGACCGCCTCCAACGAATCCGCACACATCAACTTCGTCACCGAAACTCTGTATCCCCGTGACAGGCTTCTCGACCCTGTTTAGAAGAATAAGGGAAGGAGAAGATATTTATTCACCAACATCGGCACACACACTAGAACAGCGTTCTCGTAACCGCGTGGCTCACGCGTATACGAGATACTATCTGATGCGCGCGGAATTTCAAAATCTGGAAGCGAAATTTAGAAAACCTCTTTTTTTTCGGTTAAACGCAATTAAGGATCGGGCCCCTGTGCGTTTAACAGAATTTATCGCAGCCGTAAAGCGTTATTGCAGACGGTTTTGCTTGCTTGTGTGTGTGTGTGTATATATATTAGTCCTGCGACGTTTAGGTAGCGCGCGTATGTAAGTTTCTTTTTTTCTTCAGGTGGGACGAGAGCCTCGAGGACGTATCGTGGTGATGTATCTTGATTTGATTAATTTTTTTTTGTTCGTTGTCGTCGTCGTCGTCATGTCGGGGATTTATTGGTCGTATAAGGTGGATGATGAGAGTGTCATCCGTTATAGTTGTTTGTAAGGATGAATATTATTATGAATGGCGAAGTATAAGAGCTATGCGGACTTTAAATTTTATAGAGTTTTTTTTTATGTTATTGGTTTTACGTTGAAGAACTTTGATTTTTTATATTATGGGAAAGTAATACACGTGGACAAGGATGAATAGAGTAGAATTTGACTGTTTAGAATAATTGAATACATTATGCAGTTATTTGATTTAATATCGTCATATTTAAAAGAGTCAAAGAGGTGTTTATACAGTTCTGCTTACGATTTCAAAAGAGGCGGCGAACATATAGGTTGTATACAAGACGAGGAAAACGTGTTTTTTGAAGAATTTCTCGACATTTATGTCTTTATCGGGCCCGAAACCGTAAAGCAGTAAAATTCCCATCATAAACTACATCTAGTTCTATATAAAAACCTCGCTTCTATACGATTTTATTAAACACTTCTCAGGCGCAGACGCACAATTTTTTTTTTTTTTTTAATAAACCGTCACTCCCTCCCGGCAATTTTATCAATGAACGTCGCGTTCAAAATCGAGTTTCTTGTCTCCTTCAACCATCGAAAAAAAAAAGAAAAGTGATTTCCCACTCTTTGAGAGGCTCGTACGCTGCTCTTTTTATTTACGACCGGACGGTTCTCTCATTCTCTCTCTCTCTGCGCGTTTCGGCAGCCAATAAAAAGCGACGAGCGCCACCAGTTTCATTCACGCATTATACATATATACGAGTATAGATATATATGCTTCTGTAATCAGATCGAAAGCAAACATTTTCCACGTCCGGCTGCACCGGCGACATCAAAGTGTCGCATGCAGTGGCTCTCGATATATATATAGAGGTGATGTATATAATGCGCATGTGTATAGTTTGGTGTCCCTTGTATATAGAGGGGAGCGTTGACAGCTTCACTATCTCCCTGCGTGAGGTGTATACAAGCGCGACAGTGGATGCACCCGAAAGTCACTGGTTATCTAGTAGTCGCTGTGGAAAATAGGAAGGTGTGCATAGCCTCTGAAAGAGGGTGATTTGTGGTGGGACTAATACGTTAATGACGACTTTTTTTAGATTAATGGAGTTTAATGTTACAGTAGGGTGAAGATACTATAATACAAATTTCGTAATAGATATGAAGTTGTGGTTCGTATAATATCTAGTACGCAAAGTAGGGGCCATAATTAAACGAATCAGACCGACTTAAAAATTTGAAATGCTTTGCATATTAGTGTGGGAAAGTAATGTTTTGCGGATGTTATATAGACACTATGAGATGACCTTTTCGCTTAACTTTATTTAATCTATAAAACTGAATATTTTTTATATTTGAATTCGTTAATAAATTATTATAAGTGATTATTTAACAAATTGTTCTCTTATTTAAATGGATACATAGTTTTAGACATTTTTAATTTGGCAAAAGAATAAATAAATAAAATTATGTAATAATACATTGCTATCGCTCTGCTTGTACCAATCTTACAAAATACAATATTTTTTTTTTGATAAAAATAATATTTATTACCTACAATAAATTATTTTCAAGTTATTCTAAAACGTTAAGTGCCATCTTATTTACTTTTATGATAACTTTCTCTTATACAGACAAAATTGATCGGTAAAACAGAAAATTTTTCATCATTGTTGAATATAATATATCATTTAAAAAAATATTGAAAAAATATATATATATATAATTTATATTTTTATCCACAAATATTATCGTGATAATATTATTATATTAGCGTCGCACAATTAGAATTATTTTCTAAGTAACGGTCGGTATAGTAAATTTCTACATGTACCGATTATCGATAACTTCTCAATATCGACGGTTGCTAATATACCAACAGTAGAGCAATCGAGTATTAAGAGTGCTTATCTTAAGAACATTTTTTATCGATTGTTGTTATGGTTGTGCAAATATAGCACAAGTGTTATTAAAAATTTAAAGTAAACCCTTATTAAAAAGGAATTTGTGTTTAAACTAAAACAAGTCCGTTGAAAATAATATGTAACTAATTCATTATGTTACTAATAAGTAATCGACCTTACTACCGTTACATACTGCAATAAAATGGGTATTATAGTGGAGATGGAAATACAAATATTAAGTGTACTAAGAAAAATAAACAAAGTCATTAAATTAATTTAATTCGGCACATGCCGATACTGTATTTGCTCACAATCATAATTTTTATACAGCTTTATCATCCTTTCATGACTTTACAAGAATTCACTTTTCTCGTTGGTTCTTTTGCATCTTGGAGCAGAACATACACACGTACTCTACAAAATAGTTCAGTCGCGCGAGGATCACATCGCTCAAGGATATAGAATTTTTAGCAAATACGTGTGTTCACAACGATTCTGCGCAATTATCGACAAATTTTTCAGGAATGGAATTTGTAACTCGAATGTATATTTTCAATTCAATAACTTAATAATAGATAGTAATTATATAAAAGCAATAAAATATATAATGGAAATTTCATGACTTATAGTGCAGAAATTCATAAAAACTTCAATTTAGATTTATTTAAATCTTAAATGCTTAAAGATAATATATTACCCAAAGTGCAATTTTACAAAATATTTATGAAAAAGAGATCAATTATCAAGATATTATTAGCCTTATTTTTTTTACTCGCATATTTTTTATATTTTAATATTGCGAGATTCACTGTGGCGCTTAGGGCAAACGTATACAGGAAAGCATTCTTATCGGAAGAAAATACATTATATATGGCACACTCGCGTAATAATACAGGAAAAAACAAAATTCGTAGACGAGTATACTTTAATATTCTCGTACAACTTGACAAACCTTATAATTTAGCTAAAAAATATAAAGTGCTTTTTGACATCGACATATGTAAAAAAACTCTTTTCTCTCCTTCCTTGACATCTTCGTTAAGCAATTTGCTCAGCAAACTGGCACTCAGGCTAGAACAATTATTTCTCTTTATCATGTCAATAATGCCTCTTCGATTGCTTCCACAAAATGTTTTCAATTGTGAACGATTTATCAGCTCTTTGCACTTTTTTACTTAGCAAAGACGATTTGTGTATGTATCGTCACACTTTACTTATAAAGTGCAAGCCAATGTTTACTTTCAAAAGCAGCATTTTTCTCGCAACATCAAAAAGCTGCTTATAATGACAAAAATGTTTTGCTACTGACTGAGATATGTAAACGTGTAAAATTATTTGCTTCATTTTGTTTGAAGATCTATAATTTACATATTTATACAAAAAATACTTTGCCATTACTTTAACTTGGTGATATTTCTAAAAATGTTATTTGATTTATGTAACGAAAAAATACGATGAAATTCAAAATACATAGCTTAGTCAGTATGAAGACATCCGAGAATCATCTCAATAAAAGAAGTTCGAGCTTTCGCAATCGTACCGAAGAAAAAACTACGTATAGCCACTATCTAATTTGTTTTTCAGGAAGATGGAATCATGTGTTTATCTAAAGTATATTTGCACTTGTTCTTCATGTACTCGACAATCAACACTCAACACTTAGGTAAGGAAATCACATTGATTTCAAATGACACATTTTCTGCGCGCAGCTAAATTCAGTTAGCTCATTGTTATACTTATATTTATTAAGGGCTTTCTTTCCCAGCGATTTCAGAAAGATTACACGAATGGTAATCCACTGATATCGCACGTATTATAGTTAGCATAGTGTATGTAGCACTAACATTATCTACTAGAAGTTGTAGAAAGACCCAACTGTTGTCCACCCAAATGAGAAGAAATTCTTGAATTTTTATTTTATACATGATACGAACATTGTTTTATAAATTATTATCCATATAAATAGCCAAACTACGAGTTTCCATGAATATACTATTGATTACTTTATATTATAAAAGAGTTGAAATAATGTTAGCTTTTAAATTATTGGAGTTTAAATTGTGACTTGGACGTCGCATCGTAAAATAATTAACAAATAAATAAGACAGTGATTAATATTCATTAAAAAAAAATAATGTTGTTGATTAAAAATTAAAAAATTGATTGATATTAAAAATTCAATTCTAATTAAAATTACTGGAAAATTAAAAAAAAAAGTATAAAAACTTATATCTTATGCACATTTTTATACAGTGGTTTAAAATTGAATTTAAGAAATGTTTTATCTTCAAAAATAGTTACCGATTGATTAGAGAATTACATTTTACCAAAATTTATTTTTCGATCTTCTTTGACACGGCTCAATCATATATTTTTGATTATCTCTAGTATCTTTTATTTTTATACATCTTTGTCTATAATATATTTCGGCGCTCGTTCTTTCAAATATTAAAAATATCGATAATCTGCAAAAATTCAATTTTGAAAACCACTGAGCATTATATCAACTTATCTTAATTACGTACATCATTTATCAATGTTTCTTTAAATACTATATTAAAATTTCAAAGATACGATCAGTTATTATAATGGAATCAAATTCCAAAATGTATATTTATAACTACATAGCAAAAATTGTAAATGAATGCTATACTTCGTCATAGAAAATTGTATATTACTATTAAAATAGCATTTTGAAAAAAAATAACACAAAATTTAAAAAAAAAGCGTTGTAACTGTAAATTACTGTTATTATATAAGAAAATTAAAGTCATAAAATTGAATTTCGTTTAATCTGTGAAACGGCAACTGTCTTCTATACCGTTACGCTATAAGATAACTATTGTTATTTATTCATCGTTATACGCCTACTGGTGTTCTGCCGTTCAACGTGTTTACATTTGCTTTGTTATTTTTCTTTTTTTTTATTTATTGGGTCCCGAATGATTATTGTTCGCCTCGGCCTCCCGCGCGTCGGTTCCAGCATGCGTGAAAACTCAATGGCCGCGATGTTCAATCGTCTCGTCATCTCGTTCGCGTACGATTCTGCCTCAATATCGATCGATTTTTCTCGACAATTTCGCGTCGAATAAATGTCTAGCCTATTATACTGTCACTCTGATATCTATGTTATATATTTATAACTTCAACGTACACTTATATGTTAACTACGAAAATGTTGATTAAGCCACATTTAACGTCTTTTTTTTTTCATTATTCGATTAATCTTTATTTTTTATTTCTCATATATTTTTTTCAAACTTTTTGTTTACATATATAATTATTTCTCTTCGGTGATTTTTATAACGGTCATAAAATTTGTTCTGCATTATTGTTTTGTATTATTACTATATTCTGCCGGTTATTATACTAAAGCCAAAGCGCCATATGCGTGCTGCTTTTTTTTAATCTTCATTTTTATTTTTGTCACGGGTATAATATAACTCGAGAGTTTTACACTCACCGTTCGTGCATCGATTAACCATTTAGAATTTCATCATTTTATCTGGATATCATTTTGAAGAATTGTCTACAACGTGTATTACAAAAATATATTTCTCATATATATATGTGCAAAATTGGTTAACTTCACAATCGAGGGTCAAACGAAAAGTGAGGCATTTCACGAAAATAATAGAGGAAAATGTAAATCGATGCACGAACTATGCGATTGTCCGGTACACATAATAAATATATCCATATGCATATAATAAAGATCATGGATATTACAATACACAGATATGTTAGGGAAGAGGCTGTTGCTCAGACATCGCTTTGATTACACTTAAATTCTATATACTTCTCTCACTCACACCCTCAAAATATCTTTCTCTTCGCGCATACAACAATTCATATACTTTTCATACAATTTACAACATGATATATATATATATTTTTTTTATCTTCATCTGTATGACTAAGTACTGTAATTTACGTGCTAAATTTTACAGATTCTTAGACTTTAAGTGTATAGTAACCGAAATACATATATATATTTCTATATATATATATATATATATATATATATATATATATATATATATATAGATATATATATAGATATACACGAACAAAACAGAGAAACAAACAAAATTGTATAAACA
>JAWWEQ010000045.1:14027208-14055926 GCA_035583055.1 Torymus tubicola
TATATATATATATATATAGATATATATATATAGATATATAGATATATATATATAGATATATAGATATATAAGACGCGTCTAGTAGACCGATTGTCAAAGTGGATACCATATTTATTTTAATAATAAGAATCATCCTTATCTCTTTATTACTCCCGCCAACTTATACATATTTTTGCTCTCAATCTAATAGTACATAGTCGAAAAGATAAAGTTTATCAATAAGTTGCGCTGGTGTAGGCCATGTGTTATTTTGCGTAGAAAAACTTTGAGTTTGCTCTAGAAAAGCAGAAAAAGGTGCGTTTTTCCTCGCGTATATAATTATATATATCATCATTTTTTATATTCTCACTTCCACGCCTTCATCTCGCTTACAATAATTAACACATCTCCATCACAACCGTGTCGATTTTGAGGAGTTTTCACGAACGATTTACAATTTTTTAAAATTGCTATCACCTAATCTCGGGTAAAATTTTTTTAGAACTGTGCTTTTTTTTATTGTTCATATATAGACCTTTTTTTTCTTCATTTTCTTCAAGTATTTCGTTGGAAAAATATTCTGTATATATATATATATGTATATGTAGCAGAAATTGAAAGTGCCGTTAAAACGTGTGTCTTTTTTTTATGTAAGTTTTTCATGTTTTTGCAGTTTCTTCGAATTTTTTCTCGCGAAGATAGAGAGTTTTTTTGTTTCTTTCGAAAGAGTTTTTATGCGTTATATATGTCAACTACTCGGCGTTTACAGTGTGCGGCGCGAGACCGAAAAGTTTATATTAATTTTCATTAAGGAAGAACATTTTTTTTCGTTTTATTTTATTGTAATATATATATTTATGTATATATCTTTTTAGTTGGTTTGTTTAGGCTCAAGAGGTGGAACACGATGACGCGTGAAGATTATCATAGATCGCTCGTAAAGTTCATTATAATCTCATAGATCTAGTAGAAAAAGGCGCAATTTTATGTTACTAAGAACGAGTACAAGGAGGAAGGACGACTTTTTTCGCTTTCATCGTAAGATTTTTTTTTTATATTTATCAGCTCCATCCTCGTCTCCCTTTCTAGGCCGTAGTACATGTTTAGGTCTCTTTTGTTCGTTTCCCGTCTCACCATTATAGAAATACCTTTGACAGGCAAATCAGATAACCGAACATAAAACAAATTAGTTTGATTTTGAGCTTCTTTAACTAAAATTGTAGCATATTTACCAATATTTATTTATTTTTTTGACGTAAAATTTCTTTAGGATGGCAGAATTGATACCAAATTGCAATATAGATAAAAGAGATAAGCTGGAATTATTATTTGTTATTTTAATCATTAATAAATAAAATTATTTAAATAAGATTAATACCGTTGAAATATTGAATTATTTCACTAGTTTACGAAATAATTTCTTACATTATAGTCAGTCAGAAATGTGTGACTTTCGCATTACTTATAAAGAAGAGAAAATAAATACAACGACTTACGTTAACATATAGCAAACTTACACTCCTTAATTTCATAATTCAAACTGTCGGGCACAATAATAATCACTCCGTAATGTATTACTTTCGAACAATTTTTATCAAATAAGAACTACCGTTTCTCCAAATCAAGACTATCTTACAAGTAGATACGGTGACAGTGTTTGATACTTTGATTATCATTTTTCTTTTGTTTTTTTTTCCTTTATCAATAATATACAATTATCAATAATGATTATCATTGTTGTCCTTATATCTCTATTCTGAATCAACAACATACATAGATACATTCGCTTCACCATCATCAACAAAGTTACCTTATCTTTCTTTCTCTCTCTTTCTATATCCATATATATCCTTCGTTAAAATATTCGTGCGAGTATCATTAAATATATATGTATATATATATACTCAGAATCATACATACGAAATTAGATATACGAATTATCGATTACCAACAAATGTCCTTATAATTTGTTTTCCCTTAATTATCACGTCACAAAATGCAAATCTCACAGATTTTGTTTTTGTCATCGACATATATCTCCCTTCTTACAACTGGCACGCTATTTTCTTTCTTCGTTTCATCATCGTAGGCGGGGTAAGCGCGAAATCTCTTACTCGGGATCCTTATCCACTCTAAAATATATTTTACGTCAAGTCGATTTACTCGTTTAAATATATATATATATTTATTTATATATATATATGTATATATATCGTCAAAATCTACAGGCGTAATGCTGAAAGAGTCGACTGGCGATTCATCGGCATTCGCTTCTTTTTTCTTTTCGACATTTATATAGATCAATGTACTTTTTTTAGCGCTCGCGCTTCATCGGTCAGTCTACAGGCTAGAAAATAATTGTGCGACCTCTAAACATCGATTTTTTCTTTTTATACTTTATACTTTTTCTTTTTTGTTGGTTTAATCCTAGTACTTAAGTTGGCCACCGGATACACTCCATTTTTCTCTTAAAAACTCGTCCTCGGCAACGAAGCACTCGACCAGCGAGCACTGAGGACAGAGTTTTTATTTCTACGTACCTTAAGTTCTAGTTATATAATGACTGGGAACGAAGAGTTTTATTAGAAACTAGGATATATGAGCTACAACAGAGGATTTTATAAAATGGATATACCAAAGTAGATTCTTTTCATAATTTACCTACATAATAATAGTAGAGTTCATTTTATAGCTACAAAAATAATTAATCAAATGTTTTTTTCTACCAAATAAAGCTAATAATTCAAGTTTTTGTACGGAAAATTAAATATCATGAATTTTTAAGTGACCGAAAATGATCAATAAAACGATTCGTTCCAGTCAATTGGTAAAGCCTCGCACCCTGATAGATTATTCACCTCGTGCTTTTATCGCGGGGGGCAGCGTGTAAGGATATATAGAAGCGCTCACGCGACGCTCGATCGAATCCTCCTGACTGGATCAACCAGCTAATGAAATTACAATTAGATGTCGATCGTCCATCGCAGATTATCGCGCATAAATCATTTCAGCCCTTTGTTTTTAGACTCACTCTTTGTATAATCGCACGCGTCTCACTTGCTTTTTGTCACTCTACCATACCGTTACATCAATCGCTTCCTTATGTATAAATATATAGGCGTGTATATATCTATATTAGAGGGAAAAATGGACCCATCGTCGTCTCTCGGACAAAGAAAGATAGAAGAAAGTGACGACTCGTTCGCGTGTTATATCTATATATGCATGGTTACTGTAAGTTTTCAAGCTTTTTGTGCTTTTACTTCCTTCGCTAAGTAATAAAAAATATATCATGCTTTTCTCAAAACTCCCCTTGACTCTTTGCCTTTTTCTTTTGTCTACTTGTGTTCATATTTGGCTTTGCGAACTTTTCTTTCATTGGAGGTACGTACTTTATTGCTTCTATATAAAGATGCATCTCGGAGTTGGTTGATATTGCTCGAACTTGAAAAACTCAAAATTATTCATTTTTTTTATAATGGTTCCAATTAAGAAAATCTCGAAATTAGTTTAAAACAATGTATATTTATCCTTGATTTCAAATCTTAGAACTCGCAAATAGTTTATTAGAATATGTTTACGAATGATTGTCAGTTTTATCTCCGATAAAGCGTACGTACATTAATGTTTCGAGACATCAAAAATTTTATGGGCTTAGTAACTGATTGTCTCGTATATGCATTATCAACGTTTTTACTTCTCCATTGTTGCAAACTAATCCCGGGATTAAAATATATATCTTTTTCTTTCATTGTAGTATTTTAGATTCCTTTTCTACAAATAACGAAATAAGTATTGAAAATGGTAAAGATCGAGAAGTACTAACTCACTTAAGTATTGAAAATTTCTTTATCGTTCGTAAAAATTTCGTTATCTGAAAGATATTCTACTTTATAAATAATCAAGTTATCAAATGATAGTAGATAGAAACAGAATTCGTTGTCAATTTTTTAAAAGTCATAGATTCGTTGTAAATTTTAAGTATATTATTGAATATAGTTTCGTCATATATTATCAAGATTTTTAAGCAGACCGTATCTGAATACGATAATTTGAAGACTAACAATTCATTGCTTTTCCTTAGGCCAATCCATCATACATAAATGCTTCAATAAAATTTTCAACTCCAAGAGCGTCATTTGTGACACTTTACAACTGCACCACAACTCATCCTCCCAAAATAATCCTAACGTCAAGGGAAGCATCATTGCTACAACGCTTAACCACACGAACGAGTCAATCGCTCATCACGTCGATGGCGATTCTATCAAGAGACGATTTTGACGACGTTCTCGGTATCCTCCGAGAGCAAGAGGCTCAATCGAAGGTCGAGCTCGCCAGCTTCGAGGGCCCATTTTTCCCGCAACCATCATGGCGAGTCAGCCGTGTGGGTGCCGAGGGTATGAATCGGGAAGAGCTGGTACCAGCCGACGTTGGCGGTTGAGAGCTTGAGCTTGCCTAGTTCGATTTCGCAGCCACCGAGACCTTGATTGCTTTCGAAACCTTGCTTCTTCTCCCAGAGCATCACCAAGAGATTGCGACCTAAAGCGTCGCACGTTGTATACTTGATGGTCTGTCGGTATTCCGGATTGCGCGAGTGACGCACAGCTTTCGTCTTACGCTTGTGCAGCCAGCGGTCGTCCGCGCGTAGGTACATTTTTATGTACGTATCTGAAAGAGATGTGTTTTTTTACTTCAAGTGGAAGAAATATTTTAAGACCAGTAGATAGTATAGAATTGTTACAGTGTTTTTATAGTCCTGTTTTGAAATTAGGTGTATAAATTATTTTTATTAAATGTAGGCTTAAGAATAATTTACTGGAATTATAATTATAATTTGGCAGGTTATCAGAATACTGTTTTAATTTTTAATTTATTGTATATTTTATAATTATCAAAATACTAAAGCTCAATGTTATCATATTTAAATTCAAGGTACAACACATGTATATTAGGAAAGTCTCAAATAACATACGCATGGAGTTCATGATAACCCTTTTAAAATGTCCTTTACACTCCGATGAAGTTGATTGTCAAAGCAATTAAGATAATCCGATAATATGTTTGCCTGCACAGACATTAATTGAGGTGTGTTATGCCACTCGACATGATGGTGTCAAGGGGCCAAGAACTATCTCAGTAGTTCATGATATTATATGTGTATTCAGAAACTCTCGTGACGCTGTTCTAAATAGTCACTGACTGCGCGGAGCGAATTTCGGAACAACATCTAAAGCTTCGGAAATGGTTACAACAAAGTTTTGGTAAGCACTAGTTCCAATTTTCCAAAATGCAATATTTATTTCCATTAAGTATTTTAGTGCAAATAAATACGTATGATAGTAGATGTATAATTATAATTTCAATTCAAATGCATTATGTTATCATTTACAAAACTACTACAAACCTGGTTCTTCCACATCTGGCGGACAGATATTCTTAGCAGAAATTACTTCGACCTCAAAGTGACCTTTGCTCAAGAATATGGATAGCTGCACCGTACCAAGTTGTTGTAATGCTGTAACAACAAAAACAATCATTCAAAAGATTATTCCTTTTTAATAAAATGTATGAGAGTAAACGCTTGTAATGTTATACCTGCTGCTGGGTTGAAATTTTTCGGTATTATCTGTCCGGGTCCAAGCTCTAAATCTTCATATTGTACTCTCGATACACTACGGTGAAATCAAATTTACGTTAAATAAAGTAAATAAAAATACTCATAAATGAGATTTAACTAGTTCTGTGTTCAAAACTTTATGTTGTCGAGATTATAGTAAATATCTTTTATTTTTACACATAACAGTATAGATGAAAGAGTTCTTTCAAAATATGTTAAATTTGCAATTTTAGAGTGATTTACCTTGGCTCTTCTTCTTCTGATTCACTGTTTCGATCATAATCCCGCCTCTTCATTTCCAGGACGCTGCTCTCTCTGCGCTCACCCCGCCCTGTGATTCAATCATATATTGTTAAATTGCCTTAAACTAATGCATAGTGCCTTTCTCCTTATACGACTCATTAGAAATTAGCAATAGCTCATAATCATTTTTCTTTAGTTAAATTCGTATTTCTCTATCATTTGCTGTGATTTTTTCGGTAAATTTTTCATTTTTTTCAATAAATTATTACATACCACTTATTCTTTTGTTAACTAGTTATACACATTAATCAAAATTTACCTCTCTTAACTTATTAAAAACTATATAAATGACTTGTTATAACAGCATGCTGTAAATCAACTTCATTCAAACTTAAAAGTTTAGCATTTTTAAAAATATATGCATGTAATACAACATTATCATTGATTATTGCTTCACAAATTTGTTCATAAATTTAATTTCAAGTTCTTGTTATAGCTCTAAATTTTTAAAAAACTGATAAATTTTTGTTCTGTTGTAGCCAGATCATTAGCATTGATGTATTCAAAAGCTTCCTACGATAGAACAGATAGATTCATAGAGTGTCTAAGATGCTGTACAGATTCAATGATAGATTATACACAGCTCATGAGAGTATTACTAGCGAGAACTACAAGCTTTTTTACTGGATTCGCAGTGTTATTCTGTGTACATCGAGAATTTGATGTAATTAAGCACAGAAAGAGCCGTGGTACTGTCAATATTGACATTTATCATTATATTTTCATTTGTTAACTGATATATTTCTGGTGTGTTGTTAGAATGACTGTTATAAGCACATTTCCAAAACGTATTCACTTGCATACTGCTTGCGTTTTTAATATTATAATCGTAATCGTGTTTTTAGTTTATCACAAAATATGTTTAAGGGATAGAAACTATTATTTTTCTTAGAATCTTAGAAATTGCAAAAAGTTTTAACGTTTCAAAATTTTACTATACCTTTCGAAAACGTGCTATTAAGCAAAGCAAATGAACTTCATTTACAAAATAATGTTGGCATTTAACATAAACAAATATGCGAACGGAATACACATCAATACGAACGTCAACTTTTGTACGTAATATCATGATGGCATTTAATATTCTAAATATTACGTAAAATTGGAACAAGTTTTATAAATGACAACAACAAACTTTACTAAATTTTAAATAATAAATAAAAGCAAACATAAAAAGGTAACATATAATTTTTATTTTAATATTGTAACAATTTAATTAAATGGCATATTTCTTTTGCATATTATTGACATATATGTTTATAAAAGTATCAAAATTTTAATTTATATTACATTCAATGTTTATTCTTTGTAAATATGATGTTTCAAAAATCATTGGGGTTCTTTGAATCAAATTTTCAAGCAATTAATTTTCTTGCTGTAAATATATTAAAATCTGTTTACTAACGTCACTACAGTAAAGAAGTTTCTCCTTAAAAAACTTATTTATTGCGCTGATTTCTCTGTAAATAAAAGTAGATGAAACAACTCTTTGAGAGTCGTCTAACGGGAAGCAATAATTAGTCTTTGGCAAGTTTCCCTTAATTACTAAGACGACGCGGAATGACGGCATTGATGACGCGAATATAATTTAAAAAAATAAAAGCAAAAGGTGCGAAAAATGGCAAGAAAAGATAAGATAGGAAAAGCTCGAAAATATCTGCAGAATTTGCCTCTAAATGAGAAAGGAAGCCTGTCGACGCCGTTACAGGTCCGATATTCACGCGTGTAAACTTCTGCAGATTGTAAATTTCCTGAAGCACCGCCAAAATTGACTTTGGTGCGTAAAGACCTTCAGAGTATGTTCTACGTTTCCATTAATATGGTAAATAAGTTAATTTTAACACAATTCTTATGTATCAAAATCTTTTGAACTGTAAAACTTAAATACTAGAAATGCGAAAAATATATTTACAGTAATTTGTATAAAAATAACTAGTAATGAATAATTATTCATAAAAACTTTCTAGAACAAATAATAAAAATAATTTTTATTATGTATCTACGAAAATATTTTTTAAAGGATATAATATGAGAACATAAAGTTGAAGTTTTCTATTCAAAGTTTTTATTATAGAAAAAGATAAAGAAATTTTGTGTACTGTGTGAATCAAATTCTTTACAATTTTACGTAAAACAATCTAAATTTAAACAACAAATATGAAATTGTTTAACTAATCTAAACTCTGTCTTAAAAAGCTCTTTTACAGACAATTATTCAACATTAAATTTTATAGACTATAATTTGATGTTGAATAATATTTATTTGACCTATGGAAAATGTCATGATAAACAGCGTAATAGTACACTACATCAAACATAATAAAGTGAAATTTCTTACACATATTTTCTAAACTAATTGATCATTCATTTTTCATTCAAATTTATTTGCTTCATCAAAAAATACACATTGTATTTCAAAAGAATTCCGTTAAAATTAAGAATCTCCCTAAACTATTCTACTATTGTATAAAATATAAAATTTATAAATTTAGAAACTTTATTAAAAAATAATATTGTCTTTTTCAGTAATTTGTAATATTGACAATATAGGTTTAGTCTAGCAATGTGTTCTAACCTACTTTAAAAAATTAAATGATTTTTTATTATCTTATATACTTCATATGAAAGAAGTATTTAGTTTTTACACTAAATTAAGATTTCGCACATTTCTCTAGTGCTACTGAGGACTTTATAGAAATCTTTCTAGAACTAAATAGTCAAAACAGCAAATGACTTAAAAAAATTTCTCTGGTACTTTTAACGGAATTCATGTGTTTATTCTATTCTATAGTTCAATACCAATTTGCAATGTGTTCCTAATTACTAATTTTTCTAAAAATGAAACATTTAAAAGAATAAAAGAAATGTTACAAATAAATTTTTTACGTTTTGATCTGATTTCAAAATCTTACCTTAAAATTGTAGTATTACCATAAAAAATTTAATTGATTATACTGTATAAGTAGAAAATTCATAAATCCAAAAATACGCATTGATACAAAAATTTATTACAAAATGCAATTTTAACTTTACCAACTCATTTCCACCCTCTAATTTGTTCATGTACTCAACTCCAACGATCTTATCAAAATACATTGAGTTTCTTCCTCTTTATTTGACGTGCGCATTTTTGGACTAATTTTTTTCAATATATATTTGACAAAAAATCCATAAATAAACAGTAATAAATACATGTCGACACGAAGATATTATATTTATGGTTGATACATAATAATTGTGTTAAATCGACATTTACAATTCATCTAAACATCGTACATCTTTAGTAGAACACTCATACAATATTCGTTTACGTTTTCCGTGAGCGGTAACAAACCAGAAACGAGCAGAGTTCAAGGTGTATGTACTGCGCATTGGTCGGGACAGTTGGAAAGAGGAATTTGTGGTATGAGGATACGCTTACATGTCGAGAAAATCGCGAGATAAAGACTTTTTCGCACCGCTACAAAAGCAGAGCGCAAAAGATAGCTGTTTCTGTGTGTATGTACATATGTACACTTTAAGGAATGGGACAGAGGACGTTATCAAGTTAAAGAGAGAGTAAATAATATCTATCTTGAGAAAGAGGTTGGGAAAAACGCATGGAGTCCATTGGGGATGATCAAGTGTGAGCATGTGTGTGCCTGTGTTACATTGTGATAGAGAGGTAGAGTAAGAGACTGGAAGAAAGCTCGGCAAATCAAATAATACGATTCGTTAGAGAGATTATACGGCTTGGTGGCCAACCAAGACCGAGGGTTTTCTAAAGTAGAGACGTCTAAAGGAATGAAGAGAGATAGAGAGACAGAGAAGAATAAAATAGAAAAAAGTATCTAAACTACGCTCTACGTTCTACCATGATCGTCGAGCCAGAAAATCTGCGATGAACGTATTCGACCGTTTATAGCTTTTTGATCCTCGAAGGACTTGAATGAGGTTCTATTTTTCTATTTTTTTAAGAACAATCGTATCTTATTGCTTTTTCTATTATTCCATGATTAACGAAAAAGTGAGGCAACAATATTTTATTTCTTGTAGTTTAGAATCAATACAATAGATATATGGAACTTAAAGCAGTAATATTTAAGTATGTATTCTGTATCGATTTGTATTTCAAGGTTTTTTTTTCTTTTGCATCTACGTTTTCTACTGAAGAATGTATACTTTAACCTTAAAATACAAAAGTCTCGAAGTAAAGTGAGGCTCGATTTATGCAATTATTCAAACGCAGTTTTGAAACTTTGGCTCGACGATACCATTCTTACCGAAGTCATAACAGCAGGTAGCAATATCGGTAGCAACATCTGTTGTAGTAGCTTATACAGCAGCTGAATTATGTATACATAAGAAATAAGATAATTCCTCTAGCAGAAATTAAATTGCTTAGCTTATAGTATATTCATTGTACGCAGAGAATCAGCAAAATTTCGTTAAAATTATATATATATAGCAGCGATTCTGATGCACTCAACAGTTATACTATGAAAAGAGAAAAATGTAGAATTTTCAAGAGCTCTAGAAAGAAATGCAGGGCAAGTGTAATAATTAGAAATTAGAAGCTTTATAATGGTTAAATTTTATACATATTTTATTATTTATTATTATTATTTAATATATAAGCTTAAATTACGTCGTTATTTTTACAAATTAATGTTTATCTTTTATTATATAATAACACTTATCACAAAAATATAAAAATAAAATATTTATAATAAGCCACACACACGTTAAATAAAATATAACGACATAGAGAAGAACAAATTCAATTATTAAATTATATAAAACAAAATAAAAAGAAACAGATTAAAACTTCATTTTCAAAAACTTACATTTCAACGCCACGCAACAATAACTTGATTCGTAGATAAGCAACTCAAGTATAATTTACAAAAGGAATTTTTTTGGCTTTATTTACAATAACCGTTTAATTGATGACACAAAACAAAGTGATTTTACCAATTTCAAGTAAATACTTGTTTCATGATTTATTATAATTTTGTCTCTAAAAGTAAAAAAAATGTAATATCTACAAATGAAGAAAAATCTTTGCTTTTAATTTTTAAACAATCGTTTTGGTCCAATGTTAATAAAGCCCATTACAGGTAATGGAGAAAGGGTAAAAAATAAGAGAAGTATTAGGAACAATGCGTAGTTTTATCAATAAATTTTTTTAATTTTACCTACACACAAATTGAAAGAATTAACTTCGTAATGTACAATAAGCATACCTTATTAAAAAATTTGATTTTTAGAAAACTTAATCCAAGCCGTATTAATAACCTTAAACATTAAAACAATTTGTTTTAATTTTCTTATATTATAATAGAGCAAAGAGAAAAATATATAGACATTGAGAACTTTAAAGTGTATTATTTTACAGTATTGTATAAATCTAAAAGAAAGTTAAATTATTTTTATCGACATATACATTGTTACCGACTGAGGTTTCAGTCGGTAAATCGGTACTACGCATTACACCAAAAATAAAAATAAAAGAAAACACAATACACATAGATCAGAGTAAAAAAGAAGAGGGGGGATATTAAGTAAAGAACAAAGCGTCAGTGCATAGAGTAGTGTATCAGATTTAAGACAGAGATAGAGAAGAGAAAGAAAGAAAAGTGAATCTTACCAGATGCCCATAGCGTTGCTCGCAAGTGGCTTGCCAGTGTAATCTATCGGGGTGGTATGGCGTGCGGTGTAGGGAAGGAGGCCGATTTAGCGGTCCTCGGAGACACAGGCTCGCACTGCCACACAGTAACTGTTGGGACTACGCATTCTGCCGACGTTTTGTTTTTTCGTTTGTTTTTTTTTGTATTTTATTCATTTTTTTTTCATTTTTGTATCATTTTTATTTTTCGGTGACATATCGGTTAATCGAACGTGTCATATCAGCACCGGGGATTGGTCCATCGCCAGTGGGATCGGCATTTATTTCACATACGTTCCGTTCGCAGAGATGGTCGCTCGGTTGGTGGTTGGTCAGTTGGTTATCAGTAGTAGTAGTAGTAGGTGGTAGAAGTCGTTAGCACAATAACGACGTGGGACGGATGAGTGTGGTGTGATGAGTGTGTGTGTGGGTGTGGATACGGCCGTTATCGCATCGCGTTTCGACCGAGCGAACAGGCGCCGCCACACACGCGACAGAATCGCGCGCACCACACACAGAGATATAGAGACATTGGATTCATATTCGCACGCGTGCACCAATCGTGAGTCGCGCGCACACGCGAGGAAGAATGACAGAGAAACATAATCAGAAAAAAACAAACGAGATGAGAAGAGGAGAACGTGGGTGTTATTATTATTTTATTATTGTTGTTGTTGTTGTTGCTGTTGTTGTTGATATGTTGATGTTTTTGTTATTAAACAGAGACTTTGAGAGCGACAGATATACAATGTGTATATATATATATGTTGGTTTATATATATTTATATATAGACAGCGCTTTATACTTGTTGAATTTGGTAGCGTGAGAGACAGAGACAGTGAAGACGACGAGACGCCAAGATAAACAGACGATTATGACAAAAACTTTGACACGAGATATACGCAGTCGGAAAATTTGTAAGCAAAATTGATAAGGTAAATTAAATTATTTTAAGTCACATGACCATTTATTTACAATTATCAATTGCAAACTATATAGCTTTAAAAAAAACATTGAAATTTTGAATTCTATTTTGAACAAATTTTACAAGCGTACTGTTAAAATTTAAAAGAAATGCTCTAATAATATTCGAGGAAATAATGGACTGTAGTGACAAAATTAAAACAATATTGATTTTAAGTTAACATAAAGTTTTTGAACTGTAATAACAGAATTTGAACAATGCAATTATAAATATCTAAAAAGACACATTTTCCAACTGTGTAAAAATGGGTGGAAAACGACATACAACCAACAACTTGTGCTATTCTGGTCTTTCCTCGTGAAGCTGAGTGTTTTTCGTACAGTGACATTGACTTTTGACTGAAATGGTTTAATTAATCAGAATATCCTATTACTCTATTAGTCAGAAGATTTACCGTAAACTTCAGTAGTTTCTATTGAAATAAACTAGTATAATTCGCGGAATGCTTTTCCTCATAAAAAATATTTAGTGAAAATTTTTAATAGGTTTAATTAATTATTATTTTATTTTTTAAAGAAAATTTATAATTAAACACTATATATTGTTAAGCAAGGATATTAAAAAAGCAAGGGAAAGCCAGTATTCAAAACAATCCATCGAACGTACAAAGCTAAATTACTGTACTGGATCGTTGATATAACAGAAACAACTTACCTTTCACAAATTACTCTTTGAAAAATACATTGCATTTGCATGATATTCATTAAAGAAACAAGGATGATTTACAAAAACAAGACGCTAAAGCGCTGGTACAAAACAACGCGACAAAGTCGGCTAGCATATTTGAGTATAACTCGATCAGCGGAACGTGGGCAACAAGTCAAGCGTCGGGTTAAAATCAAAGTCACGGCACGTAAATCCACTCGCTCTACTTGCTTGTGTAATAATGCAACAAAACGAGACCCAGAAACAGGGATAGAGAGGAAATGTAACCATAACGCAGTTGCGCTTTTGCTTTGGACAAAAAGAACGTGTGATGTATGGATCAATATACAGAAGAGCTTTTGATGACCGCCTTGGGATATTTGCCAGTGGAGACGTTTCAGTTTTTTGGCTTATTTCTTTTTTTTTCTTTATAAATACACAACGAAACAGAGAACAGAAAAATGAAAATCAGAGACTCAAAGAAAAATAACGCGGAACAAAAATAACATGTTAAACAAAAGGAAACGAAACACTGATAAAGTAACGCAAGCTGTTGTTCAAAGTAAAAATAAAAAACAGCAGCGAACGTCTATATAAAAGAAACGCGGAGAGACGAAATAACACAGGTTGCACATATGGCCGCAGTTTGGAAAAAGCGTTACCGAGTGAAAATCGACATATATATATATAGAGAGAGTGAGAGAAGGAAAGAAGGAGAGAAAAATGACGAAAACGACACAAGAAACGCGAGGGAGAGTTTCGAGGATGAAAAATAGCGGGGTGGGATAGAGCAGACATAGAGACAAAACGAGAGAAAACAATACTTTGGCCTTCTTTGGAACATAGCTCTATCGAATGGTTGAGTATGGAGAGACAAAGAAAAATAGAGACAGAGAGAGAGAGAGAGAAAAGCTTTTGTCGCACGATGCGCTAGGCGAGGATTAAAAGCTACGATCCACACTTACAAGACGGCAGTGTGTGTTTATGAGTTGTCGTTTTTCTCTGCAATGTATAAGTGCATAATATAGGCCATTAAAGTACATGGAAAACAGTATCATGTACAGACACATGTCGAGTCCATTGATCGTCAGGAAACAAAAGCAAGCGGAATTACGTGTGTATATATGTCGGTTGTATGTAACGTTTAATGTATAACACGTATATATGTATGTTTATATATATATATTTTAATGTACACGTATATCAATTAATGTATACGTTCATGTAGATGTTTGCAAATAACATTAAAATAATTGATAGAAAACTAAATTTCAGGATTTTTATCGACATTCGTTATCGACATGCACTGTGTGTGAGTGAATTATGTAATTATAATTATAGAACGTACATGAAACATGTCTAATGGTTGTTTAACAATGATAAATTACAAATTTTATAAATTCACATTAAAAATATATTTAGTGTGTTTCAATTTAGTTTTCTATCAAAATCTTTATTCCAAAAAACAGACATTAGGCAAGTAAACAATGCCAACAATCAGTGATGGTATTCGCCATTCTCCGCTTAACACTGTCGAGGGATGAGCGGAGACAGAGAGAGAAAGAGCGTATGTAAAACAACACATTTTCCTTAACAGGAAAAAAATGCAGCGACACTGTGTGCAGACGATAGAATCGGGTCACCATCCTTTTTTTTCTTTTTCGTATTTCAACACACATGGAACGTGCGCTATATATATATGTACGACTGTCGAGGAGACTATGTGAAACATTGATCGCAACAACACGATGAATTGTGTGGATGATCGAAGGACGATGTATAGGCGCAATATACGTGAACTCGTGATGTGACAAAAAGGGGGCGGAGAGGGGGTGGGGGGATAAAAATCATCAGTCAACCACGTCTTTGGTATAATTTATATAAAAAACAAAGGTCATTTATATTCATTCAAAACTTTTTATTTTATACTTACGTCAAAATTTAGCATATTTCGAATTTTATATAATACTTAAACTTCGTGAAGTAGGGTAGACGTGGCATAATTATTCTCATCGTCGCGAAACGACATCGCGCACAGACGCAAATGAATATTAATTTCGTTATATTGTACCGCTGCAAAAGGAGTAATTCGTTTTGCACCGACACTGAGTAAAATTAAAATTAAATGAAGAACAAATGGAAAATAAAAGGGTAACCCCGTTGAATGTTAAATTCGAAATTATATATATATATATATACGTATCAGTACGAGGTTTGCGTTATATAGCTGAGTAATTGGATACTTCAATAACGCGACGAACAAAAGTAAAGGGACGAGGGGGGTGGTGGTGGTCGGGGACGTCGAAGGAACGAAAGTGACACAGATACACAGAAGAAGAGAGTGAACAGAGAGATGGAAAATTGAAGCGATCTCTCAGAGCAATCAATTAATGAGGAGAAAAGAGAGAGAGAGAGAGAGAGAGAGAGAGAATTGAAAAACAGACAAAAGTGACCTTACCGATCATGCGTCAATTTGTTGTCCCGGGCAGTGGCTCGAGCTTCCATGGGCTTTTCCGTTCGCTCGGTCAAAGTACGAGTAGTATGATATCTTTTTATGGTTAAAGTTTGAATGGAAAATAGAGAGAGTGAAAGAAAAGACTAGAGAGTGTGTGAAGTACGAGAAACAAGAAAAAACATGAAGATGCAAAAAGTGAGAAAAAGATATAAAAAAAAACACGCAGACATAGTAGACAATTACACGTAGAGATAAGTCACGTGAATAAATAGATATAATAAGAAAAAGTAGACAAAGTGAATGTACGTAAAGATACAAAATAATGTACAAAAAAATGTTTAAAAAATACATGTAAAAATTCAAAAAGAGGTACAAAAATTTCAAAAATACAAAAACATGTTCTGACAAAATGTTTTTATTTTTACGATATCCACTTTGTCGTCAAAAAGTGTATTGTAATAAAGGTGACGAACAAATATTGAGATATAGAGAAAAATATGAAAAAACGATGAGAGAGATGTTTAACAATTAAATGTAAGCTTGATGCGAGATGCTATATATTTAATAAATATATACATATTTAATATAAAAATGCTAGATGCCGAATGCATACAGCGCACGTACACACACACACATACAGACATGTTATATTATTGTACAGATGGTGTCTTACACCGAGAGGTACAAGTAACGTGTACACCGGTCCAGACATTTCCACATCACCTATCATATATACAATTTGTATATATATACGCGCACACACACACACATAAACCAGACACGAACAGTTGATCGTGATATATATAGGTGAGCGTCTTTATTGAGTGGCACATGAGGTTATTATATGAGAAGCAAAACAAAAAGTGTGGACATGTACACGTGTGTATATTTGTGAAAGAGAGAGACGGACAGTCAAGACACCTGAGCGCTTTCCTGTCATCTGGGACACGCTGCCGGGATGGACATTTAAGGACACCGCAGAGTTTATGTGTACACAGTTAGATATAGAAAGACAGGACGTTTATATATGTTTATATATATATATATATATATATATATATATATTCAGAAGGAACGGTGAGATATATATGTGCGACACGCATATTATAGTTGTAGTACAGAGAGGTAGAAGTGAGATATATAGATATAGAGACAGAAAGAAGAGAAAGCGGAACGCTGGACACTTACGATTGGGCCGCCTCTTCTCGCCGGACAGACTCATCGTACGTGATAGTTCGCCTTTGCTACTTTGAGCCTTGAGACTGCGTAGCGTCTCCAAGATCTCCTCCTGATCTCGCATTGGACGAGCGAACGAACTGCGCCGCCTCTCACGGTTATAATGCGCCACCGTCACGTCCGTCTCGCCCATGCTACCACCTGAAAAGTTATTTTAATACCGTCGTTATAACACGATGTGCTTGTTAGGATTTCACATCGTTTAATTAGATTTTAAAGCAATTCTAATTTGAACGATTCTTTTTTTCAGATAAGAGTATTCTGAATAACTTTGTACAAACATTGGGGATAGCAGGTGGATGAAAAGAATAGCATTACTCATTTAACATAGCAATTAAGGTTTGAAGTTGTTCATTACTTATTCTTTTGTTTCAGAGGAATAACAAATCTTTTTAAAATTCGTTTGTTATTTGTTGTAAGATACTAAATCGATTTCTCCTTCATCTGCAAGTCTTTAGGGTACATTAATTTTGTTACGAGAAAGTGAAAACAGGAAGACGCCACCTAGCGGAACTATATGCCAATTACAAATCTTAATAATACATTCTAAAATACAGAAGAAAATCTTTAACTGTTGGTCGGGTACAAAATAAAGTTTTTTTCAAGGAGGAATAGAAAATTCTCTAAATATTATAGTTCTTGGTATGAAAATTATTTATGACACCATAATTCAGAATAAACAAAAGCACCAACTAATGATATAATTTTACATCTTTTTTAGTCTCTGTCCATTCGAATACAAACTAGTAATTAAAAATAAAAGCGATACTCACGTTTACTATCAGTACCGCCAGCCTGACTCTGAAAACTACTCCTTCGACTGCCAGGCAGCGAGCGGCTGTAATCCTTGCCGATGTCGTACGTCTCAACCTCGAGCTGCTCGGATTGACTGGATCCACGGCGTGAGTTGGACAGCCAGGCGTGATCCGGATGTAGGTAGTTTGGTTCAGGACTGCCGCTATCGCTCTGCGTGTCGTCGCTGTAGCTGCGCTCGCGTAGATCTGTACGCCTCAGGCGACGGTTCACTAGCTCGATGGACAATGAGCCACGTGGTGAGCAATGCGGTGATCTTCCGGAACGAAGTCCTCGAGGATCTTCCAGACGGTACCTATATGAAAGTAAGGATTGTTGTAAGGTTGTGATTAATGCCTTTTTATTGACAAAGAAGAGATATTCTGTTGAAATTATTTTAAAAGTAGTAACCGGGGATGGGATTTTTAAATGCAAATTGTTATTTATCGGGGAAATATTTGTCAATCGTTGATAATCTGAAAGTATATACTGCAATTATGAATAATTTATAAATTTAATTCTAAAAAGTTATCAGATGAGAGAAAAAAATTATTATTTATGATTGATATTTTCCAATAAAAGAGAGCCATTTGGGAATTATGTAAAGTAGATACTGGCGTAGACGTTGGAATACTTTAGTAGTTCACAAGAAAGTAGATAATTTCTTATTAAAATAAAATTTTATCGAAGATAATATTTTTTTATAAAAAAAAAAAGAATTCCTTTTTAATCATAGCAAACAAATTTTTTCTTTGAATAAAATTTATTTCATATATATAAGTAATTTGAGTGCCACCGAATGGCCAATAAATATGTAACGCTCCCGAGGGATTACCGTGAGCCATTATATGCTGATAGGACATCGAAAACATACTTTTCCCATAATCCATAATATATATGTTCAATATGAAATAACGATTTTAAAATTGTACAGCCAACACCAGTAGTAAGGCAAGCCGTAACGCATACGTATAGCAGAGCGATAAAGCGAAAAATATGGTAATCTCCGAATAGACTCTTCTCTCCCACGAAGCGGGAGAAGGGGATTCAAGCTATTTGCGATATGCCTCAATCATATACGTTATGCGTCCCCTTAGCCACCTTTTCTCAGTATTATGGAAGCATACGCTGGGGGAAATGGCACGGATAAAAGTATAAAGATACTTCAAGCTGCTACAAAAACGTAAAGTCGCTAATTGCTTAGCTAAACACAAAGCGGTGAATTAAAATGAAATGCTCGTCAATTTTTTGTAACTCTGTTTTAAATTTTTCATAAAGCATCAATAATATTAACAAATAATAGTTTTTCTTGATATATTTATTTATGAGTAGTAATAAATGTTTCCTATGTCATCGAACATATAACCTTATTGAAGATGGCTGAATTTTGTTTTATTTGAACATTTATCGCAGACTGTTTTAAGCAAACTTGGAAGCTCTGAAAATTTCCTCTTTAAAATCTACATTTTAAGTTTTTAAAGTAAAGCATTGAACGAAGAACAATTATTTTCACACTTTTTCCTTCTTGATAAGTTGAATTGCTTATTTCCTATATTTTAAACAAACTCCTACCTCAAACTCCACGAGAAAATTGCCAAACTTTTTCACCAAACTACAACTAAATTACGAAGTTGAAATCTTGCTCCACCACTACTTACCAGACTGCTCGGTCTGCCTCGAAGGCGCTCTCGAGCTCGATCGAGCAACCGCCAAGGAAGACGCTGTCCCGGTCGGGACAGTAATCCCAAAGCGTTACCTCGATCAGCCGATCGATCAGATCCTCCCCAGCCACGCCCGTGAAATTCAACGTCGCGTTCCAGATCGGATTGCTCGTCGGCTCTGCCACGTCCGTCTTCAGTGATGTCACATCTCTGTTGTTCCAGGAAATGGTATGGTGTACAGTTAGATGCATAAGGGAATTTGCATAGTTATAAATAACTGATATATATGATGTGCGGATAAAGGGTTTAATTTTTGTTGATGATGTGGATCATAGCATATTTATTAAGAATTGCTCGATACAAGATTTGCAACTATTATTGACAACAACTGTATTGAACAATTAACAGTTGGCTATAAAATAATTCTATCCTAATTTTATACGTTGTCTATTATAATAATAATTATTATAGTAAATCTTAGATACGCGGAAAATATTTTTGATAAAAAGTAACTATTTTTTATGCTATTTTTAGAATACACTGAAATATAACAAAAAAACTCTATGATTTTTAACCAAAACGTTTGTGAAAGTAAAAAAAATGCTACAAAAATGGTAATGAAGATATACCAAAATCACAGTAATTTATCACTAGATATTCTTTTATCGTGCATTAAAATAATGATACTATAACTTTAACAACACGTTTATCTTCAAAACCTAATTCCTTACCAATAATCTATTTCCCAACTTTACTCCTTTAACATTCGATACACATTCGCCCATCCAACTTAACCGTATACTCTCTCGAATTCCAGAAAAACATTTGCTCGAACCTCGCCACCGAATAAAACATTAACCGTAAAACTCGGAAAGGGCACGCGCGTGTGCACTTCGAAGGTATAGCCAAGCTATAATGTATACTCACCTCGGCGAGACCAAATCGAGTTTAGCGAAGGCCTCAGGCTGCGTACCGTAACCAGTGTCCTCGCGTGAGCAGAGATCGTCGGCCGCTAGTACCGACACTACCAGTTCCTTGCGTTCCGTTTCGTACCAGACTTGTATCTGCACACGTCCTGTTACCTGCCGCTCCTTCGCTAATTGCTCCTAGAACGTCCGCGCAAAATGGAGATTAGTTTGGGGTAGAAAGTGGGTGGTAATCATTGGCGGATGCATTGATACAAGAACGAACTGGTCTTACTATATACGATGGTTGATTTGATATTGTTTTCTCATGGTATATATTTGATAACAGAATGTCATTGAGATTCATGCAATGGTAGTTTAGTTATTATAGTTTTATGTTTATTTAAAGAAGATAAGTGTTATTTAAAGGAAAGTTATTTTAACTTTAAATTGAAAAGTACATTGTAGTATTAAGTTATTATTTAACATGCAAATCAATTCAAAAACCTTGTGAATAATCTTACCTAAATTCGAAAATTCAAAGCAACCAACTAATTTGAATTATGTTAGAACTTTTAGATACTTTAATATTTATTGTTATTATCATGATTATTATATCTATGCATTACAACTATATTATTATACATGCAAATTCTTCATTAAAGCAAAAAGCTCTCTCTCAAAACGACATTCTGCTAATTCAGAAGAAAAAGCGCCTCGCGAGTTCGTTCTTCCACCTTAGCTTCCTCTACGAGAGACTCTTATAAAGCCATAATAAGTGAAGAGAGAAAAAAAAGGGGGGAAACGCTGGTGGTAGCTTGAAGGGATCGGCAAAAGCAGCCTCGTAATATACTCAGCATGCACAAAGCATTCAAAGGCGTTCTTGCGAAGCTCACAAGCGTATTCGGAGTGTGCGAGCGAACAGTGGAAAAAAAATTAACTCCTCCTACCTCTCCTCGAGCGATTACAATAATTTTCTCTGCTAGAGGAGACGAGGGGATTTTTTTTCTACCGTTCGACCGAGTGGCGCGTTGCGATCGTGATATGCGATATCGCGGGGAAAGAGAGAAAGAGAGAGAGTCGTTTTTATTAGAAGGGAAGTGATGGAGAAGGAGAAGTAGATAGAGAAGAAGGAAAGAAAGACAGAGAAAGAAAGAGAGAGAGAGAGAGAGAGAGAAGAAGAAGAGAGAAAGTTCGGTGTTTCTGCAGAATATGAGAAGAGAGTCGAAAGTTGCTCAACGATGATCGTCGATGCGCCTCTGTTCTTCTTCAAGAGAAAGATATATAGAAAGAGAAAGTCCAGCTTGGCACGTGCACGAGCTTTGTTTTCGAGGTCTGCGTTTCCTTTGTTTTTCTTCTTGCTTCTGGATCTCTTATCGCTCATCTCAACTGTGAAAATGAGCCCTCGACGTTCATGTTTCACGCTGTTTGATCCTCTTTCTTCGTCTATTTTATTATCGTGATTTATAGAAATTACCTGTTGCGAGTATCATTGATAAAGAGTAGTTTTACAATATACATTGATATTTGAATTAGTAAGAGAAAAATTGGATTCTATTTATTAAAGAAAATGCTTTTAAAAACTTAAATCAAATGAAGACAATATCTTTGTATGAAATAAAAGAATTAAGTAATGTTCATTGTAAAACTTCTTTTAAAAAATATTCTCGAACCTCTGCCTGTAGTTAGCACTTGCAAACATACGCATACACATTCGCCTTCTCATCAATGTACGCGCGGTCTTTTATTTTCTTTCACCTCCCACGCGAATGCTTCGAAAATTGAATTGCAATCGGCCAGGTGAGCGAATGGTCACTTGATCGATGGTGTTTCTTCCTCTTTTTTTTCTATTCCCCGAAACGATGGTTGATGGTTTGACGTGTACGATTGACGGTCTTTGCTACGCCATTGAAAAAATGGCAATATTTTGGAAAGTTCCATTAACTGATCGTTGAGTAACAGATTGTTTTTTACATTTTTTTCTACCTATTTTTTACATAATATAACGTTCTTTTATCTCTGCATAAGTTTAAAGAGTATTTGACGTTCAGATTTAACAGGATTCCACAAAGCACGTTATCCATTCTCCCAATTAATGTCTTCTCCAACCTCATTCACAAACTTTTTCTCACTAGCCTGATACACACAAACACATATACACGCAGTCTCGCTTGGAGTATGTAAAAAAAAAAGTTACAAATCCCCTCTAATTTTGCATCTCACGGCTTCACAACCAGCCATAACAGAATTTTCTAAACAAAGTTTCTCTTTCATCTCATTCACTCGCGGAAAACCGCTTTGCGCGCGCACACGTGCGAGTCTCTTGATCTTCTTGCGTTTTTTTTGTCCCTCTCCCCTTCCCTCCCCCCTTGCGGCTTTTCAATATATGCGTCCTTGAGTGCGAGAGCGCACGCGCGCTAGCACAGTAGCCGAGTGCAGCTTTTATTTTCCGCGACGAGTGGCCTCTCTTGCAAATTAAATTGAATCGGCCCTGATTTTCATTTTTTTTTTCGTTTGTCCGAGAAGTGGTATCAGCGAGTCTGCATTTGCATCGCGAAGCAATACTTTTTTTTTGGATTGGGTTATCAAATATTACTTTTTTACGATATGATTATTTTTGTGCACTGTCGAGGTCAGTTGTATTACCCTGGTTATGCGTTCTCGCGTATACGTTTCAGACTTTTTAATAAGATAAGTTTCGTAAATATTGATGTTTATTTAAAAATTTTCTTCAATATTCTCATTCGCAAAGAGTTAAAATTATTTTAACATTTGAATTTTCGGTATTAAATATACATAAAGAAGTTATCAAAATCCTTCCGTAAAAGCTCTGACTCCGATAATACTTCCAGCCCTTGGTACAACATTATTATAGCAACTCAAGAATAAACAATTATCATCCATTCACTTTATATTTCAATACTGTGTCTTCTAACAGCCCAGACACACCCATAACACATAATCTAGCAACGATTTTCATTTGCCCTTCCATATAATGGCCAAAAATACTTTTAATCTCCTCATCCATATAGCGCCACCCGCTGTTAATAAAATCCTCCACGTATACGTCGCACATCTCATAACTCGGGGCGATACGTGGTAGCAGTTAAACCTCTGCACACACACGCACTCTCGCATTAAAGACTCGGCAATTTCGCGCCTACGCTCTATATACGAGGGTCGTTGGGCACACGTGTGTATATATATATGTGAGTACGCGTGCGCGTGTGAGCAACAGGAGGTATAGGGCACAGATTTTCCACGCCAGCAAAGTTCGTCGTAAAGGAAGGAAAAAATAGTCGCTTTGTAATTAGCCTCTGAGAAGTTTTTTTTTGATGGATCTATCGCGCAGCTGTATTGGAAAAATTGAACTCGGCGACTTTGTGGAGTTCGAAGTGGGTGCTTAGTTTTGCCGTGTCGCTGCAGATGCTTTTAAATTGGATTCGTTTTAATTATCGCCTTACGTTCGGTGAGAGTTCAATGCTGGTGAGATTGAAATCAACGACTGATGAGATTTCACAGTACGTTGAGTGAAAGATATTGAAGAGCAGGTTCTTGAAATTTGAGATCTATCGAAGAGTCAAGGCGATTTTTTTAATAAATGTTTTAGAAGCAGTGACTTTACTCATGTTACTATGTTGGCTACATGCCTGATTAAACACGGATCTTTATCACTAAAATTAACAGCATTATATCTTTAATATACGTAACAAATATTTGTTGAAATTATGTATAACTATACTTTTAGACTCATATGTTCAATATTCCCAAACTATTTGAGCACTAAAACTGCCTGACCCAACGTTTACACCAACTACTGACTTTTCCAAATTTTGTATTTATTGAAGTAAAAACGCTTCATATATTTCATATTCCTACGATATTACTAAAATTCAATAATTATACGCGAAAATGTCGCTTATCATCAATATTTATGAAGCATCAACAGCAACAACAAACTCAAAATTTCAAATTATAATTAGATGAATAATGTAACGTCGATTCGTTTGATCCCCTCGTATACCCCAAAATTAGTAATATACCATAATATCGCGTAAAAATCCAACTCTCCTCTCCGCTTCTTATTAAAATTGCAAGCTTTGAAGTAAACCTCTTCTCCCCCCTCCACATCCTTGATATTTTTTGCCACGACACGCGCCAATTAAACTCGCATAAATGAATAGACCATCCCCATCCTCGTGAAAAATACTCTACCCCTTTAATTCGAATCTCCCCTCTCCGACCGAAAAAAAAGAAAATCCGCCACAAAGACGGAAGGAAGACACTCAAGACTGGGACGAGGTCGTGGGTCAAGGCTCCCCTTTAAACTCGGAAAAAAGAGTCGTTCGCCAACTCCCCGGGACACGATTTTAGACGAGGGGGTATATCCTTCAGGCAACGGGAGGTCGATTTTAGAAGCCGCGTCGAGAGTTTAATAGGAGCGAAATTATGCGGAAAGCAGAAAGAAAGAGGGGGATAGTCCCTTTGAGAATATGCCTTTTATGCTGACTACGATTTGCATAGATTGGATTTTTGTACTTTTGTACCGCGCGTATACACTCAACGTGAAATTCTCAAGTTACGGACTTTGCAATGTCGGAAGGGAGAAGTTGTCATAGAGGAAACTGTTTACAAAGTATGATCTGAGCTGGAATGATGAATACGACTAAACAATATTATTCTATTTGACTAACTAAGAATATTAGTTACAGCGTGAATGTTGTTGCATCTATTCATCTAAGTAATTTGTGATAAAAACTAATGATTATTTATTCAATAAATCTATTATTCCGTTCATTGAAATATGACTACTGTACGACTCCATTTATGTCAATAATATATAGCGCTAAACTATAGAATAAATTAGTCCACATACAATGCCTAATTAGTATACTTTGATACACGCTTCCAATTTGAATAATTGTAACTGTTCAGAATACAGTCATTTTTCTCTCATCCCATAAAACTATTTTCAATCCCAATTCAATAAATATTTCTTCAAATAATACCTAGTACATTAATATTCAAAGGTGCGTATTCATAAATAAATATTACGTATTAAAAGAACAGATTTTTACTTGCACATAGATTGGATTACCCATTTATCATTCGAATCAAGCGACAATCACTATTACAATCTTCCCAAGAAACCCCTGAACACGTGAAAAATCAGTTGCAAATTACCATCCACATCCCACGCATGTCAAACCTCGAGCAGCCAAGTCAAGATCCCATCCTCCCCTTCTGAATCTCCAAAGTTGCGTCTTATCCCTATCGAGAGCGAGTTAGAGAGCGCGTAGAGTAGTGG
This sequence comes from Torymus tubicola, assembly GCA_035583055.1. NCBI lineage: Eukaryota > Metazoa > Arthropoda > Insecta > Hymenoptera > Torymidae > Torymus > Torymus tubicola. Next base: position 14,052,746 of record JAWWEQ010000045.1, read on the forward strand.
GACGACAAAAGTCGCAAAGTGCTACAGGAGGCTCAATTCTCGTGCCAAGGTCGACGACACGAGACGCGAGGATCACTGTGGGTGATTAAAGTAGTTCCCGCGACTCACGACGGAAGTTTAACCGCGCGTCGAAGTTCGTTGCAGGATGTCGGTTTGCGTTTTTGTTAAGGAAAATTGACAGTTTGACGATTGGAGTGGTTTCATTCTGACTGCTAATCGTTATACTTTTATTGTTTTAGTGGTAATAGCTATAGCAGTTTTTGCTCTTCATCTGTTCGCTATGTTTCGATATTCTTATTTACCACTCTAGTCAATAAAGACTTAACTAGTAACTTTTTCGCTTCAATTATCATAAAAAATATGTAAATCCGATGTTTACGCGATATTAAAAAAATTCCACGAATTCTGAAAGTCCTATTCACCGTCAAAAGAACAGCGATTATCCCAAAATGTTCTAATTCAAAAAGTTCTTAAACTTCAAGCATACCCGAAACGACACCCAAACGTCCTCTATCTCCAAAAGTGACACTCCCGGGTCATCCGAATGCTCATCCTCGTGTTCACTCACAAAGACAGCAGACGTTAAAAATTCACGTCTACTCTTCATTACTCTATCTCACTGGCTCTCCCTTTTCGCATTGTCTCCCTCATTTTCCGTCTGCTCTGTCGTCAGCGCCGTCGTCGTGGCGTTTATGAATTATCCAGCGGCCGACGACACTGTAAGAAATGGCTCTCCAGTGACATCTTCTTCTTCGTCGTTGACGTCGTCCGCTATTCCATCGTCTTTTTTAATTTAGCCCGGAGGCTCGGAGGTATCGTTAATCTCCGCTAGCTGTGGATGTCTTATCTGTTTATCCAGTGTCTTTGGAGTTCAAATGTATGTCTCAGTTGCAGATCTGATGAGTGACGGATCACCGTTGTTTGAAGTTACAAGATGAACTATTAATTATTCATCCTGACCATATGTTGAAATAATGATTTCTTACCATTTCGATATAGTTGGGTAGATCTGTTGGTGGTATATATTTTGAATGGTTCATTTTTCTAGTTAGTGTCATGTTTGACAATGGTTGTGCACAGATCATGATTTCAAATGCAATGATGTGACACTCGTTACCAAGTGTTGTAATTGCTATGGCGTCTTTGTTAAATAGGTTAATGAACATGATTTCGATGTACTTTACATTGTAATATATCATCATCAAGTTTAATTGTAATCAATTGAAACTGTTTAACAAACTTGAAAATTACAGGAAATTCTGGTGATGAAATGTTTCAACAATGTTACAATGAATACGTTCTAACTTTAACTACAATATTCCAGTTTAATTATAGCTATTATTGCTCATTCAAATTAAACTTACAAAAGTTAATGTAAAACAACTATAGTAATATTTTATTAACCATTTATTACTATTTCTTTTTTTAATGGTATCCTCTTTTAACTTTTGTTTCAACAATCATCTAATTTAGTATAGTATATTCTTGAATTTATACTATGGCAAATAATGATATTTTAACAACACTTGTCATATCAACACTAATCCGTCCCATTTCATAAATATTTTCTTTTTCATGAAAGTTTAATCAATCATTAAAAAAAAATGAACCATCCAAAAGATCTCCATATCTCCTAATTTTATAATGAACTCATCCATATTTCATACATGCATCAGACCTGCTTTTCCTGCGCAGGTAACTGCAGAGTGGACTTGTCGAACACAGCGCATATTGCATGCATGAAACTTTTATCAGTCCTTAATTCGGCCAATGAAAATTTACTGTTGCCATAAAGAAACTCCAATTGTAATAACCGTCCACGCGTGCGTTTTCAATTGCAACGCTGATACAGTTTTATAAGGGAAGCCAGTACCATGCTCGAGGATAAAAAAACAACCCACGAGAACGAGAGAAGCCTTTCTTCCCCCTTCTCTTCTTCTTCTTCTTCTTTATTTCATTCGTTAACTTTCTTCTTCTTCTTCTTCTTCTTTATCTCTCATGTATGCGTGCGTGTGGATGCGAGTATGTATATATGTACGCCAGGCACATGCTCGCGGAAGCAAGTGTAGAAAGAAAGGTATAACGTAACAATAATAATAATAATAATAATAATAATATAGATGTCGACCTCTCGCATAACACGGGCAACTCGTATATATTTCGTATAATATTAGGCTGTTGTATGTGATAAGTAATGGTGAGGAGTCGTCGTGATTATATGTATAGTATATATATAAATATAATGGAGGAAGAAAGATATGTAGAATGTGTATATATATGGCAACTAAGGGATGGAAAGTTTTCAAGAATACAGGCGGATGCATCCGTCACTGACAGTATACAACCTGACACTTTTCGGCTGCTCTCACTCGAAAACGTCAAATTTACGTGAAAACTTTCACGAAACGATGCTTTCTGTATATCTCGGAGTCAAACTTATATATACATTTCTGTGTACAATCGGCTATATAAGATTACACGCTGTATACTACGGCATATCTACTATTTCATACAATGTGCACAATAAAGTAAAATCTACAATTTTGATAAGCTATATATATATATAGCGTCTACGTGATGTTTCTACTGGTGTACTGGAAAAGAGGGAAGGTTTGGTTATATGGCTGAGCTACACTCACACACACACGTTACAATGGAGCTCAACCACGGAATAATACTCAGGGAGCTATTGTTATACCAATTCGTTCTCGAGCGATGCGCGCGTGTTCGCATCAACCAACACACAAATATATATACTCGTTATTATACGTGTTTATATATACGCACGTTTATCGACGCATTATTATATTTCACGGATTTAATCGGATAAAATCATCGGTTTTTGGATTTTCGAGCTGTCAGTTACAGACGCAATTACCTTTTCGTGTTCGAGCTCAATGCTCTCTGTGTATATATATATATGTATGCACGTGTGTAAATGTATGGATATGCGTATGTGGATGTGTGAAGTGTTTGAAATGAAAACTATATATAGAAAAGGCTCGCAATGTAAGTATATATGTACGCAGTCTACAGTTAATGCACGCCATTCTTCACTACATCTCATACGCAAAAGGCAAAGACTCAAATTATTTTCATTTCTCTATTTTTTTTTTTTTTTTTTTTTTTTTTTTTTTTTTTTTTTTTTTTTTTTTTTTTTTTTTTTTTTTTTTTTTTTTTT
>JAWWEQ010000045.1:14056026-14143121 GCA_035583055.1 Torymus tubicola
TGGTTTTTTTTTTTTTTTTTTTTTTTTTGTTTTTTTTTTGTTTTTTTTTTTTTTTTTTTTTTTATTATCGTCTCAGTCACGAGCAATCGATAAACTGATATACGGTCAAGAGCTATACAGTATATATATACGCTACTTTTTCGACATTACGTTGGAAATCCAGTGGACTACTCTGGTCATTACTAATCATTACTTTATATATATACTTTATCAGAAAATGTACAGTAAAAAAAAGAACTATATACAAATGCTATATGAAACTTATTGTCATTGTATTTTCTTACTTTGCTCAAGAGAGATAGAGAGCGATAGAGAGAAATATATATATGAATATATAGAGATAAAAAAAGAAACAGAAGCGCTTTGGCTATTATCGTGCTTTGACTGTAAACACTCAACTAATTCGTCACACGCCTCTAGATAATGAAAAGAGAGAGGGCATAAAACAAAGATAGAAAGTAAAATAATAAATAATAATATGTAATAGATAAATATATAATATATACGGACTAAAAAATATAAAGAGAGATATATATATATATATATTCGTGCCAGTTGGGAGTGAGTATATATCATAGCGTGAGGGTCAAGGCCAGAAATGATTTTTCCACATGACAACTTACATTTGTATTCTCTCTTTCGTCAATCGTCGGCGCATTTTGGGGCTTACTCGCTTTTTTCTAGTCAGGGCACACAGAGACACTTTGCAGAGAAACGCCATAAAAAAAAAACAAAAAATAGGAGCGACAAGAATACGAGATGTAAACAAAACAAACAAACGATAAACGAAAACCAAACAAACAAAAAAATGATAAAACAAAGGTTGGCTGGTGTTGTACCACGTATATATAAGAAAAAACAACACGGCTGTCAGAACAAACAAAACAAGAAAAAAAAACGGAACGAAAGATAAACGTGGAGAAGACATAGGATGCGTCTCCTTCTTTTCTTTCCTTCCATGTATGCGTGTCGGTCGTACACATATGCGAAACGTAAGTAACACGGAAAGTAATCCAAATACGCAAAAAAGAAAAAGGTAAAGTAAACAGAGATAGAGAGAGATGTATATGCTATACACGTGAAAGTTTCCAAATCAAACAAGAACATCAACATCTCTTATATAACACCTTTAACTATTAAACAAAACAAAAAAAAGGTATAGAACGATGAAACAAAAACACCATATTGTCTGTTTATTTTTTCTTAGCTGTTGGACCACTAAAGTAAACGTGAAAAACAGAAGTAAGATAGAAGAGGGGGGCAGAAGAGGGGGGTGGTGGCTAGGGCAGGGTTGGGAATGACAATGAGCAGAGATGTGAAGAGCGATAGAAAAAGGAGGAAAAAAGAAGTATTATAGAACAAGAAGAGAAAAACTGATCGCGTGTTGCTTTTGATTATAAATATGTCTGTATATAATCTACAGTTGAGAACAGAGCATGGTTTCACACTTAAACAACGAACTTTTCAAATGATCTTCTTTCAACGAACAACAATGTAGTGTTCTAAAGGTATGTATAAGGGAATATCAACTTATGATCTGAATGATTATATGTATATCATAACTTTGGTAACATTTACTTATAACTCACAAATATATAAAAGAAAATCAACTTTGAGAAAGAAATAAAAAGAATGACATTCACTATTTACATTTCTATAGCACAAGAAAAACATCAAAAGATAAGTTAGTTATTTTTACATAATTTTCGGGGGATTAGAATAGACTGAAACTTATAGAAGAAAGTAAAAACAGCGATGTAGGTTATGATTCAGAGTTGAAGTTTGTATGTTTTATAACACCTTCCTTTATCTTATTTGCAGCAGAGGTAAAGATTAATGTAGAAAATTTATTCCTGAACGATATCGCGATGCATTTAACAAAATTCTCTAATTCTTTTTTTACTCAAAGTAGCAGACACGTAAGTTTTTCTCTTCTTTTCTTTCAATACAATTATTGCAAAAGAAAGACATTGCTGTTCTTTTCCGTTTATTCCCAGTTTACAATTATTCTGTTATTTTTATTATTGATATCATAATTATTCTTTTTTATTATTACACTTGTGTAGTTGTACGTTTTCTCGTCCGTGTATATAAGTGTACGTGTTCTCGTTTTCATTATATATAAGTTTAATGTTTGAAACATAATCATTGGCGTCGCGAGGGAATATTTCTTATACTCTTTATTCATTTGGATAATAGCAACGCCGACTTGTATGGTTAGTTTTTGAATATACGCATTTTGTCTTTGGAAAAAAAATATCGTTTATATAAGAACAAGGAAAGTGTTGCGACCTATCACAAACTCACTTTTCGGCCGGATTTCTATATGTATAAACTCTACTACCAATTCAACGATTACTGACTAATCAATTCAATGAACATACACTTGTTCTCATTATTTATATCTATGTAGTACGGAAAACGATGATTAGTTAAAACAATTTTTATGTCGAAAGTTCAGGAATTATTGGTTGGTGAAGTCGATGAAAAAGATCCATTTGTGCGCATGTATATTTGAATTCATGATATATTTCTTTTACTCTTTAATTAATTATTGTATCAGTCACAATGTTCACGCAAGATATGTAATAATAGATATACTTTTTATAATTCATTTCAAAAATATAATAATATATATTTTAATTTAAAGAGAAAATATCTTTTTTTTTACTATATACATATAGAGAAGTTACTTCTAAATATTTTTCATCGATTCCACCATAAAATCTTAGTACACGAAATGACTATTTACAAACAGATTTGAGTAAACAATTACACACGTAACTCGCCCCAACTGACACTTTTGCGAGGCGTAACTAAAAAAAAACTTATAGACTATTCAAAATCATTTATTTTGTATTTGAAAAAATAAAAAAAGATTTAGAAAAATAAGACCAATAGAAGCGTTTACAAGCACTGCTGGCGATATTTTCATGTTTTTAAAAAATACTTTTAGAAAAATCACGAAAAAGATTTTGAAAGTTTCTATCGATTCACATTTAGTGATTCTAATATTATCTATAATATTCATCTCTTAATTATTTAAAATCTCACTACTTAAATTTTTAACATTAGCAAACCATTCATTTTTCTATTATAATTTCATAAAAGTATTAAACTCTTTATTACCGACTGAGCAGATTTCTAAACAATTATAATGTCCATGTTCTCTATTATCTTCTTCTACCATTTAGAAAATACAATGTACGTTATATTTTATATTAAAATTTTCTAGTAGAAGTAACACCACGTTTTAAATTTACATTTATATCAATTACATTTAAATTTTAATTTCTAAATCTTTCGTTGTATGCGAATATCTATACCATTAGCTCCAAATTTACTTATAATTTTTTTTATTTTCTTACATGCATAATTTACAAAATTTTAGGTTAAAGTTCTAAAAGAAGTCTTTTACATACACAGGTCCCTTGAGAAAGCTCTCAGTCGGTAACAACTAACCAAAAATATTTCTTTAATTTCAAAATTTGACGAAAATTGCACGGATCCGTTATTTTCGATAAACTTTTTTTTATTATTCCCGATACATAATTATTACTCTGCACGAACGTGCATCTCAAAAGAGAGAACCTCTTTACGTTGATAATTTTTGATTGATAATTTATTTTAGGAAAGAGATTATCTGCTTGAAGCTCGTCGATGATAATTAATATCTAACGCCAGCGGGGAAGAAAATTCCTTTCACGCGCGGCAGCTCACTACAAAATTGATTGTACGAAAGCTCTTTGTTTTCTTTAAAGTTATTTTTCATCATTCGGCGCGACGAAGCAATATTCATTCACCGAAATCAACGTACAATGAAATCGTTATTGTTGTAATAACTTTCTCACTCTCGTCTCAATGTTTGTAATTAAGGTTATGTGATTAACCAATTTTACTATTCTTTTATCCTTTTCGTTAAAATTGAAAGAACTACTTGTAAAATTTAAACCAGTAGATACAATATTTTTAGGGGTCCACAGGAGTTCGTCTGTTTTGAATATAGTCACCTCTAAATTTTGAGATCTAAACATTTAAAATACTTTAGGACAATGAAAGTTCCTAAGAAATCTATTGAACTGTAAACATCATAGATTCTATGAATTTTAAGAACCCGTATACATTTAATGCTGTATTTTCTATATTCCTCTGTAAACTTGATTATACTTTTAAACTTGATTTTATAGTAACGAAATAAAATAATGGATTCCTGAATTTCGAATGTTCAAAAACCACATTCATAAATCTTAAATACTTTCCTCTCTCTTATATTCATAGATATTTATATCAAAATGATGTAAAATGTAAAAAGAGTTTTTTTTTCTTTACTTTCAAGAAAATCATTTTATTACCTCTCTGACTTAACCGGGCTGCTGTAAAATGGTCTCACATTACCTTAATAGTCCGCCACTTTGAATCGCAAAATTTTCACGACTCTATACACTCTATCTCTTTCTTATGATAATGGAAGAGTAGAAACAGAGAGCGAGAGAAAGAGAGCAAGAAAGAGCGAAGGAGAGAGAGATATATCCAAGTGAAAATTTCGCATTTATATTTAAATTTGAAAGCAACGACGACATTCGAATTCTCTACTATAGCTCTGGTGTCGAAATCACTCGGGCAATCCCCATCCTTCTCTCTTTCTCTTATTCTCTCACTGGATAAAAGCGCGCTGCTGAGTTTCCTAAAAATAAAAAAAAAGATAGAGAGCCGAAAAAAGGCATACACGTATATATAAAAATCCAATGCTCTACGGTGAAAGCAATACACAGTCTAATCGCTGGTTGCGTGGCTCTACGCGTGTGAAAAAAAAATATGTTCTCTATCGCTCTATAGTAACGAAACGTATATATATATATATAAAAAATTCTTGCCTATTGAGAGAACGTGACAAAAAAAAGATGGTGCGTGATTGAAAAAATGTGCGTCATATATAGCCTCAACAAAAATGGTATATAGAAAAAAAAGCACAAGGCTCAATATTGTATATATCGTACGAAAAAAGCATCACGCTTTTCGTGAACGTGTGACGACGAACGAACTTCGTGGACGACGCGTATATAAAGTTTTCAGCAAACTCAACGACGCGTTTTTCATCCGACACTTTTTTTGTTTACGTCTCTTTTACATAATACACGCATCCGAACGTATAGGAAGGTAGAGAGAAGGGAAGGGAATAGAGGACCGAAACGGGACAAGACGACACGAGAAGCATCTTAGCGCCCGGATGCTAAGTAGATAAACGTCAATTCCGCTCAGACGTACTCTGACGTAACGATATATATGTGTATACAGCACTCGAAACAAGGTGTCGTCGTCGTCGTCGTCGCGCTCATCGTCGTACATCACCAACAGTGCAAAGGGAAGCTACAACGATTTTCCTCTTTCCTTTTTTCTTTTTTTTCTTTTATTTTAGCTTTGTTCTCTCATGCGTCGCTCCACGGTCCTATGTGGATTAGCGCGATGGCTATATACGCTTATCTTTCTCTTTTTTTTACTGTTTATACACAATTTTGGTTAACAATCAATAATAGTCCTATAATGCAATATGTGTATAATATCATGTGTATGTGTATATATATATATAATCTATGAGTATAGAATCGCACACTATTATAGTCTTTAAGATGAAGAAAGATGAGTCTGTTCGTGTAGTCCGCGAATTTAAAAAAGAAAAAGGTATACACGTTCACACTCTTCTCGTGCAACTCATCGTTTATTTACAATAAAAGAGTTCAGTCGTTCAATCGTCGGATTATCATTACGCCGTTTATCTATATATATATATATATTTTTTTTTGTTAAGATTATTTTTCGTTTTTCCTTTTTTCTTATACTCTCGCGCACGTATACAGTCAGAAATCATGCACGTTGTCGGATGCCAAGAGAGCCAAGATTATTCTCAACAATTTCACTTATAGAATATCACGAAAACTTATATACGCGTGAAATAAAAATACAATTAATTTCCTCCCTTCATAACTGATATTAATAATCTCCAAACAGTTAATTCCGAGCTCAACTCTGCAATCGATTACCAAGATGATGAAATACGTTGCTGACCGGTTCCGTATTTCCAACGGCGCTTCGTGCGGGGTAAACAGCAACAGAAGCCGGATGAGAAGGGAGGGAAAGAAAAAAGATGTACATGAAAATCCTTCGGGCAAAATGAAAGGGAAGTGAAAGTTCTCTCTTGGCTCCCTTCGCCTCTCGGCGACCCTCGAACCAACGCGCACACGTGCGAGCTCGCGCGTCATAAACACACAAACGTATATATATAGGTATATGTGTGAGGGCGCGCGCTTATGTGTATATGCGTGTGTATACGTTTTTATGACAATGATCGATAACAATTTAATAAGACTCGTGCGTATTAGTAAGACACGATTACGATCGAGAGCGTACAGCGGTTTATTATGGATATGTCGAAGGGAGCAAGATAATCTTTTTTTTTCTTGCTTACATTCCCCACGTTGCTTCTATGTGTGTGTATGTATGTGTGTGTATATGTATGTTTGAAATTGGTTTAGAAAACAAAAAAATTGGTATCGTTAAAATCGGTAAGGGAAGGGAAAGAATCTATCGGAAGTGGCGTGTACAATCAAGAAATAAAATTTTGGTGTTTCCCTTTTCTTTTCTGCGTTTGTAAAAAATTTTTTTTACTATGACGTACTAGAATTTAGAGATCTAACTACTACATTCAGCTTTTGTCTTTTTAATTTTTATCATCCTATTTTATATATATTTTTTTTTATAAAAGTTTTTTTTTTCACACCCATCATGTAAATTTATATAAAAATATAATTTGACAAACAAGCAAAATAGGAAACTTACATTAATCCTGAAATGAAAATATAGCGATGCAAATGCAAAGTTTTTTCGAATAAATTCTTTCCCTTGGTTGCACTTTTTGTCACCCTCTCATCATACACACACACACACACACACACAGCTATTACTCGTACATACAATGAAGTACATAAAAATGCGCGTCGTTTAGAAAAGTCTATGATTGTACGCGCTTACGTCACTATTTTTTCCAACATTTTTCCTCACATTTTTATTCTCAGTATTTTTTTTTTAATTTTCTTTTCTGAAAATTCTCTGTCTCGACGGTTATCGTAGACATAGATATATTATATATTATGCGTGCATATCCATTGTGTATGTATGTCGGTGTGTATGTGTGTTTGTTCGTCGACTTCTCGTGTATCGTAAAGGTATAAAGAAAGTAAGAGAGAGATAGATAGAGAAAGATAGACAGAGAGAGAGAGAGAGTGAGGAGTTTGGAGAAGAGAATTAAACGAGAAAAAACAGAAGTAGCAGCGAATAGAAGAAAAACTTTTTTTTTTGTTGTTTTGTCAAGGCGAAAGAAATAAAAGGAGACAGCAGTAGAGTAGAATAGGTCACGTGTAGGCTCAATTTTAGCAACTCGTTATACCGGCGTCTTTGGCAGTTTCCTGCGCGTCGGCGACGATGGCGCTTTGTTCGTTTCCGATTCTGCAAAAAAAACAAGAAACAACACATCGTGGCAAACCCTCTTTGGTAATATACACGTGCAGCAATAGTAGGTATGTGCGTTTATGCGTATCTTTTTTTTTATTATTTCTCCTCTCTGTTCTTTTTTCGTGCGTTTTTTTTCGTCTGCGTCGTTCTGTCGCAGCACGCAAACACACGCGGCTCGTTTGAGCGCTTTCAGCTGCGACATTTCGAGCAGTGTGTGTTTGGCTTTCGTTCATGGGATGTGCTTCGTTTATGTACCATGCTATTGTTTTGTCATTATCGAAGCTCGTTTGTTTTTTTTTTTTCATTTTTTTCATTGTAATGAAGATTATTTTCTACAATACAGAATTTTGGTAATCGTTACGTTCTACAGCTACGAGAGTAATGCTTATTGCACTAAATGAGGAAGGTAAGAGATGATATAATACTTTATGTTTGGACATTTTTAACCAGGTTTATTATAATAATCTACGGTAGTAAAAATTATTGAGCTAAGCATTTGTAATTAGGTATGAAATACTTGAAGTACAACTAATAGTTACATTAACACATAGGGGAGACTGGGGCAAATCCGTATACTGGCTTAAAACCGGAATTGTCAATTTCATGGGTTAATACTAGTACCATCTATATTATACATGTAGTACCTCTTTAAGAATGTCCCTAATATCATTTCGCATGCAACAGTTGTATCAACAATAGCTTACTGTTGACTTCAGACGAAGTCAAATATTTCTTAATTAACGAGATTGTGTTTATCGCAAGTCATTGTGTCTGTAATTTTCCTGGGAGCAACATATCCTTTCTGTAAGTACATAGCCTTATAATATTTGTTACAACTAATAGGTACGCGTTGTTCTGGCCCTTAATTTTATTTCCAATTGTAAAAAATTAATAATTACTTTTTTTGTTAACTTTGGGGTAAAACCGGATAGTTTATTTCCTATTTTTTCAATATAATCATAAAATAAGTAATAATATATATAAAATAACATATAATAAATATTTAGCGTGTTGTTCATACGATATATATATATGAATTTTGTTGTTTTATTTTTGGTATAGAAATGCGCAAGTATATTAGAAAATCTGCTCGGCAAAGTTGGCCTGAAGAAGACATGGCTTCGGCTATTGCCGATGTTCTAAATAAAAAGCTGGAATTGAAGAAGGCATGCAACCTTTATAATGTGACCATGAAATTAACTTTAGCAAATAGAGTAAGAAGAGCTAATAAAAATAAGAAAAAAGATAACGAAACGAATGAGCAGGAAGATTATGACGACGGAAAATGCATGTTTTGCCAAAATTTATACTCAGAATCCACTGAAGACTGGGGATTTGCAAACAGTGGGCTTATGAGTCATGTAGTGATTTAGATCTAGGAAAATTTATTTGTAATTATTGTAAATAAAAATTTAACGACAGGAAGGATTTTTGCTTTACTGTAAAAGTACTAAAATTATTATTTATTTCAAATTATTAATTAATTTATATGTAAAATCTATTTATTTTTGTAAAATAAAATGAAATGTTAACTTATAAACAATATTGTTAATAAACAATTTTTTTATTAAACAATGTTTTTACATGTTTATATTATTTCTAATATGTTGAATACCGGTTAAAATTCATTTTGAAAAAAATAATAAAAGTATCCGGTTTTACCCCGACAATTTTTTTTACGTGGTAAAATCGAATACTTTCGTAAATTATTAATAACATTTTTACAAATAATTTTCTGACTAATTAAATCAATTTTCAGCTAGACGAAAGTAAACTAAAAACAATCCTATTGTTAAATATCGTTATTATTTTTTTTTTTTTTTAATTAACAATTTGCAGAAAGTATACGGTTTTACTCTAGTCTCCCCTAATTATAAAATAACATTATATAAACCTGGCTAAAAATTTTTAATCGTGGAGAAATTTAAAATACTAAAAAAATTAAAATTTCGGTATTTACTACTTTATTATTCACTACTACCAAATGATTAATTACAATGTTTAATTAAAAAAAATTCAAAAACTACCATTATTAATTTGGCTTTAAAAAGTGTTAATAAGACCAAAATTAGTTTCAATCAATTATTAAATGAATTTCAAATTTCTCCTGTAATTGTGATGAATAAATGATATGGCACTATAAAATTTAAGTATATGATATTAACTGTTACGTCTCTCGTAAAAGCTCTAAATTAAATAAACAAATTACAAAATAATATAAGTAGAAGTTTTTATTGAAATATTCTTACTAAAATTATTTTAATTGGCGGTTTGTTAACTTGCTAAATGTATTAAATGAAATGCTATTGTCGAATTTGTAAAAAGAAATTATAAAAGAAATTCATATTAAATATAAAAACAAGAACTTCATTGTAAAAAAGTATTATAAATATTTAATGTAAACCTACTAAATAACATAAAAAAACATAAACCTATTAAATAACATAAAAAGCTGAATTCTCCAAAAATATTCATTTCCTAAAATCATTATAACAAATTAAAACAAAAAAAAACGAAGCTTACCGCCCTGGAAAACAAAACCAAACAAAAACTCAAAGTTTAAGTACCACGAGACACACAAAACTAGCGAGAGCTACCCAGGCGAACTATACTGCTGCTGCTGCTACGAGAGTCAGTCTGCTCGTATATATACAGTGTGGCGTGTGTACTACTAAACGAAGAGAGTAGGGGAAGTGAGAGAGAGAGAGATAGAGAGAGAAAGCGCGCGCAAATCCTAATTCTCCAGGCGCAGAAAACTCTCCTCCTGGCAATTAACGTTTTAGCCCGGGCTTCCACGGGGCTGTAGTCTGGCTCCGCCCAGGGTAAAATTATATTTGACCCCCCCTGCGTGCGTTCGCACATTCATGTATGTAGGTATGTATTATATACATACATACATACACGCATTTGCTCAGTTGCACGTAGGAAGCTTGCTTGCGCGCACACCCGTGAATTAAATTGCGCGAAATTATGAACAATGCAAATGGCAGAGGCGAGGCAAACTCACCGAGCTGGCCAAGTCCGAGGTTACCCGGTGCCTTCTCCACTGGTGCAGGTTCGTCCATCCCTGGGTCGCCGCTCCTGTGGGGTGGGGAGATGGTGAAAGAAGTATATTTTTTACAGTTGCCGACGTGACAATGAGAAAAGAGAGAAAGAGAGGAAGCTCGTTAATTCGACGTGACACGAGCATAGTTTGTTGGGAGAAGGCGAGGTTTGGGTGAGTTGAGGAAAAAGTAGTGCGCGTTGTTTTGTCAACGCGATTCGGATTTGAAAGGAGTTTTGGGATAATAGTTTGAAGGTTTGCGTGTTCTTAGAGGAAGTTTTGCGAAAGTAACAACATTATTTATTTAAAAGGTGGAAGAAATGGGACGCATCTCTTTTTTTTTCGCTTTCTTAATTCAGGGCTCAAACTTTTAATTGTCTATAACATATCATGTTAACCAGCGAATTATTTATGCTTTAATCTTCACTACGTCTACTGTTTGCGTTACTAGAAAATCATGTAATCCCGCAAATAAAGTTTTATTATAGTAAATTAATTATCAGTTAATAAATATTAAAAAATTCAAAACTCACAAATGCAAGACAAATTTTATATTTTATTTTGTCGCTCATCCAAATTTGATGTAGGAAAGTGAACTTTTAATTAAAAATTTATTACCGAAGGATAAGCAGATTATCAATAATCGGATTAAATAGTCTACCTTTCATATAATATTGTAAAATGTAAAGTTTCCCTATGAAAATTGATCAGTATGATTATTATTTATATCGTATTTTTATTTATAGACACAAAATATAATTATCACTTTCTGTTAAAGAAAAATTTACAAAGAATAGCAAACACAATTGTTGTGACTTCAGCAATCGAAATACATAATTTTTAATCTTAAGACTTATTCAAAATTAGTAACATTTTCTTTTCATTAATTTTGTTATATTTCACAGTTATAAACAAGAAAAATAAGTTAGTTATTTAATCGAGAACGGCGCTAATTAGCCCTCAATAAAGAGAGTGAAAATTAAATAAACAGCAGCAGAAGAGTTATTATCGGAGAGCGAGTAATGATTTTCTTTTAACCAGTACAAGACTTACATATCTGTTGCGTGTTCAACGATGAGTTCAGCAACATCACCGCTACGGTCGATAATGTGTGCGACCTCCTCGAACTCGCGGTCAATCAGCGAGACTCCACCCCATTCTAGAACCTGTTCAAAAAACGGAGAATGTGTGTTATTTTATTGACCTATTTTATTCATTGATATGCTACAGATTTTATGTATTCAAAACAATTGAAGAGCAAATAAATGTTACATTTTTCTAATTTACAAAATGTAAAACGTTCCCATATGACGTCAATAAATTAATCAATTAATATTTTATTTATTTTATTTTTTGTCAGATACGTAAACATCGAATCTGATATTGATATTTAATATTTAAATTATTCATTGTTTTTAGTAAAAATTCTAAAATTTTTATATTTGATATCTGTGGTAGAAGATTTACTGTATTTATACCTGTGTTAATTAAATGTGAGCATTTTTAACAAAAATCATCCTATAAAAGTCATAATTCATATAAAAACTTTTTAATGTTGCTTAAAATATCAGTTGTATGTAATGTAAATACCAAAATTTATGTCATTAGTAGATAATTATGAGAAACAAGCAATGTTCGTTTTTAACCATAAAGCGAATTGAAAAATAGCTAGCCTACTCCTATAATAATTAAATCTAGTATTTTGCTGCTTTTGACAAAAAAATTTCATAAAAAAATTTATAAATCAATGAATTTTGAAAAACAACAAAAACAAGATTGTTCTTATCTCAACAAAATCACAGTAAAGCCAGGCAAAAGCGTAAATCAAATTACCCCAGTGAATTGTAATTTCTAAGCACTAATTTCTTCATTAGCACATTGTTAATTCTAGTTAAGAAAGTTAGGATTTTTCAGCGACACAACCAGCAGCGGCAGCCAGCATACTTCTCGAGGGGTCACCGCGGAGACTTTCTCACGCGCGCGCGTATACGTAACCGAATAAAAAGTTCAAGCCCATAATTCTCATCCTTCGCCGACTTTGCAAGTTTGTCTTTTCGCAGCCAATTCGCGGGAGCGAAAAAAAAAGAAATTGCGTCCGAAGTTTCATAAAGAATGGAAAAGAGCCGTGGGATTGCGAGAGCAGACAGGCGGATTGATCGAGAGCTTTAGTTGCGTTCGAGTTGATCTATAATGCATGGAAAAAAAAGTGTTGGTTCTTTTGATTTTGATTCCGTGATTTTAATTCGAATTCCAGAAGATGATTAATTGTTTCGCTTATGTTGCTGTTGTTGCTGTAATTTTAGTGTAATTTTACGCAACACGTGTGGTATGAAGTTATATGTAAGCTGAAGCTCATACTTTATACGAAGTTCAGGCCATTATTTATATTCCTGTCTGACTTTGAAACTTTACCGACTAATATATGGCGGGTATGTGTTCTAAAAATGTTGAGGTAAGTTAAAAATTTTACGTAATTTTCTTCTATTATTTATTCAGAATTTTAGTAAAAGCTAATTTTTGTTTCGTAATTTTGAATGTAAATTGGCTTCAATTAAATTATAACTTCAGGTTTATTAAAAAAGTTGGAAGCAAAATGTTGCAAATTCAATTTCTGTCTAACGAGGAATTATTAAAAATCGATATTCTCGTTATGCTGCGTTGAAACATTTTGAAGAAATTTAATGAATTTTTATGATGCAATAAACTATCCTATACAGATTAAAGCTTTCGAAAGGACAAAGAATTCAAATATTTGCATCAATAAAAGATTTTTTTATTTATTATTCTTGTCAGATAATTACTGTCTTATAACCGTTTCATTAAAAATACAAATTTAATATAAATATTTCTTTAAAAGTAACATTAAAAGCTCTATCATAACTTTCCCTAAAGGGTGAAAAACCACTTTGAACCTAACCCACGCGACGATCGCTGTCCAAAACGCGGTAACGCAGCGAAAATCCGTGAACTCGCGAATCCGACAGCGCGTGAAATCCTTACAAATAGCCGGTCCAGAAAGCGAATCATCTCTCAGGATTAGGCAACGCTATACTCGTCCCTTCTACGTTTGTTCGCAAACGGGCCGCGCGCAGAGAGATTGAAATATGTGCGCCGATGTTCCATTTCCGTCCAGTCGGCAAAAAAGCCAACCAGCGACCGAGCGACGACACCCTGATGATTTTCCCTTCTCTGTGACACTGATTACAGCGTTCCACGCGCGACAAATGAGTCTGATCTTTCCTGCTATTTTACCCGAGTTAAGGGCGGGGGGGGGGGGGGTGCGCGGATAAATCAGAGTTTACTGACGGGAGGTAGCGCTGGTTTGTTTTAGGGAAGAAAGAGAAAGAGGGAGAGGTGGAGGATTTTTTACGACGTCATTATTGTATTTTCAAATGTATACGCGAGGGGAGGGTTATGAGTTGTTTGCGGAATGAGGGAGTTTAGGAGATAAGGCGTAGTGTCATATTTTATAGAATTTTCAGAGCTGAATTATTCTCTCAGAGTTATGTTTTGTAATTTATTGATAAAGTTTAAAATTTTTTTTCAAAGATATTTCGAATAATACATTTGTTTGTTTAGATCTGGTATAATATTTCAAAATTGTCATATTTTAATATATTTGTGAACAAATTTTGTAACCATAATTTATATTGTAGAAATTATATTTTTGCTTTTGCTTTTAGGGTATATAGCTAGGTACACATTTTTCTTCAATAAATAAATTGCTAATTTACTTGAATAAGTAAACCTGAAAATAATTAAAAAAATTTTCCTCCAATCAAAAACGTTTACGTTAAATTTCATCATCTAGCCTCTACCAAATAGTTAAAACATCCCAAACCACTCCACAAAGAATCAAATACGACAAAAAAAAACTATTCCCCACATAAAAACTCACACCATGGCGAATCTCGCGCACAGCAGCTTAATTCAAATTGATCGGGCGACGCAGGGTCGACCGTAGCTGCCTATACACAACCCGTGCGCAGTTCTCGCCAAATTACCGCGACACGCTGTTTTAACGGCGGACGTGTACATATATATACACACCTACGCGATCTCTCGCGCGGTAATTAATTTCAATATAAAGCTTTGACGCCCCGGCGCGTATAACCTATCTCCGCGTGCGTATACGTCGTTCAATCTTCATTTCAACGTCGCGCATCGAGTCTCGCGCGTCGTTTCATTATCGTCCCGCTGTGTATACGCGAAAACGTGGCTTTGGCGATTTTGGGCATGGAAGTGGTGAGGTGAGAGAGCGCCTGCTGGATATGGCCACCTATTTTTCATTTTATCGTTTAGGAATATTAGGCGGTTAGTTTGAAAGGTAAATTAAATAATTTTTTATAACGTGTGCGTGAAATATGAAGATAGGTGAGGTTTTGTTTTGTTGGAGAACTATTTTTTAAGCGAATTTTTGTTGAACAATTGTGGATTAAATGAATTTAAAAATATAGTTACATAAATTGCGAAATAAATCAGTTTGGTTGAAATAAATTGTTCTTCTTTATCATAAATTTAATAAACATTTATTTTCGTTCATTTTAATCTATTTTGGTGTCAGCAGTGGGATATCAGTATAATAATTTGTTGTTTCATTGTGTCTACTTTTGTAGAAATACTTCACTTGAATGCTAGAATATACTGAATTCTCAACGACCGCAATTTTCTAAAACAATATATAAGTACTACAAAGAACGAATATCCAAAGATTGACACACGCTTCCTTCAACATCCATCGGATCGATCGGGGCGCCAACCTCATTTCCCGCCAAAATTAACGTCCGTGTTATTAAATAACCGTTCCCTTGTCGCTTTACGCTCGGAAAATTGCCGGGGGATTCGCCTAATCCATCACGCGTCCAACTCTCACGCCTATTATTCTAGCACCGAAATTCGCCGCTATTGTGTTGCACCGCGCGTGGCATATCATTACTAATATAGATAAGCGTTCGCTACCGTGCGGATAGGATTTTCTTTAAGATTTAATAGTGGAGTATAATGCAAGGGACGGAATGCTACCGTGGTTTGCCAATTATGGACTTTAGATTGACGGGTGAATGGGTGGATGTCGTTTTCGAGTTTTTAGTTTACTATAAGGGTGTCCGAAGAGATTGAATTATGACGTTAGGATGAATGAATCAGAATGATGATGTATAAGATGTGGCGTTTTCTGTTGTATGGTTTATATGGTTGCAATTTAATCTGGAATAAGTGGCTCAAAATATTCTTTTATTGATGTTTTATGTGCCCTTGTTAAATATAATTATACGGTAATTAATATCCCGATATAAGGTTTTTATTTTTAAAACGACATAATTTATTGTTCATATAGGTATTATATGTGACACACCAGCGAATTATCGATTTATTGGAAGCCGTAAAACAAAATTTTAAAATACGAGTAAAACGTATTTTTAAATTGATAAATCCAAATGCGCCGCATGAATATTTCAAAGGACTCTTTTATATCGAAATTTATAATATGATTTGACTTGAATTTATATTTCAGATATTGAAGTGCATTAACTATCAAGTTCATTTCCGAATGAAGGATGAATCGATTTTACTAATCGCATTAAAATCAAACTTTGTAATTCTCGTATCTCACTTTCTGTTTAAATTTTGTTAATATATCTTAATTCATGTTAAACAGATAATTTTAACAGTCATGCTAAAATATAATCCTTTAAATCGCACGAAAAATCTTCGAAAAAATCAAAAACCAACTGAACCGTCCATTATTAACACTTTACTGCGTCCAATCATAAAATAAATCTCTATAAATCCTCTTACACGTCCCCCGAAATATCATCAACCCATACCTTAAAAGCGTCCCCTAAAACGCTAATCCCAAAGAGTCGTGTACCGCGTGCAAGCTTCCTAATTAATTAAGACCTCGGTCGGCGTTTTTACGCGTCGATCGTAAAATGGAAATTCGACGCCGTGTCGTAAAAAGGCTTATACGCTCTCTGTATATATATACGTGTGTGAGTGAGTATACGTTACCTTATCACCCTTCTGCATGCCAGCCTTGTCGGCAGGACCCCCGCTTACCGTCCAGACAACCACGGCATAGAGCCGTTGGTCAGCACCGGTCTTGCCACCTACAACCCGCATGCCAAAGCTGCGCGCTGTAACAGAAAACAAGACAATAGCGGGTTATATAGCGTGTGGTTCTTATATGGGGCAAGTATATATAACAAGGGGAGAAAGTTGGCTTGATTGGTTATATGGTAGGTTGTTAACGGGATCTGCATGGTTATGATACCGAGAGGAATCTTTGATTGGAAGTTGGGGAATGTAACGGATATAATGTGTTTATATAGTAGAGGTAGTTACAGTTTGGGGGCTGTGCGTGGTATAATAAAGGCTTTTGTTGTTGGGAATATGGTCATTCTATAATCAAGTAAGTATCAATTAATAACTATGTATTCAATGAGCTTTTGAAATCAACAGTTTTGTATACAATTATAGGATATTAACGTATGGATTTGTAGGTTATTGTTTTCATTAACAATGTAACGTTACGTTTGTTTACAATTTTCATTTATTTCTGGGCAAATATGTGATATATATTCATTGGAAAATGAACAAAATATATAATGCTCCTTTGATGACGACTAGTTTAAGTGTAGCAATAAATCACTAGAGATTATTAAATTATAGTGATAACCGTACACCATGACCATGAACTAGAGACAATAATTACTGGATGTCAGTTGTTATTCATGGTCACTTTCAGGGTAATAAAACGCGTCCATGAAGTATCTCGTTCTATTACGTAATCATGGTTCATTAAGTGCGTCATTCATGATAGTGATTATCTTTTCGAACGAGATTTGCTTGGACCTTATCATTTATGTAAGATCCTATTAATAGAATTTGCATATATTTTTTTGAAGCTACATAATAACAGTAAATACGTGGTGGAAAATTAATATCGCTCTTATATTTTCTCAGATAATGAGAAATACGAAATTAAAAGAGCTTATACATTACATTCCGCTGCTTAATTTCCATCCTGAAAAGAGGAAATAAATCGCGGAGAATATTATCATTTTCGATAGCTTAATTGGAACAATCGAAAGTTTACGTTGGTTCAGATAAAGCGAAAAGTGGTCGCCGGAAAAAACCATTAACGACAAAGTTTAATCGGCGAAGTTCATTGAAGCTTTATCGATAATCTCCATTCAAATGGGGTACAATTATTTAATGTCCTTATCGGACAATATAAAACTTTTTTATCGCCTCTCGGAAGCGTTCAACATGTTTTTCCTCACGAGTTCTTTAACTGTTGTCTAAAAAATTACACTAAAGTTGTTTATTTTTTATTCATAAAGCAATTGTCCAGCTTATAACAAACGAATCCACTTCTTATTGCATAATGAACAATTTTCCCGCATCTTTTCTTGTTATCTCATCTTCTCGACTATTTTTATTTCACATGTTTTTCCGTGACACCCACGATTTGCTGAATTTTTCATTGACACAAACACATACACACGCCTTATTTCTTACATCGAAGAAGAAAGGGCCAACGAAGCTTTTATTTTTTCCGTATTCTCCTGTAATAATTATTTCGCTGCTTCTTTGACGAGGGAGAAGAATAGCTCGAAGCAGATTTTAATAATGTAATCCCCAGACGCTGGAGAAATTGATAATCAGAACAATGAAGGCCGCTGTGTCTATTATGGAACGTGTGGTATACAAAAACTCTCATTGTTTCAAATAACAATAAATGTTGCTGGGAGAAAATTTATGGTTCCATAAAGTGTTCTTTTAAGGCGGTATTATACGGGCGTGCTTGTTAAAAATAAAGGGGTGTCATTTTTACCTTCTTCTTTTTTTTGTTTTCTTTTTAGCACTTTTAAAATATTAAACATATTTCTTGGAAGAAAGCTACCCCAGGTGCAATATGCTGGTATTTCTTTCACTTGAGATTTATGTATGGCTGCTTATCGAGGGAAAATTTTTTCTAAGACGTCTCATAAATTTTAACAGAAAGAATAAGTACTTTTATCTTGAACAATTTGAATTAAATACTAGGTAGTTATCACTTTCTTGAAGACAATCTTTACAAATGTGTGATCCTAAGAATTATTTAATGTTATTTCGAAGAAATTTATAGAAATATTTTCAATTCAAATTTACTTTTTAATTGTTTGTAAGAAATTCTTATTTATCGTTAGCATAATTAAATTTGTTCCGATTGATAGCATTTGTTTCGAGCAATAATCGTAATATAAACTGTTATGACTGATCAGTCAATGAAAATTCATAACTAAAACAATATAATTATAATTCTTTTTCTCTACTATTTTAACTGAAACATATAATCTTATAACAGCATAATCATCGAGGTCGGTCACGCATAAAAATACGAAGATTTGATGCGCCACCAGAAATAAAATATCTAAAAACCTTGCACTATACCCATCCGGCAAAGAAAATTCTATAAACCCCCCCAACAGTAACTTTTTCATTTAAAACCCCTACATTTCTATTTTCAAGATCCTCTTTCTACCACGACCCGAGATCTCAAACGCAGCAAAACCTCCCTCTCCTACAAAACCATTAGAAAATCCACTCGCAGCATTCTTCAGCATCCACTCCATCGGTCGTGCTCACGTACTCGCGTCCTCATGGAATTCTTCCTTCATACAAGGACTTCACCCGACCCTCTCTTCTTGAATCATACAGGCACGCACATATATATACATTCACCTCCCACCCTCTCTCTCTCTCTCACTGCGGTTCGCCTCTAACACGACCTTGTACACGCGCGCTATATACTCGGTCGCGGGCGGTTATTATCCCGCGCCTTGTAAACGGAAGCCCGTGTCCTTTGTGTCGCCGGCGTAATTGAGAGGCGGATTAATCGACGCGTTCCCTCTCGTATATATATCTATATCTATATATACATCTACGCGTACACGTTTCGATGGCCGAAGGCGCGCGGATTGTTAAATATGCGCTGGAACAAGCACACGTGCATATACCACATATATACATATGAGAACATGTAACAGGTGGTTCACACGCGCGCGCTCGTGTGTATGCGTGTTCACGAGATACAAGGCGAAATTGCGTGGTACAGTGGTCATTTTGCACTGATGCAAGTGTGTATATATAAACACCGAGATAATTAGTTGCCCGGTATGTCTTGTGTATATATATATATATATATGTATATGTAGGGGAGAGTTGAGGCTTTTTGAAGTATGGGTAATTAGGTAGAGGGTGGTAGTAGAAAAAAGTAGTTTAGAAGTTAGAAGAAAGTTTCGGGGTTCGAGGGGGGCAGGTGAACGATAGTTGGAAAGTCATTACGCGGAAGTGATTACAATGGCGCGGGTTATTAGTGATTATGGCTTGTAATTACGTGTTGCTGAAGTTGGCCCGACTAGAGGCGGTGGTAGTAATGGTATAGTGTCTTAAAAGTAGCATAATTTATGAAGTAAATTTCTATCAAAACCAATATTTCGAGTACATCCGGTTTAATGTAATTCCAAGTAAATTACGACACGATCGTGCAACATCTTTTCGATATCTTAAAGTAATTAGCAGCAAGTTTACTTTACAACTTCAATCTTACTTAATGAAGTTTCAAAAGAATTATATAACTTTGTTTAAAACTTTTTAAAAAATATCTATTCGATTTACACAACCCAACGTGTGTAACCTTGCGTACGCTTTGTACCCGAAGTATTTGCTAAAACTATTTCACCAGAATAAGATTCCAGCTGCGCGATCAGTGAATCAAAACCAACCCTCAACACCCGAAAACATCAGTGCAAAAGCCCTCAATGGTGTACACCCGCACTGGCAAAGTAGTGACACGTGTCTGCGTCAGGCGCGCGACTCGGTTTAATTAACCGCGTGCGCGCACAGCCAGCGACCAAGGACAATCGAGCGTGGTGGATTCCGCTGCGCGCGCACCCCGGGTTTCAATTACGCAGCGACTGACTGATATATACTTCGTCCTGTCGTTTTTTTCCTCGAGAGAGAGAGAGAGAGAGAGAGAGAGTGAGAGATTATAGGGCGGTGTTACGCTTTGTCTTTATCTGATGCTGATGGACCAACGCCATGTGGAGGTGAAATGGAGAAATAACGATGGAGGTTGGGTCGGTTGACATGAAAATTGAGATGATATATATGAGTCTGCGGTAATACAGGAATTTTTTTTATGAAATAATTGAAGTATAATTCCCGTATGTGGGATAAAATTTCTTACGTGAAGTATAGGAAATAGAGAAATAAGTAAAGAGAAGATTTTCTAGGAAATACATTGTATTTATTATAAATTGTGTATAAAGTTTTGTTGTGTAATCAATTGAGAAGCCAACTTCAATATACTCCCTCATTGCGCATCGCATTTTGAATTGAATTTCTCAGCCATTGATTTTGGGGTGATAACTTGTCGGGCAATAACTTTTCGGGCATCCACGCGGCAATTCAAAATTTACCATGAATATTTATAGTCACATACTCGGCAGCTCTCTAAAGCTTTTAGTTTTATGAAATGAATAAAGGTTCGTAATTTTGCAGTGAATTTGATGAAATCATATATATCGATTAAAATGAATGGATTTAATACAATGATTATTGTTAAATGCTACATTATTAGTATTTTGTTTAACAATTTTAATTAGTCTTCTGTACGAGGCTAAATATATTATTTTTTTTTATCATTACTTAAGAACATTGTACATACCAAAGTCCATGAATTAAGAAACCACCCCTATTACCATGTCAAATGCAACCTTAATTATCGTCAACAAACCTCGACCCTTATTATCAAACAGCTCGGAGACATTGTTATAACTTCGACCTCGGTAAGACAGAAGATGAACGTCGGGCGCGCGTGCGTAAGAAACCGGCGCACCCTTGTTATTCAAACTATTCCGGAATGGAGCAGGGAAAGAAGCGAGGGGAAATTTTCAATATGTGCCGCGGCCGCGAAGATGAAGGAGACTGGTGTATTGGGGGTTTCGATATGGGTACAAATGGGAATGAATTGTTATTTTCGTTGTGTGGTGGTAGTATTGTCTGGTAAAGGTATTTTTAGATACGTTGATATGAGGAATATTGAAATTAGAGTGTGGTTGATATGTTCGAGAATATAATATATACAGTTGTTATGGTAGAAAAGGTTATCTACGTAATTTGACAATGTAGAGATGTAAGAATGGAAAGAATTTTATTGATGAAAATATTAAATTAAGATGAGGATGTTTGAATGTTATATTCTTTTGCGTAGTGGTTATTTTAAACCTAAAAATATAGGATATTATATTCAATTTTATTCCGATGTTTAAAACATGATATGGACTTTTTCTCACGTTTTTTGATAAAATCGTGTGGAGCATTTTTACGGCGACTAGAACGGGTATATGAAAAATACATTGTTTTCAAATTGCTACTTAAATTACTTCATTTTAATACATAAGAATCGTCTACTTTCTCAACAAAAAGTTACAAAAATTTTCCATTTTCTTGACCCAATCATCCACTTTCTTTTTCCTTAAAACAAATAATATACAACAAACTAATCAAGAACTACATCTCCTCCAATTAAAACCCCACCACCACAAAATTTACCATCCTCAAAAACTTTCCAAATCAAAGCAGTTTCTACTTCTCTCCTTCTCCGCGAAAAATCAATACAGCTGCAGTAGGAATGACAGCGCTCACATATATATATATATATATATATATATACTGTATACTCTGGCTCGCCTTTAAAAAATAGCCACCGTCGTCGCATGAAAGAAGGAGGACATTTGCCCCTACAGTGTGAGTGAGCGCAATACAGCCAAGGGGCAGAGAGTGCGAGAGTACGCGCAAGGGACTAAGTGAATTTTTATGGTTCCTTTTTCGCTGGGAGATCTTAAGAAGACGAATGGTCGGGTGAGGTACGAATTTTTTTTTCCAAGCGGCGTGGATGAATTTTTACGCTCACTTTTTTTAAGAAGTTGCTTTTCTTTTTCTAGCGTATGTTGAGATTTGAAATATTTAATGTTAAGTGGTTTTTTTTTATGAGCTGCTTTCGCGTATCTCAATTATGTTTGAAGTATTAATTAGTGTGAATTATGCAGAAAAATTTGTAGGAATTTTGGTTGTTAATAATACAGAGTGAGATATATTTTTCAAACTTTATTAATTATTGATAAACATACTCACTGAAATATGAAAACTTTTTTTAGCGTATGTCGGTTTTGCCGGGATATTTGAGTAAGACTATTATCGTTATCGCGGAAATGGTTATATCTATAATTGAATGCCATGATCACGTATGAATCATAAAGGCGGACGCTCACGAGCTCCCGAGATTTAGTTAATGGGTAGGTTGCTAAGATTTATATTTCATCATGACCATCATATACTAATTCCGGAAATTAGATCGCAAGTAGAATCATAATCCACTGGGAGAAGAGAAAAATACTCCTTTTATTCTATTTTTTGCAGATTCTTTTATCATCAAAGAATCAATGTACATGAATTGATTCCTATGTTTTTATTAATTGTCAAAATCCTTATTAATTGTTTTACAAAGATTTAAATGCATTCTTTAATTTTTAATCTAATTCATAGAAAAAATATTCATCACTGTATACATCGAAAAATGAATATACCTTCTAATCCCAGAACGTTCCATTTATCCAAAAAAAATATAGTTAAATTTTCAATCAACGTAGTATCCTGCGCGCAATCAAACATTCTACATAACAGCATTAAAACTTTCGATTCCCTCCGTCCATGACCATAAATCCCATTCGACTTTTGCGAACCGTACACTTCCCGTCTCTGCCACCCCGAGTCACTATTCATTACTTCCTTCGTGTACTTTTTGTTCCCCCTTTTCCCTGTCCAAACCTAAACCGCTACGCCCATCCACGCCTATAGACAACACGAATGCGAGATATACGACCTCGTGCCCACGCTCGTATATATACAACACATACGGGAACGCTAAAAGGATGACTGGTGGCTTTCACCATTGCCTCCCTTCCCTTCACGCATACACGCGCGTGAGTCGATGTTTGCGTTTGGACTGCGACGACGACAACGACGACAGTATATACGATCGACCATTTCTAGGACGATTTGAGTGACGGCTCAACGATTAAGTGCGACGCGAAATCGCTAGAGTTTTCGCCAAGTGTGTACATGTGTGTCCTTTTTGGGTTGCGTGGAGGGATGATGTGAGCAAGTGCAGGTTCTAGCGTTGAGATTTAACGGTTATATAAGAGGAAATAAAAGTTTACGATATCGAAATATTGAGTTATTTAACAAATGGTTTGTAAAAAGAAGTATATTTGTTCTTTAATGAAATTTTTATCCTCTTAATTAATTTACATAGAATTGATTGCAGGTTTGTGATGAATACGTGATTAAGTATACCGCGTTGAAGGCTGCGCATAGATATAAAAGAAGCATAATTGTATTTTTTCAAATCTTTTTCGTAGGACAAACTAATTCTTCGTCTACTTACCTACACTCACCCAATAACATCTAAATCACCTTTCATAGTATTCTTTAACAACATTAAAACCATTATTTTTTTAAACATTTAAACCTATAATATACCATAAGCCACTAAAATGATAAAAACTATTTTATAAATCACCCCTAAAAAATATAACTCTAATTTTCCATTACCTCCAATCCCTCTCATTATCTATAGAAACGCACTTTATCCAACGCTATCACTAATAAACAGCGCAACCGCTAAACCTCCGCGGCCCAGATTTCCATGCCTGAAAGATTACAGTCGCACGGGCTCGTCAGATCCGTCAATAATTTCGAAAACCACCGACCTCGACGCGTGTCGACGTGCGTGTCACATGTATATATACATATAGTATATATATATATGAACGCTCGATACATTAAATTAACACCCGTGCACCGCATCGCACGTGCGTGCACGCTTGCTAAACGAAATTACCGTGAGCTCGGTGCGCAGGAAAAGCAAAGAACGAAGTTCGATGTGCGTGCGTGTGCCTCGCAGGCTCGGAGCTGTTTCGTTGATTAAGGGGATGTTAAACTACTCGAGAAGTTGCAGGTGGGCTTGTTGTAAATTGGAGTGAAGCATGGGAGTTTTGATTTAAATGGAGGGAGGAGGGATTGCCGTAGTAGTTTCCAGGAAAATGGTTAGGTAATATTATATGCTGATTTTTAGAATTATATAGTCGAGCTCGTTATCTTTAATTGATGTGTTTTCTTCTTTTTAATAATATAATTACTGGTTCTTAGAACGTTGGTAAGTCGGAAATTAATGTATAATGTTTCTGATTATCAAAAATACAGAATGGATGTGGATAATAATGATACGATTATTTATGTGCAACAATTATGTGTTTTTTGTTACATTACGTAAAAGGCTATAAGCATTAACGAAATGAATATTCCATATACTTCAGCATGAGAGAAATTAATTCCATTGATCGCGAAGCTCCTAATACATTCAACAAGTAGAAAATCCTAACGACATTCAGCCGCCCATTCAATTATTCTATCTCTTTTATATTAAACCAAAAAAGAATCTTGATTTTGTTACCTTCGATGTCCCATGAAATCCGACACCTACTTTTTTTTTACTACAATAACGTAAAAATCCGCAACTCCATCATTGACCAGCAAAAAAAAGACGAACTTTGATACGCATGTTAGCTCCGCGTGTTATAGCTACGTGACAGGTAAATGGATACGGGTGATCATTGGACGCGCGGGCGAGATTGATTTAAACCCGTCGCGTTTATTTATTGACCGGTCGAGGCCTGTAATCTAGCCGTAACTTGCACGCGCACGCGCACATCGAAGGTAGAAAATTATGGATGACTTCGAAACTTGTCTGTAATGGTTTACTGCTTTATCGCGGATCACGCACGATACTTACTAAGAGTTAAATTTTTGTAAAGTTTTAAAGGTGTTTTACCCGGTTCTATTGCATTCTGGGGTTACGAAGTATATTTTCTTTAGGTAAGACTTGATTGATTTAAGAATAAAATAAAGTGTGTGTACTAAAACTATATGCACTCATAATTTTGTAAATAAACTTTCCTATTTTAGAACATGTATCTTTATCTCTTATATACACGCACGGACGCAAATATACACAATACCGTAACTCTTAAACAATCATCGGTGTTTTGCTTCGTAATAAAGCCTCAACGATATCTTATTTATCCACCTTTACCACCATCAACCCCGAAACTTTCTCGCGCAAATACAGCAGAGCCAAAAATCCGCCGACGTAATAACCTAAATATAACTTATATATCCACCAGCCCTCCTCAACCGGGCCGATTAATCCAACGAGATATGCGGAGCGCATGACACTTGCTATCAAAAGAAACGAAATGAAAAAAATGAGCAAAAACTTGATGGTTAATGCGCCTCCCTAACTCTCTCGCACATACACGTGGCATGATATATATTGTTATGACAAACGACTTGGACCCACGGCTAATCTTTCACGCATTAGTTGAAAGGGCAATGCGCGCATATGTGTACGTGCGTTCTGGCTTCAACGATGACGGTTACACACGGTTAATGCGCAATTAGGCAATGTGCCTCAGTGCTGTAATTTATGAGGAGAGAGGAGTTGTCCTCACGCGTATGTATGCTCAACGGTGGAACTCGATTTCCAGCCGGCGTAGCTGTATTGATACGCCAGCTGAAAATTACGATAATTTGAAGTTAAGTAACGAAGAACTACTAATATATCGATAAAAACTATAGCGTCAGTCATTTGATGGATTTTCAGCTAAAAAATAATGGAATATAGGAAGAAATCGAAAACAATTTTTTCTCTTGACTCAGTTTGAAGATCTGTAAGAAGTATATTCATACATTGGAAGATCTTAAAAACTTTCAATTTATCCATACGTTTTCAGTGCAATCCGATAATTTTAGATACATCAAACTAAAAAAAAAGAATTATGAAAAAGTAAAAAAAAATGTTCCCAATATTGTAGTATAGTATATTATAGTATATATTATACTATATTACTATAATTTTTCTTCTGGCAGTCGAGAAAGACGAAGAAATAGACTTGAAAGTTCATTAGAGAAAGAGAGGGTACGAATCCTCTACCAAATCATTTGTGAAACCGCACCATGAACACAAATATAACGGATACTCAAGAAGTATTATGATACTGAAGAAAAAGCATTTCATGCCTACAAAAGCACTGAATGGGCAGAAACTTGTGTTCAGGCCACAATAGAAAAAAGTAAAACGTATTGCGGCTTGGAACAAAACGTCAAAAACATGGGAAAAATGGTAGTATACTGCCATTTCCCCCAAATTGCAGGTCAAGACGATGGTTGTAACCATCGACCTACCATGATAGACGATGGTGTTCGGAAAAAGACCATGTAACAAACTGATCTTATTAAGTAGTTATGAGCTAGTGATGGTTCTACTGGTACTACTGGCTTCCTGACTATGTTTTATATACTTGATGATAAATTTTTATTATAAGGCTGAAAACTTCCATCTAGTGGTAGAACTTGGTACTCATTAAAATACTGTCTCTACGCTGTAAGAAAACTTTCATATGTATATAGATATACTATGTTTACATTTTCCGTTTCAAAATATACACAATATATATCTATATACATGGAAGTTTTCTGACAGTGTATATTTACAATTCTCCCAACGTAGTTCGTTAGTCCTCTAGCTTTTTTTTATCAATTCTGTAATAAGTAGACTCGCGCACAAATTTCTCTTTAATCGAAAACTATTTTATTTCTTTACTTAAATCAAAAGAATTTCGAAAAATTTTCGATTCTGCTTTTTTCTTTCCGAAATTTTTTCATGTTATTCAGATATCTAGTTTGCACATTTGCAGCTCTTATACATATATTTAAATATAGTTGTAAGAAAATGCTTACAACTTATCTTACTCCTCTACAAAATAACGTTAAAATATGATTGGTTATACGATTTTTTAACAAAAATGTGAAAAATTTTAAAATACTATTTTCAATTATCTCCTTTCTTTGAAGAAAAGGTCAAAATTTGTTATAATGTATTAGTCTATTCAACTAGATTCATCGTGTTGATATGATCTATAAATAATTTTGATTTGTTAATGAAGATCCTAAAACAGTTGTAAAAGTGGTCTCATGCGTAAAAATTAAAAAAATAAATAAATAAATAAACCGTTCTAACAAACGACTCGGATCTACGGCTAATCTTTCGCGCATTAATCGAAAGGACCATGCGCGCGTGTGTATACGTGCGTTCTGGTCTCAATAATGATGGTTAAACATGGTTAATGCATAATTAGACATTACACTTCGATGCTGTAATTTATGAGAACGTAAAAGAGAGAAAAGCTATCCTCACGCTATGGCAATTGTATATTACTCAACGGTGGAGCTCGATTTTCAGCTGGCGTAGCTACGTTGATACTAGTTTATAGCATCACCGGGGAAACAAAGAAGTGGGAAGGATCCAGTGACTAGCGACGGATGTACTTGGCCGGTGTCTAGTTTCATTTTGTGGCTTGGCCTTCGTTTTTTGAGAGACAAAATAGAGAGACAGAGAGCGCCGGGAAAGAGAGGAATTAGAGTTTATTAACAGAGACGAAGTTAGTAGTGAAGAAATGGATGAGTATGTTAACAGAGGTTGACAAGCACATATATTGTAAAAATAACGGTTTCAACACGACACAATTGTATTTTTAGTTGTAAATATTTAAAAATAAAATTTTACTTCTTATTATCTAATCAAGTTATATTTTCTACTTGTACGTAATAGATTATAGTTTCAAATAGACCAGTACATGAAATGAAATGTTCATTTTCATTTAACCAGGCTGTAAATCTACAATCTATTTAATTAGTAATATTTGATATTTCATATAAATTTATGTCTACTCTTAACCTTTATCACATGAAATTTTCGCCGTACAATTTGATTTACTCAACAATACACTCATAATTCATAATTTTATCGCTTTATTAAATAAACACAACTCGTATAAGTAATAAAACCAAGAACTGTTCAAACCTGAATATACTCTCGCATTCTCTCTACACCCACCACAATTATGGGAAACTCGGATTAATTTTCAAACATACAAACACGCGCACGCATAC
Source organism: Torymus tubicola (assembly GCA_035583055.1). Lineage (NCBI taxonomy): Eukaryota > Metazoa > Arthropoda > Insecta > Hymenoptera > Torymidae > Torymus > Torymus tubicola. Next base: position 14,084,696 of record JAWWEQ010000045.1, read on the forward strand.
CACGAGAAAACCCCAAAAATCAAAACAAGCAACAAGCAAACCTACTCTCTCTTTATCCTACTTCTCCGGCTTTTTGTTTGTCTCGCGTAGGCCTACATTGGGACGCGTACATCCAGCAAAGGCCGGGAGCGAGCTGATGAAGCTACTGCTACTGTAGCGAAACTATTGGAAATCAACTATCGGCCAACTATCGAGTCCCTCCTTTGCGACCTTGTTGCGATACTGATGCTGGACTGTACACCGATGCAGCTAGTTGTATACGAGTTGCCGAAGAAAAATGTAGGTTTACAGGGTGTGGGTTTGAATAGATGCCGAAAGCATGAGGCGTGACCGGTGGTCAGTTGATGGGCGCATATAAAGTTGGTGAATAAGAGAACAGCCTTAGCTTGAAGATACATTAGTTTTCATTTTGTAATTATAAAAAATTAGAGCTATCAGTAACTTTATAGCCAGAGTACTCAAATATTTTATCTGACCAAAATAATAACACTAAATATTAAACAAAGTTCAAACCTCACTTCACCCATATTAACCTTCCAAAATCAGCACTTCATCCATCTTCTAGAAACTGCAGCTCCTATTGTTTGGAATCCTGCAGACAAACTAAGCTATCCAGCCACATCCGCATCTAGTTTATCGTCGATGTATCGAGATGCACCCTCAGGAGAGGTTTAACGGGGCACGTGGGACCTTCGAAATTCGTATTCAAGTCGGTTATATTCGGCCTTGTTAAATAGGTGTTACGAGGTCGGGGCCGCAAGATTTGAATTACAGGGTGGGTTTGCATTCGCGGAAAGTTGTCGGGGCCGTAGTGGATGTTGCTGCGGGATGTTTATGAGACTGTGGGTTTGGGAGATTTGAGGATCGCCTTATCTCTTCCATATGGTTAGTGTTTACTTTTGGGTGCATGATGTTTTGTTAATAAACTTACTGGGAAGTGAAAAAGAGTTATACATACACACTTGTTGAGTTTTATTAAGTGATTTAAACACTTAACACACATATGCAAACAAAAATAAAGGTAAAATAAGTACATCTTGTGAAATTAAATCGTCATTTGAACACTTGTAAACCAAAAATTTGGATTATTGTTTGAAATTTTCTTTAAAGTATAATCGTAAATATTTTAACACTAGATCAACCTTTCTCAATAAACATAATCTTCCAACTATCACAGTATCTACACTTTTTTACCCAACTACACATACATGTCTTAGAAAAACTTCTCCTCATTTACCATAACCACGATACAATCACTCATATTGGGCACCAAAAAAAAGTTAAATCCATCCATCTTCACTTATCCATGATTTCTCAGCCTATTTTCACACTTACAAACACATATGCACACGTGCAGTATACCACAATGACGCGGCTCCCGTCGTCCCGGCGTGTACCTGTTGCAGACAGTTTCGCCTTGACGTCCCCCGCGGTTTTCGCCCCCACAGCCACCGTCGTTGACTCTTATCTGTCTCGACTCGTGTGGTGCGATGCTGCAGCTGCGCTTCCTTGGCCGGGAGTTTCTCATCCCTACCGCGGTCTATTTCGTTGGGTGTTCAAACTACGAGGCAATGAATTGCTTGGCTTTCTAGAGGAGCCGAGTGTCGGGTGTAGGTTGATTTGCCAATAGCCGTTTGCAAGCTTTTTTTCTTTAGCATATAATTTAGTATATTGTTTTATGAGAAAAACACTTTATTTTCAATTCTGTACTTTCTTTCAAAAAAAGGTCCAAATTTGTTGTGATATATCAAATTTTTTATTGTACTTTAAAATATATTGCTTCGTCCTTATAATGTTCACTTTAGTAAAGTGAAGACACTGTCAAATCATTTCGTAAGCCTACCTCCAGAGATATGATTTACCATAAACTGGTGTAAATATTTAACGTTAAGGTCATACGTAAAAATTAAAAAAAAATCCATTTTTTCTATTAAATTTCACATCAATTGCAATAAAGGCAGCTGTTTCTTTGTTATCAAAAAATGAAATTTTATGTTGTCCACTATACCAGATGCGCGAGAGTATAACCACCAAACCGTGACGAGAAGTTGCTCGGCTGCTACACCTTCCTATTAACAGTTGCGGGATAATTAGCGCACTTGATTAAAGTTTCGATTAGCTGTGCTATGATGTTTTCAGAGAGAGAGCGAATGCTTTTCGCCTTCTCCGTGGTGGTTTCGTAACTGGAAAGTTTCGTTGAATTAGAAAAATGCTTCTAGAGGTATTTTTACGGAAACGCGGTAAAGTTGGATGATTTATAATTCTGAAAAAGAGTAGATAATTGAGAGTGGAACTGATAAAGATGCAAACTTATTAATATTATACCAGCTATATGTACCTCTCTCCTAACGTCGCTCGGTAATACCAAAATCTTTTTACCCCTTTTTTCAAAATTTTATATCAATTATTTCTTATTCAACCCTTTATACACATGAACTATTAGGTAGAAGACGGAGGGATGGGCGGACAGACATTTTATCTTTTTAATATTCTAATAGATTAGCATAGTTATATTTGCTGAAAACATTAGTTTTAAAAAAATTCTAGCTGTGGCATGAAATATGCCTAAATCTAGAACAGAAATAATGCATACCACACCTAAAAGCAAAAAGTATTGCACCATCAACTACAGAAGTAATTAACGGGGTGGCATCGCGGAACTCAATTTTCTTTTATAATTCAAATAATTTCTACGACAGATTCAAGCCTTCTTCTATTATTTAGAAAGTAATAAATTTGGTATCGCCTCGTCTCACTTTTCTTCTTCTCTCTTATAGCGAACTCACTGCGCATTGATTTACGCAATCCGTCTGATATAATTCACTCATGTTACTATTAACTTTCAAGTTACCACGGGCCGTCAGCACGCGCATCTCTTTCTCCTCGGCACGTAAGGTGCTTAAGAGCTGATTAAGGAGGAGTAAAGAGGAATGCATCGCGCTAAGAAACTCGTTAAGTCTATTTATATTCGAGAAATATCGCGCGCGAGATATTCAGCGAGAGCTAAACGCTTCTTTAATTTTAAGCGAAAAATCTCGGCGAGAAACTATACGTTTAAGAGCATTAAAAGAGAGCTGAAAGTTGATGCAGAGAGGGAAAAATGAGAAGATGATTGTGATTGAAAGAAAACAACCGAAGAAACTTAAGCTTGCTTACAAAGTTGGCTTGGTTATTTTTATACTTTTCTTATATATTTTGCAAGAATCTTTGTGAAGAAAAATGAAAAGTTTTATAATGGATTAATGGTTGATTATTCAGTTTATTAGTGTAGTTCAAAATCAGATACAATTCATTTGCGTTTTTATAACACCTTGAAAAATAAATTTTGATAATAGTATTGAAGTAGTTTACTTAAATAATCGTAATATTTTATGTGATGCATATAATGCAATATAATAATATAGTTTAAGAAATGTAAGGTTTTACGCTTTTAAATTATTCTACGAGCACATTCAACAAAAATAATTTGATTGAAAGTGAAATTTAGAAATCAATCTATACTTATATTAAAAAACTTATTCACTTCTTCATCCCACGAGATATGATCTTTGCGTGCTTATTTTGCAGCTCTTTTCAGAACGAATTTCGATTTACATTGACATTTCAACATTTTGACCTACTTTCCCTTCATGTCAAGGTACTTCCACGACACATAAATACAAAATAATGAATAAATAGGATATTATAAAAAGCTCAACGAGTATTTTCTGTTTCTATTTCACACGTGTAACAAATATTTCTATATAATTAATATTAACAATTATGTTATTTAATAAACTGTGTGATATTGAATGATGAATTATTTGTAATGGATGAATAATTAATGCCATATATATACACACATACAATTTTAATATTTGCTTTTGTTACAATGTATAAAATGTAAATATATACAAAAACTATTTACTCGCGAACCACCAAGACAAAATTAAATAATGATCCTTTTCATTTATAATATATTTTAATTAGTTTAGCAAAAATTCTACTAATGGTTATGTAGAATTCTTCATGCTCTTTTCAGAAAAAGTATTTTCAAAATAAAGCTGCTCGTACGAGCTTGTTTGTTTCAAACCCAGCATAAATGAATAAGGATCAACCGATTCTAACGAAAAAATCTACAAACAGATAATACCCCTAACGACATTTTTTAAAAAAGCTATACTATAAACTCTCTAGCGTCTACATATATATATACACACACACACATCGACTCGCAGCCATATACCCAGATCGCACTATAATCGCTGCTCCTCTTCCACTCTCTCTCTCTCTTTCTCTCGTTTCGGAAAAATACGAGAGCGCTTTGCGTAAAACAGGAGCGGGGAATCTTCATCGCTCCACAACCGTAGCAGCAGCAGTAGCTCGTCTAGGTATTTATTCAGGGCCGCGCGCGAACGCGTAGCAATCGATAGAGCAGACGCGGGCTGCGAGGCGAGCGCGCGCGCGTTTAGCGCTCACTGCGCCGTGTGCGGCTGCTATACTACTCCTGCTTTTCGGCCGGTCCAATGAGCATGCCTGGATGCCAGGAAAGGTGAATAGGGGAGAAGATGTGGAATGGGAAGATTTTTTAATAGAGAGAGAGAGAGAGAGAACGAGAGAGAGAGACGAGTGTATAGGTTTGAGGTTGGTATTAGTTGGATATGAGACAAAGAGATTTTCGAATTGATTTTTCTGTTATATTATTACGTTTTCTTTTTATAAATCTCAAAAAACATTTCAATGGATATCGATATTACACTTTTACAAAAGGTATTGATCTGGTAATGTTTAAAAAGAACAATATCGATAAATATTGTACTACTATATTAGTAGTTGTAAAAATTAAAATAAAAAAAGAATTATCATTTTTAGTACAAATTAAACAATTACAAATAGACTTTTGGGGGGAGGGGGTTAAGAATAAATAATTTATTAAAAATATATGTGATATGAACTAAGAAAAGTAGAAATTTTTTATTTCAATCAATTTATTTGTATTGGTCAATGTTAGTATATAAGAATTTTTTACTGAAAAAGTAAAAGAAAAAGCAGGAACAAATTTTTCTCTCTGAAGTTTTCTCAAAATGAAATCAAACTATCTGTTTTTATTTATTAATTCAAACCGGTTGATCAAAAAGGAAAAATCCTTTCATATTTGTCGTATAGTCAAAAGTAAAAGTATATTATTGGTTTAACAAAATAAGTTTAGAGGTACAATATTATATCTTTAATATAATTTTCTTTGTCGATTTAAACTTATTTTCAAACTCATATTAAAAGTACCGGATTAAAAATAAATCACTTCGTCTAAATAATCAATGACCTCATTTAAAACTTTCCATGTGTATCAAAAGTACTTTTATTTAATTTAAAAGTTCATTATTTAGACTACAATTGAATTCTTTTTATTTGATTAATTAATTAATGTTATTTATCTCATTTTAGTGACACAAATGAAATGAGAAGAATAGTATTATCTAAAAATAACTCATTGCATTTATTTGCAGTCGACAGAGCTTGAAATTATAATTGATAATACTCTACAGATAATACGTCAGTATCAAACCGGTAAACTTATTTATATGAGATTAAATTTTTTCATTAAATTTATAAGTTATCATTTAACAATATTTATAATCTTTTAAACTTTTAAAAACATTTCGCAATATAGCAGCTGTCACGTTGTTAAATATTCCAAAATGTAACAAAAAATTCCAGCGAATAAATGTTTAACTAAGTAACACAGGGCAAATTAACTTTTTCGGACTAAACTTTCTCTCGCTGTCTATGCGGGCTGGAAACTTTACCTTCAGCCTTTTAAATTCTCTTTTTATAAAAATAGTACTTTGGCAATTAGCCACAAATGTTTCAAGTTATCCCGACATTTATTTTCGAAATAAGAAGAAAAAAGAAATCAAGCTGCATCGTGTTTTAAATATAAAGAACAAAAATTACTTTTCATCATTTGAATTCTGTAAAACATGTATATTTTTATAATATAATACTTTTCAATTAAGTATTCTCTATGTAAAGTATTTCAATGAAATTTACTAAATAAACAAAAAAATATTAAAATATTCAGCAAAATATTTAAAAATTGACTTATATTTTATCTTAATATAACCAGAAAAAATACTACGAATAATCAAAAGAATTCGCATTGAATTTCCCATTGCACATAGATACCTCTCAGTCATCTTCTCCGAGCCATCAACTCACAATAAGCCAAATCGATAATTTTTCGACGCGATAATCACATTTTTAAACCACATACTATTCCCATCCTACTTTCCACGCCATCGCAGAAAAATACCTCTCCTCTTCTCTCTCTCTCACTTGCCATTCCATCTGAAAAATTTCGAGGTCACTCGGTCACCCCATCGAACACGACTGCGGCGGCGTCGTTGGTTTTCCCTTCTCTCCGCGTGTGTTCGATTCCTCCGCATGTGTATATACGCTGTTAAACCAGATCCCAGCGCTTGGGCCCCGATAAATAGCCCGATAAATAAACGACGGCGTGTGACTGACGTTTAATTATTCGCCGCGTATTCAGCTTCAGCGACTATATACACGACGAGGCGACGAATGTCCGTCGTGCTTTCTACATCTCCGCAGCAGCCTCGCTGTGTTTTTTTTCTCTTCTCTTTCATTTTTCCATGCATTATTATTCGCCAGACGAGTTTTTCTCACGTCACTTTCTGCGTGGTTTGATTACTCCTTTTGTACGCTGGATTTTACGATCATTGATTTAATGTTTATGCATACTTTCAGATGAAACTTGGTTTTTAATATTAATGTTGAACTACTTGGTGTATTTTTGTTTACACAAAGCGAAGTAAATGTTTATACGTTACATGTGATTTTATATTTATCTACAAGAATTTTATCATTTTACGATTTTAAAAACCGTCAAAAGATCAAATATACTAAGGTAACAAAACGTTAAATGTTGATACAAAATATTTAATAAACAATTTCTTTTTCTTTACTCGATTTTAATTATTAATTCCACTCTCATTGTTTATTTTTCCCCCCTTTCACTTTTTCCATTGTACGTACGTATTTATCCTTTTCATTTCCATCTCTGTGCGTATTCATAACGCTTGTCACTCGCGATTATTTTTCTGATAAATAAAGAGCAACATAATATAAAAACAGCTATTACAATTACGATTGTTTTACTTACATTCTAAATATGAAAATGTTAACAAGAAAGTAAATTCTTCAAAAATATATTTTACTATAAAAGACAGAGATAAATTTTCAATTAGACTAATTATAAAATACGTGAAATAATTCAAATATTCCGCGATATAAAAGCCACGAATAATCAAGTGAGACTTGAATTAGTATTCGCTTGGAACACGAGTAGTGAACGGCTTGATGCGGTCAGACACGCTGAAGAGCAGATAATGTGGCCCCGAAAAGCGAGCGTGGAAAAATGGTAAGGTCAAGAAGTGCAAATTGCCGAAATTTATCATTCTCGCTTTTCACCTCGAGATCATCTTTTCAAGTTTGCGCGCGAACTTATATATTTTCGGAAAAAGTTATTTCAAAAGTGATGATGAAAAAACTAGTAGAGTTAGTGATGTGGAGGCTATATAATAACGGAAAAAGTATATTAAAACTGTTGATGAATGAGTATAATTTGTAGAAAAGCTATTTTCTATAATGCTTCGAAAACTAGCGTAAGAACGAAAGTTATTCGAAGAATATTCCAATACCAGCATTCCTCAAATCCTTCAAACCCAGATGCTATATACTATCGAAAAAGTACGTTATAAGTATTGAGAAATGCGTTTAATTTTCGGAAAAGCTATCATCTAAAATTATTCGAAAACTCAAGCAATCATAAAACTAATTCAAACAATATTTCAATGCTTTACCCTCTAAAACCCACTTCATCCAACTTCCAATTTCTTAAAACACTCTTAAACACAAAACAAACTACCCATTAATATACTCTCTCTCTCTCTCTCTCTCTTACCCCGTCAACCGCGATCTTTTCGAAAAATTTCCCATTCATTCTTCATCCTCGTTTCCTACAAAACTATCTCACCTCCCCCTACACCGACCTGATTCCTCGTACCCCCAGATAAGAACAAGAAGACATCGCGCGCTTCTCGCGAGAAACTCGACGCGCTCGAGTTTCCAGTTGCGCGACAAAGACTACGCAGCCGACTTATATATTGCCTATAGCGTGCGCGCACTCGTGTTGTAAACGAGCGAAGACAGACGTTAATTAGGGGAGAGAGAGAGAGAGAGAATTTCTGATTATTATCGAGCACACGCGCGTAAGGGAACGTCTTTGGAATTCCGGTTGCTCGTTGTTTAATTAAGGGGTGGCGCGGGGCTTCGAGAGGTTAAGAATGGCAATTCCGTTGCCAGGGGATCGTGAGGGACGTTGATGTATATAAGCGCTGTGTTTACGTGTATAAGAGTAAAAAGTTTTGCGACGAGAGTTGAAATCGATTTTGAATGGAAGTCGATACGGAAATGTATACTGATGTTAGTAAAAAGTGCAAATTTTTTAACGCATTTGAATAATTAATGATTAATGGTAAGTGTTTCGAGTACAGAAAGGATACTTTAAACAATTAAAAACTTTTTCTTGTTCATCTTATCACGTGTAAATAATTTACAAATAATGGTACTTTTAAATAATATTAATACAAGTTGAAATTTTCCTTCGTAATTTTTTTTCTGGTTATAAAGTAAATAAATTGCACCACATCTTTCTTAAAAACTTACATTCCTTGAATTTATCATCATTTCTATATTGATAATAGTGATTTCACTTTAGTTGGATGAAATTCCTTTTCAAGAAACCATTATTACAACATGACTTGTAAAATATCTTGAAATGTATTTTTGAAATCCCTACAAATTCCCAAGGTAATCCCTTAGCTCTTTACTGCATAAATATTAAATCGCGAAAATGGGCTTATGCACTTACCTAACTTTTGAAAATGTATTTCGTATATTTGCAACCAGGAAAACCATCTCAAATCCAAATCTTTATACTCAAATTTGATACGTTAAAAAATTACGTAACATTTGTATAAATAAACAAGAATATAGCAACGTTTCTTTAAAACAAATTTAAGATTCACATTTTATTCCTAATTTCAGTATTTATCGATCCCTGCGGCACTTAAAAATAAATTTCCGAGAAAAAGAAATAGGGGAGTAGAAAAGGAAGAGAAAGTTAACGGAGCTGAAATCGATGAAAAGAGAAAAAAAAGTCGGGAGGATAGAGTAGGGAAACGTGATGCTGAAGGTACCCGAACAAGTCGAAGAAATAGGAAAGGAAAAAGAGAGCGAGAGGGAGAAAGAGAAAGCGTGAAACTAAGCGAAGAATAGTGAGTATAAGTCGCGAAGCTGTAAAAATCAGATGACACGTATATTTGGAAATGTTGTCTCGATTGTGCTCCCAAATTACATCTAGATAAGTTCTACGGATAACATCGAGCATTATGAAAAAAATAATTAGCTCTGAAAATAAACATCACGAAGTAATTAATGTCTTACTTAATGACATCGAAATAAATTATATCAAATCTATTTGTTACGATAGCTCATTTTCAATTTATCTTTTAATTTATTTATTTAACATCCCGAATAAGTTCTTTCAATTACAGGATACATTAAAAGCATCCAAGTAGATATATCATCGAGAAGTTATTTATCACTTACGTAAGCAATCCAACCGAACCCCAATCATGGTGATTGGGAGCAGAATCACGTACGACCCGAGATCAACTGTAAATTTCGTGGTTGTATCCACGAAGAGAGAAAAAAACCGTCGGGCTCGTAATTTAAGTTCGCTCCGCGCATCTTCTCGAGTAGAAAACCAAGGATTTTCTGGTTTGCATTCGGCGAACGGTTTCCAATATACGTGCGCGCGCTCGTTTCTCCTATTTTTGCATTCTTCCGCGTCGGTTCCATTCAACTTTCATCGGATTCGCTTTTAATTGATTTCATTACTCTCGTTTTCCTCGATACAGCTTGCCAGAAGAATTATCGTTTAATTCGGAGGTACGTTCCAGTTCAGTGTCGATTGAAAATAATAGTTTCAGTACTTTTAATTGTACGAATAATGCGCTTTATGAAACTCATTGCTAAAACTGATTAATTTATTAATATGATGATATAAACTGTTTGAATAAATTTAAGATGTACCAAAGATTTGCTTCCTCAATTTGTAACCTCAATCTACAATAATTTCTTTTTTATAGTAAGATAAAAGAATCACGAGATCTAAATTTTGAAAATACAAAATCATATTAGAAAATTTACATCTCTCCCATATTTTCTACCTTATCACCCTTGTAACAAAATACTAACAGATACCCCTTAGAGAACTTTATTCTTGTAACCTACATCATCCCATATCATCTTCTAACATCACATGTCTCTACTAATTACATACACATTCCACGTGTACCACAACGCATAAAAAGTTCATACACCCCAGATCCTGCTATCTTATGACTCGCATATTGTCCCCTCCACCTAATTCACCGATAATCTTGAATTATAATATACCCTTTGATCTACATAAAAATTGTACTGGTGCGATCTGATCAGTCGAAAAATTGATTTATCTATAGTCTTTTATCCTCAAAAGAGAAGAGAAGTGGTGTCCTGCTTTTTTTTTCCTGCCTTGTGCAAGCTTGAAAATTGTCGGTGGGTGGGAGGATTATCGAAGATGGGTGTTACGCGCTCGCCTTTAGATAGCACCATTATTTCCTTCCCAAGAGCTGTTCGTACAAAGAATTGACTTGGAATAGCGATAAGGAGGGCAATTATATTTAAAGTATTGTGAAAAGATAAATACTAACATAGTTTCCATCTGGAGTAAAATAGCAAAGGAGTGGATTTATATATAGCTGAAAGAGGAACGGTTAAAAATGCGATGAATTTGAATATAAACAGAATAAAGAGTGAAGAATTTTTAATTAATGCACGTTTTATTATATATTCCACAATGATAAAAGCTTATATGCATTAATTATCATCCCAATTTTACAGACACAGTGAAACTTCAACGAAATACGTTCCAGTTCATGGAACTTTCGAGAATTTTAATTAACTCTGGATGGGAGGAGACACAATTATAAAACTAAATGAATCCTATTTCAGTATATTAATAGCATGTGGATTGAAAGTCATAATCCGACAATGTAAATACTAATGTACCTCATTTTATGTTAACTTATGAAAAACTCCGGTTTAAGCTTTATCGTTATTATAAAAAGTTATTATAAGAAAAATTATGACTGTACTATCTTAATTACGATTTATTACACAGAAATACAAACACGGATTTGAACGATTTTAAAATGAATTTTAAACCAAAATAGTAAACTATATAATAATTATACTTTATTCAACATTTATTATTTTTGTAGGATATACAAAAGTATAAAAGTTAAAACATAAAATTATCCTCACAGCAATATAACACGAGAAATCGGAAAATCACAACACCCTGGATAGGTCAAATTCGTCCACTTACCTCCTTTTCCATCCATTACACCCTCGACATCCCAATAAATCATCAAATCCCACCATCACCAGCCTCGCCACACCTGATCCGACGCAATCGATCCGTAAAATCAGCATCTCTCGCTCTCTCTCTCTCTCTCTCTCTCTCTCTCTCTCTCTCTCTCTCACACATACTGACCTGGCGCATCGATTGGTCGACCAGCAGCAGCGACCCGATGGCACACACTCACTTGCTTCACCGCCGCTTACACACACACACACCATTACAGCGTCTGTAGCTCTCGGGGTGCTATCGCATCTCGCGTGGACTGTTAATTAATGCTGAATGACGAGCGACAGCCTTTTTACGTATATAGATATTACACGTACGTGCACGCGTTTGCGAAGGGCTTCGAACAATGCGCGAATGCTGGTGCTGATTAGATGGTTTCGTGGGTGAATATAATGGAAATGTGGAGATACGTCGAGATGACAAATTTTGGATGTGGTACGCAGTGTAATAATTGGCCGAGGTGACAGTTTAGTATAGGAGAATTTAATGGGTTTGTTAAAACATGGAAAATCTGGTACCTTCAGGAGTACTGGATAGATAAAATTTGGCAAATTAGATGTAGAATGGGTGATGATAGAAACTAATGTTTTTGACAATTCGAAATATAAATAGGTTCGATCTGTCTACTTTTATTGTTTCAGCTTGTTCATATTAGAAGATGATTAGAAGTCAATTTTATAATGTAGATAACACAGGTTACTTGAAACTTGAATTACAAGCTATACTGAGCAGCTTGAAACTTTTTATACTGTGATCCAAAAAAGAAGTTCAAGTTTGGGAGCTATAAATTTTTTCCTAATGTCTCCCTCTTATCTTCCGAGTTTTAACGCTTTCGATCTCCAAGATCTTTTGATCTTTATTTGAAATTTCTTTTTTTTTTCCTCAAACAATCTTCTCCTGACTTCGACCTGATAAATTTTCTTTTATTTTTAAATCCAACTTGAGTATCTTCCTTTCCAAAAATAAAGTAAACGCTCGCAAATCTCCTAAAAATTTAATAATAGTCTATTACATCCTTTAACATGGCATAAGAAAATCAATCAAAATGTAACCGATCAATAGCGAATTAATCCCAGCGGCATTCATTACAACCACACTCATCTTATCTCTCCGGAGATACGAGCCTGCATCCTGCCCTTATTCGTGCACACTGACGACTGTCCCACTCGGATTTCTCCCTCATTTTTCCCTCTCTTTGTCTCTCTCTCACTCGCTCACAACCATTCTTCCAGGATAGAATGGAGTGAGCGGCCGTGAGAGATTAATGAGCTGCGCGGGCACGAGCGACACAACTGATATTCGCTGATCACTCCATTATCGTCGCGAGAGCGCGGGAGTGGGGGACCTGTTGCACCGGCAGACAATCGCTGCTCGTTCCGTGCTTTTTTGGCGCCGTTTCCTTGATTCCCGGAGAATTCAAGTGGTTCCTTTAAAATCGGGGATTTTGGAGATAGCAGCGCTGAGTGATAATGGAGTGAAGTTGCTCTTAAAATGTTACGGTATTTCCATATCATTTATTTACGTAATATTAAGGAATTCATGAATAAATTAAAAAATGTATTGAAGTAGTCACAATTTTTTTATTTAACTCTCGATTAGTATAATAGTTAATACCTATACTGTTTTACCTGATATTTGAAAAAAAAGATACATTTTACTTCAATTATTTTCACTGAAACTTTCATTACACTTTTTCTACTTATTAGTTCTATTGCAAAATTTTCTCTTCTCGTTTTTTCTAACTTCAGATAATCTATTTGCTTGTGCAAAAACAAAGGATGAGTTATCCCTGCCTCATTTAATCTTCTTCTTTTAGCCACGTGGGCGTATTTATACGGAGAAATCAGATTTCCAGAAATCAAAGAGAAAGAGGCAAAAGGAAAAGTATAACAGGGAAACTCAATTATCAGGCATATAATGGATGGCTAATTAGACCAGTTCGAATCAGCGTGAAGTAGCGTAAATACATTTCCCGAGACTTCGATGCTTTTTAACTCTTCAAATCTTTACCTTCAATTACAACTTCTCCGAAATTATCGATGTTAGCACTGCTTCAATTTTTTTTCCTGTGCTCAAATTAAATGTGAAATTCTCGAAATTACTTAAAAAAGTTTATTTTCTTGAAATTGCCAAACAAGCTGTACAAGTGATCACGGGTTGGAAAATTTTCCATTACATTGTAAATTACAAACTTTAATTACGGACGCACTCCAGAAATGAATTTAGTTTACATATTGCCAACTTGTACGACAAGGTAATTCACGAGTATATCGTTTCAGCGCCATTAAGCCCCTCTCGATACCTGAGCAACCCCAAATTGATTTTACGTCCCATCAAGTGTGCTTAATGTAGAAGTAAAAATGAACATAAATATTCGGCTTCCATAAAGTTAAGGCCGCAAATTTTACGAAAGTGTTCTGGCTTTATCTCGGTAATACTCGCGGACGTACTTGATGTGTAAAAGAAGCAAAGCTGACTTTCGAATATCTTTAGCTCCAGTAATTTAAAGGTAATGTAGCGATATAAAAGATCTTGACAAACTTTTTTCTTCGATAACTTCTTGTGATAAGCGTCAGTGAATAACTTCTTCTTATATAGTAATAAAAAAAATTATAAAACAATGCTAAAAATAAGTCTTGAAATAAAAATTGTTCGAAAACTTTTAGCCTTATCATTAACTCAACAATCTAAAGTAGTTAATACTCATAATACGTGTTGTTATTCAGCGCAAGGCAATTTCTAAAAATAACATTTTCTATACACATCTCAAACAAGAGTTGACAATCAAGAAAACCTATAGATGTTAATTTCAAGAAAGCCAAACTTTCCTGGAATATAATTAAAGGATCAATGTCCTTTGTTTCTCCCTCCACCTTTGCCTACCTCTTGCACCGTCGAAGAGCACGCGCGCAGCCTTTCAAGAGCTTAAAGAGTATCGCGAAAGGCGGCGCAAACAAAAACGACTACATCAAATAGTAAGGATACACGTGCCCGAGCTCGCTCGCGCCTCCTTTCACACCAGCGATGAAGAAGCGGAAGAAGAAGAAGAAGAAAAAAAAAGCCATCATCGTCCCTTTCATTCTTCGCATCTGAAAAGCCCCGCCGGAAAGAAAAAGAAACACTAGGAGAAAATATGAAGAGGCCGAAGACGAAGTGTCGCTCGAGAAAGTTGCGAATAAAAGTTTACAAGGCGGCTAGCCGTGGACGCGCGGGTTAGTTCTTCACAGCGCCGCTAGGGGTCTGCTGCGTATATATAGAAACACGCAGAGCAAGCAGCGAGTTATAAAGCGACGTTAACTTCGCGGGAATTGAAACTCGCGGGATATATATCCTCCTCCTCTTCTCCCTTCTTTTTCGCATCCGAACTTTTTCCTCGCTAGTACCGAGTTTGCCGGCTTCGCTAACTAATTTCCGTTGTTCCTCTTGCGCGTACACGAGGTCCTCCCAACTCTCAGGGATGTACGACGCGCGCGCCAGTTTGCCGAGGACTTTTGTGTGTACAGGGTGCCAAGTAAGTTTGCGCTACGCGAGTCTATAGTGAAATTTCACTCTTTGAGGGCGAGGGGTGAAATTCACGCTTCGCAAACACGTATTGTGTGCTGTGTTGTTTTCGTCGGATGCTATGGCGCTGTAGAACCGTTTGTTAGTTTTTCACACCGGACTCGTGCCGCGGAAGGGGACAATTAACGAGCGCTGGATAATTCGCCTCAGATGGAGTATTTCCTCTGCATTGAATTTGCACACTGAAGGAGATTGTGATAACGAGGTGCACTGTAGGATGCAGTAATGTTATTGTTGAAGACTTTAAACTAACTAGTTTCAAGATAAAAACATTTATTTTCGAAATTTACGAATAGGTCTTGATAGAATTTCTTAAAATTTTCATTTAAACGCCGGTAATTATTATCTTTGTTGTATTAAATAATTTGTAATATAAATACATAGTAAATATACTTACAAAAGTTATTGTTTCAAATATTTAAAATCCTTATTTATTATTATATATTGTCTTCGTGAACAAATATTTTCAGATATGAAATGTATATATAAAAAGAAAAATAAATTGTATGTTGTACTCACTTCTGTGTCCTTTTTCCACAACGATGTCTTTCCGGAGTATGATTTTCTTCTTCGCGTTTGCTCTCGGTTCTGAAACACAATCAGAAAGTGACCTTAAAATCCAATGCCTCAGGAAGAAAATAAGTAGATTTATATCTATCATTTATATGTTACTAGAAGGTTCATCTATTTACCGAAATGCCACGTCAGTATACAAATATAATGTTTTACAAGATCTATTTTAAAAAATTTACTATTTAACATTTACTATTTCTTATTATTTTCTTTTTCTTACTTTTTCTTTGTTTCCCGTTTTCTATTATTTTTTCACATTTTCTCCTTTTTTTATACGCAAACTTTCTGGAGGCTGACACAAAATGCTCTTCTACTAAAAATTTTTCGTCCAAAAATTTCACGTAAAAGAATTGTTCTATACGTTATCTAAGTCAGCGGTTTTTGATATCTAGGCCATACATTTGTTGCAGCTGCCTGCTCTTGCTATAAGTTCATTTTTACTTGTAAAAAATCGATATTTCTGATACTTTTGGGTTCAAACTGCGAATTGATATTCGTACATATCGTATAAAATGTTATTTGCAGAAACTACTATTCATTAAACCTTACCAATATTACAAACATTTAAATTTTACTTTTTAATTCTGCATTTAAAGCCAATGTAATTTTGATACATATTTTAATAAATTTTATGTAAATGCAACAATAAGAGTTTGTTATTATCAATATAAATAGAAAATTATTCATATTCATAGTTGACATACACAATATTTGGATAGTCATTTAATCCTTGAAACAGCCAAACCAATAAAACTTCAACTATCTCCGAAATTAAATTCATAAACCAAAGCAAACACAAAAATCTATACAAAATATTATTCCCAAAATTTCATAAAAAAAACACATTACTCCCAAATCACATTGAACGATTTCAGGGAATCCCAAAATCTAGTAGAGCATTCCTTTTTTCTATCCACTCTTTCGCCAAAACAACGGGCTTGTTTACATTTAATCATCGCCCTCGAGGCTTTATTTTTAATTGAAGCGCCAAGTGACCTTCGCAGGTATATATGTATATATATTTGTTTGCGCATCTGCACTGTGTGTGTGTGTGTGTGTACAGGTGAGAGTGACCCTCGCGAGGTCGCGTACCGAAAAAAAGAGGAACGTAACGTGTGCGAGGGTGGAAATGGGGTCAGCGGCGCGAATTACGAGCTTATCGGCGATTAAATCTTCGGCGCCCTGCACGCGAGGTAATGGGGTATATAGGAAAGGTGGAGGCGGCATTGCTCTTTTGGAGCTAGCGTCGGTTGTGAATGTGCATTTCTTCGATGCCAAAGAGTTTTTGCCGTTACAGTTGGATTCCCATTTAGATTATCTTTCTTTCAAGATATTAGTTTTAAATAATACTCGTATTTATGTATTATAATTGTGTTACTTTTTACCTTTAAATCATTTACAATAAATAATATTTAATTCATTCATTATTCGTAAAAGTTATTCAGTCAGAATTTATAGAAGTACATAAGTATATAGAACAGTAATAAGTTATAGGGATTAAAAGTTACAACTATAAAAGTAATTTTCGAAATTTATACACTATTGGGAAAATGAGATCTAGATGTTAAATTTTTATGAATTTCATATTTAACAACAAAGATTTTTAAATATTAATCGATGTTTTCATTCGCAATTGATTTATTGTTTCAAGGTTCACTATTCATTCAATTTATTTACTTAGTAAACTAGACTACGTCTATACGGTGCTTAAAGTTGCACATTTTAAATACTAAGTAAAAGTGTTGATTCACGCTTGATCGGGTTCTTTCATGCACCAGTTGAAGTGCCAAATGCATACTGAAATTGCTATTCCTGCGTGCTTGTGTAAGATTAACGAAAGTGGATAAATAACCCATGACTTTTTTCGTTATTCAATCTAAAAGTTATTTTATCGTGAGTAATTTCGGATACTAGTTTTTCAACAAGTAATTATAATAACACTGTAATGTTATGATACTTTTAAAATACTTCTCGTATAGGCTTATTCTTAGGATGGTACTATGAAAATTCCAAGTTAATGTGACGTATGTAAACACTTTCCACTGCAGGAATAGAAAGCGCGAAAAAAAATGTAAAATAAAAATGAAAATGCAGACGACTGAATTTTTATATCATTTCTGCATTCCAAAAAGCCAAATTTTACTAAACAAGGAAACTTACTTTCACAGTCATCGACATCATGAATGACGATCTTGATACCCTCGCCATCGGCGAGACTTCCTTGTCTGGCGAGTTCCCGGTCATCGACGTTGACCCGGGCGACGGCTGGGGGTCCAGGTCGCGGCATGACCTGCTGCTGTTGCGCCGCAGTCGCCAGCGCCCTTATCGCGTTGATATTCGGCCTGGAAGCACGAACAAAAAAGAACCATGATTATCAGGGTTTAATCGGTAGAAAGTTTTCTAGTTTGCTGTGGACATTAATGCGAGTTATTGGATGGGAGTATAGGGGAGAGTTTTAAAGGGGGAATTCAAGGTGAGGGTGACTAAGGGGTGAATTGTTTCTGCCTGATTTTACTTGGCTAATGCGCTGAGAGGAATAGAATTTTAGATGTAAAATTAAATCTACGTAGTTGAAGTGATAATGATAATTGTTTTTCTTTAAATAAGATTATTTTATTGTTGTAAGAATATATCAATATACAATATCGTTTTAAAGATAATTAAATATAAATTTCACTTGTTTGAGAGACGTAATGGTTCTTTTATTTACAATTTCTACGTTATTTTGTACGCCTTTTTGTCTTCAAAGTTCATGAGTTGCTTTCACCAAAACTTTGTGCCTTTCGTATAATCAGATCACTATTTGTTCAGTGATTTAAAATGCAGCAATTTGTTATGCAAACGAGAAATTAAAACAAAGTGATTTGTTATTTAAATGAAGAAGTTTGGCGATGTAATTTTAAATGAATTGATCAGATAAACCAGACCGAATATCCGCTAGTTGTAGAAAATAACACAGATTTTGGCGTTCAATCAAACGTGTGGAGAATAACATTCGGAACTGCGGTAATTTGTCCAAAATAAGCTTCTCACTATTTGCACATCACATAATGAAGAAAATTAAATCAAGTTACTACAAATTTCAGGTAATTAAATTAACCTTGCTTGAAGATTAATGAAAGAAATTGATAAATATACGGGTATTTAAAAATCTTTAATTACTCTCTAGTACGTAGCTTAACGTATTTTGACCCAGACCTTTGGTACCATTAACCTACTATCCTCCCTCCACGCCAACAAATAAATAAACATCAGTATACGTAACCACTAACCTCAAAAAACAATTACCAGAATGAAGCCTCACCCAAAAACCACCGAGACCTTGAAACTCAACGAGAATATAAAGACGCAAGCTTCTCGCACGACGAGACTTCAAGCCTATGTCTGTCTGCATACGCGCGAGTGGCCTTGATGATCTAAATACCCAGCGAACGCACATGTAGTATATAGCAGCAAGCGAATGGTCGACGAGGCGACTGACAATAACGGCGCATATAGCTCGCGCTCGCACGTTTGATGTGCGCCTGCTCGAGCGCTTTAATTGGAGTGCAATTTCGTGTAATGGCCCAGCGTTATTTGCCCTATACGAATGCTTGCCTGCCTACCTGTCTCTCTCTCTCTCTCTCTCTGTTTTTTCTCCTTTTTATCGACCTCGCTTTTTGGAGGGATATATAGGTATGTGTATGCTTTGCTCTTCAATTTACATAAATAAATCCTTCCGTTTTCATGACGCGCGAGCCGAGAACCAGCGGTGGTTTGCCGAAAATTTCACTGAGCATTGAGCGAGTATTAGTTGGCGCGGAACGGCTTTGAAATGTTCCAATAAGGTTGATGTAATGATTGGACTGAATCAATAGGATTGCAGTTTGAAACATACGGTGGAATTAAATATTGGTTGGGTGCGGATTGAAATCGAGAGAAGCTTTCGTTTTCAAATAATATCATGTATCTCTGATAGAATTTTATACTTTGGGGAAAGTGCAATAATAAAATCGAGTTTATGAGAGAAACGCTTTATTCAAATTATTTCTTTATTTAAGGAATAACTTGTTAATAATAGCATGTTAAGTTAGTTTTATGATTGTAAAAGAACTGTTAATTGATCACGTAGAAACAATATTCGGTAGTCTTCAACTTTTTAATATAGAAACGTTTTAGATATTTTATTGGATGATAGTTTCGAAAAATTATAAGTATATCTAAAGTATAAGTTACTTATATTTTTAAGAAACATTCAACAAGTTATTTTTTATCTGATTTACCATTTAATGTTTTAAATACAACACTGACTCCATCAGGTACATTGTGTACGGAAGATTACTTTTCGAAGAAGGAAAGGATTTAATCAATACCCGAAGAGGGAAATGGTAACCAAAGTTGGAAAGGATGAAGTAGCTAAGCTATGCAAATGCAAGAGCTGAACGATTCTATCCGATTAGATGTTTGTGTTGATGTGCGTTGGTACGTATAAATAGATTTACGATGCAAAACAGTAAATCTCTCAACTAATACCAGCCACGAAATAAATAAAATTGCCATTAAATGATTTCAATTGACAATCGTAACAGTATACAACAATGCAATAAAAATATAAACGAAAATTACCCTTATAAAACCGAAATCATTTACGTCATCCACAAATTGCAACGCAATATCCATGAAACTTTAACAATTGTAAATCACTCATCGCACCTACTTTCCTACCATTAATTAGACACATCCTTCCCCTCGAACATTAAACCTAAACGACCATTCCTTGGGCTATTCTCGTTTCTAGACCAACGTCACCTCTCACACCGCTCCATTTCGCATCTAAACGGCCATCTAAGTAACGTTGTGGCCCTTAAATTCCTCCTGAAAGATGTTCCCCTCTCTCCCCTGCGCACGTGTACACATTGGTTTTGCGATACGACGCGAACTGACGCGGGATATCAGATGACCAGCAATCTAGATATGTGTGTAACCCGCTACACGAGTTGAGGCCGGTTACACAGAGATAAGAGGCGAAGGTTATCGACGACAGGCTAAAGGCGTTAATTGATGAGGTCCACACGTGCGATGGACTGTCGCTATCGGGGCGTCAACATATTGGCTGTCCAGCCGAGTGAGGATCAATGGATTAAGGGGATGGACCGATAAGAAATTGATGGTTGGGGGAAAGGATTGGTTCTGGTAAGGAGTCGTTATTGACAATTAAGCTTCGTTGATTTTTATATAGAAAGCAAATTTTTATCTACAAATAAATGGTCTTAACTATCGAATCGTTAATATATACGACACGAGTTCTGCAATATAGTGCAGATGCGTAGTATACGATTCATCCATTATCCTTTATTGGTCTTAAGTGACGTTTAATACTATCGAATGGTCTATTACTTCTAATGCGTATAATTGCGCATACTATGACTACTATGACACATATTTACCAAATGAACTCGATGTTAACGATTAAATAGCACGCTTAATCATTCTCCAACGTCATAAAATTAACATTCAAATGTTCGAACGTAAGTTTGCTCTTAACTACTAGGCAACCATACGAATGAAATCGAATCCATCTCATTCGTACACAATAAGCAATCCACATCTATGGGGAAATCCGTGTTACTCAAAGCCACAGGGTAGAACCGCGAGAATAAAAAATAACCACATTATGGAGATATTTCCTGTCTCGACGTGTAGTATAGGATACGCGAAGGGAAGAAAAAATGAAAAAAATTTACGAGACATCAGGCTGATTTTTCGCGTTCACTCCCAATAAGGGGATGACGGAGAAATTACAATCGATCTGTCAGGCTCGCTTCCTGGCACTGATGCTGCTACTACCATTGCTCTCAATCGCAAACACGAGACAATGGATATATGGCCCATGAGGGAGGACGAGGTGGGCAAAAATCTCGTTTTATCAACTGAGAAACGAGGCAATGAATCGAATTTATGTGCGGGAGTTTGTCAGCCACGCGCATGCGCGTCAGTTACATGCTGCGCAAGCGGAATCCCTTCCGCGTGTCGTCGTGGCTTTTTTAAAGCTGCAGCGTGAGCAATAACCAGACGCTGGTTTCTTGATTTCCTTTCGAGAAGATAGTAGATTAGTTTTGGCTTTCAGTTAATTGAAGATGAAGAAAGTAATATGAACTACTTTTTTGTCGACGTCTTTCTCTTAAATAATGTTAATACTATGTAAACCTCTTCGTTATTTATAAATGATTTTTAATGTTGAATGAATACACGTAATAAGGAATACAATGCAGTACTTTTGTTCATGAAAAGAAAGCTAAAGTGAATTCGGTGAGAAATTTTTTTAGATCTCTTGAGAGGTCTGTTTTATCTCCTGAAGGCATTTTGGATTTTTATATTTTTTCCCCAAACTACTGCCCCATTATAGTATTATGATATGCCAATATTTGTATTTTTCCCTCATAACACGTCAATTTTTACAAATTTAATTTTGTTATTTCACATATATATTTACAATTCAACGTGAAATTGAATTCGAACATACGTAACAAGATGATACAAGTTTCCTGTCATCATATAATATATTCACCAAGACACGTCACAGCACTCCCCAATATTCCTTGCTCCAAAAATAGAAGCATCCAGGCCCGCAAGTATGATAAAAAAAATCACTCGCTCATTCAATCGAAAAGCGCTCCCAGAAGACCGAAGCACCCGGAGTTACAACAACCGAACTACGTCAATCGCGTGAGAGCCAGTCGACGGCTAATCATCGATTTTTCTTCCTGTTCTTATACGCGCAAAGAAAAACAACACTCGCACGTACACACACAGACACAAAGAAAGATGGCCTCAAGCAAGAGTCATTTTTCGCCCACGAGTATATAGCAACCCCTATACTCCGTAATAATGTGTCGACGTGTTTTTCCCCAACAGCTGGGAGTATCCGACGCTGCTGGGTCGTAAATGTCGTGCCCTTTGGTAAGGGCGTGTAAGCGGCTGTTATGGACAAGAACATTATTTGTTGGTGTTAGAAGGTGAATGTGTGAGTTAGTAGAGGGCGTGGTATGATTTGGATCAAGTTATTGTTTTTTTTTTTTTTTTAATTGGGATGATTTTAGCAAGACAGAAGGATTCATTGCGGTCGCGTATTTTAATGTTTATCGAGAAAGGTATTGAATGTTTGTAACGAGAGGAATTTAAACGAAAGAGAGCAGAAAAAAAACTGGGACAAATGTAAATGATCGTGGTTGGTGAAATGAAAAATGTTTTATCTCCGCTCGTTAAATCGTTAATTAACGCTTTTCTGTTTGTCTGTACGCAAATGACTAATTGCTCAAACGTATAACATTTGCAAACTGTAAGAAAAGATATACTATTGAATTATCCATGAGCTCACTTTAATAAATTCTATTTATGATTGAATAGAGCTTTATGTCTGGAAAAGCAAAAATAGGTAGAACGAAAAGAGGTTAAATCTCTTACACACATTTGGTTTGTTAATTGATTTAAAACCAAACATTGTTTTAAAAATATTGACACTGTTTGCTCGTGTAGAAAAGTCTGCATTCATTTAAAATTATACTTGAAATAGATTTGATTATATAATCTCACTAGAACGCAGAACAAATATCCACTTCAGAAAAATGGATTTATTTAATCTACCTAAAGAGTTTTAGGATTAATCTCATTCTATTGATTACAATAGAAATAATATCTATCTGTAAGTATCATCGACGGTTTTTACTTTTCGTTATACAAATATAGCATTAAAAAAAAAGCAAAAAAGTTTACCATTGAACACAAAAAATTAATTCTAATTTTGAAATTAACAAGAACATTTTCGTTTACAGAAGTTGTTATTACATCCCAAATAAATCATTGTACTATGTGTAGTTAACTTTATACCACTCCACCCTTTCATATCTATACGATACCGTATACGCAATGGCGTAATCATTGCCATCCGATTACGACGCGTGTCGCGTGATATACATCAGCTTCCGCGTATTTTCTGCCCGAAAATGATTGCGTCCCCGCCTCTCGGATTTTATTGAGCGCGCGGACCTGTTACGCGAGCACATGCCGGAAGTATACTCTGCGGAGGGAAAAATGCGAGGGCGGACCGATGAGTTTGGTGGGACGGACGAGAAGATTGAGTGAAATCAAAATCGATGGGGTATAAGGGATTTTTTATTATACGATCATATAGTGAGTTGTTTCATATTTTAAGAGACATGATTGCTCATTTTATTATTACATTATTTAAATTCAAGAGAATACCATGCAAATGTGAAGGTTGATCATGATTTTTAAGAATCATACGTATTGTATACTTTTTATTTCCAATTAATGCGCCGTTTTATTAAAGATAAAAACAAATTTATTCAGTTCAAATATTTTTCAATACGCAAAAAGACTTTGAGCGTTGGTGTTTTATATACTTTTGAATTGAAAATAAATTCAATCTGACACGTCATCCTTCCGTCCTTGTGTCGACAACCACTCAGAAATAGATGCATTATACTTTCTTTTCACGCCGTCGTTTATAAAAGACGATTTAGCAACTAGTATTTCAAATTTTAATGGTCCCGATAGTGAAAAGAGATAGTGAGATCTACAAAGGCATTAATAGAAATACATAACATGGAATATTAGATGTCGTATATTCATTTCACGTAAAATACAATTTATTGTCCAAAATAATAAACATGATGAAATAGGCGCAATAAAAACGTCATGATTTTATGAAATATGAATTCAGTACTTATGATATCATCTACATGTTGCTATAGAGTCACAAGTTACGGATTATGGGGAGTCCGTTATATAGCTTTGATTTACCATGGTGCAATGCATATGCGATGTATGCATAATTAATAAATCGGAGTAATTTCGTATGTCCACAACGTGTAATCGTTGTACCTATTTTGCTATTACTGCTGCCCGTGATTGCATTAATTCATCAATATTAAGCTTTATTCCGATACATACGATCACACGGTTTCATTCAGATTAAACAAATAGAACGAACGTTAATTAACTATTACACAAATATATGAATGATTATTAAATGAAATGATCTCTGAATCAATAATAAATAGTGTCACTATTAATTAATTTTGATCAAAAGCGTGACTTTTTTTACTAACATCCAGTAACCCCTGAGTATTCTTATGTAGAATTTTTAAATTCCAATACTACAAAGTCATATTACTTCGCGAGAGATAAAATTGGAAGAGAACAATATTTTTTCCAAACGTTTCATACCACTACGACATTTGACAATTGTCTTCTACCGAACATACTCAACCCCGCAACTTCTCAAAAAGCCGAACTACACACATACATACAACCGCCATCGTAAAATCCGCATTAAACGCTATCGCCTGCGGACCAAGAGAGAGACAGAGAGGAAATGTAATCGCGCGTGACGCTATATACACACTACTATACGGTATGCCACTGTGTGGCAGCGAGGCATTAATTATTTCTCGAGTGGGAGCGACTCTGGCTGTTTGCCGGCCACTCGACTACTTCCGCGTTCTCGTTTCTGGCGTATATGTATGTACATATAATATGTATATATACATAACAGTCCAGTTTTGTTCCTTCGTATGGAAACCCTCGAGGGGCAGTTATCATGGGTCTGTATTTTGACCGCAGGTGTGTGAGGTTGTATTATTGAAAGAATATTTCACGTCCCACGTATTTCACTTGTGGCTGTCGCTCGTGCATGTATGGTTTTATGAATGAATTCATTTCGAACGTGCCAGAGCTGAATATTAATAAATATATATATATATATGGCACAAGTGATACGCGGCTATATCTTCTGAATGTGTGAAATACCTTGGCTGTTGGAATATTTTTGAAATTGTTTATTTATGATTGAATTTGATGTTTGTTCACGCGACGCTGTCGATACTATTTGTGTTTTATGTTCGCAATGTAAATAATAAAATATTTATATATATATATATATATATACATATCTGTCGGACTGAAACTGTCAGGCAATACTTTACGCGCCTATGAATATAAATCGAAATAAACCGTGGATAGAAAGAGCTTATATTTTTCCCATGTAAACAGCGTGCGCGTGTACCTTCGTCTCCTTTTTTTTTCTTCTCACAAGCACACGGAAGTCGTCGATATCTCGCGGCTCCTTTCTAAGAGTGAATTGAAAATTGAGTCCCCCTAGCATTAAGTCTAACTAGTCGGACGATCGATACAAGCTCTCAGCATCATGTCTTTTTGGGTACTCCTTGCGTCACAATTTTCAACATTTCCGCATATAAAGTGGCCCAGATTTCCGAAAGCTTGTTAAGGGATTCTCTTGTTCGTCGTAAGGCATTGTTCAGAAGGATTTTCAAATCGTATAATAAGTATAATCAAATTCCGCACAATGTCAGGTTAATAATATGCTGATATAAAATTATAATGTAGCAAAGTAGATATTGGCTAGGATGCAGGATTTATTTAACAGATAAAAATTGAATTGGTATTGCAACAAATTAAAGTATCTTTATTGCCGAGCTGGAATTTATATCACATATTTTATTAATATGGTTGTGTTTAAATCAAATGTGCATTATAGATAATCATCAATCAAGCAAATTTAATTTAATTAAACTAAATATAACTTACTTTGTTTAATTATAAGTTGCAAATTCTATAAATAAACGATATCTTCCATGTATATGATTTTACATCCGTTTCTATCATTATAGAAATGGTAGATTTTATTCTCCGTAGGGATATATTGAACAAATCAATGAATAAAGTGAGTCTGCAAATTAATTACTAAATTTAATTCAATTAGTAACTATAAAATTTAAATACATTTATTTTAGTCAATGAAGATAAAATTCATTAATATTATCTCATAATGCTTAGATAAAAAAAAAGATAAAATGAATTGAATTTAAACAGATTAATATATATGCAACAATGCATTCCAGTTATTGTAAATAATATGAAATTAGCAATTAATTTCAATATTGTAATTTTCGATGTATGTATAAAGGAACAATGAACAATGAATCTTATTATTTAATAATACCCTCGGGCAACTGTTTGAAATTCTCTTATTGTTCCTGGATTTAAATAATATGAATACATTAAGGTATTCAATTAAAACACAAAGTTATTAATAAAAGAACCGTTGATATTTCTAGAAATATCTTTAATTATAAAATTCTTTAAATTACATTTCACAATTTCTCCCTTACCATAGAACACTAATTCATCTCTCGATGTATTTCATCGCGAAATACAACTCCACTACCCAACTAAGACCGTAATACCGCAATAAGACATGCAACATTTTTTTTAATTTTATTATACCTTAATCCTACTTCCATCATTCTTTCCTCGCTCATTTTTCTAATCTACTCCTCTTAACGCACTACTGCACAAACTAACCCTTCGCAGTCGACACATCCAATCCTTCAGGTATAAATGATCGAGCATCCCTCATGGAAGTCGTCGTCCCCCCCTTCAACTATATCACATCTACACAACCACCCACTCGTCCAGTACCTATGTATATATATATACTTACAGCTGTGAGCCACGTCGTCGGCTGCGCATCTCTTCGTCTGGCATAAGGACGTCAGGGTCGGGCGCAGGCGTAGCGTCGAGGTCATCGTCAGCGGCTGCTGGCTCGTACGGCATCACCGGCTTGTTCGCCCGGAACGATGGCCTACGCGCCGTTGGTGCTACTACGGGTACAGTAGCTGTCGCAGCAGCGGACACTTCTGGCTCTCGGGTACCTGCGCAGAGACAAGATAGACGGGAGGCGAATGAGTTTTAGAGCTGCTGACTTGATGTGCAGAGGAAAAGAGAGAGAGAGAGAGAGAGAGAGAGAGAAGATTTGAGAGGATGATGGATGGTCGTGAGCAGCCAACCGCGAAGATGGAGTTTAGAGGTACGTTTACGTGGATGAAGTTCACGAGATGCTGGCGGGATTGGTTTTAGAGAGATGAGTGAAGTGAGATTGGTCGAGGGTTTTTTTTTTATTTCGTTGCAAATTTATGTGTCAAAAGTATATTGTTTCGTTTGGTGTATAATAGAGCTGCGCAAGTTATTTTCTATTTTGATAGATGTGGTAGAATGTTGATGGATATTCGTGTTTATAGTAGAATCTATTCTGTGGTGTCGATTCGATCCAAACATTTTGTTTATAAGTTAAATGTCAAAAGCATTCTTTTCTACTTGCCCGTTCTTTTAATTACATTTATTAATTAAAAACTTCAATCACAGGTAAATTTTCGAAATTTCAATTTAATACTATTTCCAAAAGAATCCCGAATTGAAAACCTAGAAAACCCTTTATCGATGTGATCGAAAAACTTTTCGGAAATTGAATTGTAAGAACGTGTCCGCGCGTCAATATATGGATATTTGTTAAATTATCGGATATTCGTCGGATAACCGAGCAGTCAAATATTGGAAGTTCAAATTTATCATGCGCCATTTAGCGATATCCAATATGGGAACACGTGTGCACGCAACAATACTATTGTACGAAAAGCTTCCTGCAGTCAGCACTTTTTGTTGACAATTTGCACCCTTGTTACAATCCGCCAGATAGTCCAATATTTTTAAATCCATTGGATGAAAAGGATAATAGTTGTGATGTTTCAGCTTGGAGGTTAATTTCCGTTATTGATCTATGTCGAAATAATACCGATGACAGAATATAAATATTCAAAAGTAAATTGAATTAAATCTTTTTAAGTATCAAGTCCAAAATTATTGTAGTAAGGGTTGCATAAAAAATACGTATTCAAATTGTAATGTCTCTAAAATTTAAAATTGTTACATAGAATAATTTTAATCCTCAGTTAAAATTCAGTAAAATCATGTCAACAGCTTCACTACAACCGTTTAATATATCTTCTGCAATACCTTCACACTTCTACTCGTTAAAAATCATATACTGATCTCCTGATCCATCTCTCTATTCTTTCGATCCCAGCTCATCATTCAAAGCAACATCTATTCCCACACTACTAACAACTCGTCCGAACAATCTCGCTCGAACGCTAACAATGGTATATCCAAACGTAACATGACTCGATTACGTCACTCTTACCCTCTCATTCTACGTCATCATTAGCAAAGAGTCTGCACGACACGACTTCGAACTCCTACACCCACTGTGGGCAGAGTCCCGGCAAAACGCCAGTTAATTGGATTGCCACACAGTCAGTAGGATCGCGAAAGTTTTCATATCGAACAAAGCGGCTCTTCCTCTGCCCGACAGCGAACACGCGCATGTGTATATGCAAGGGTAAACGCCGAAGTTTGCGCCCCGCAGGCTACGGGAATTGGCCTGTATATATATTTGTGTGCGCGTGCGTAAGCGGGTGTATATAGATGTATATATATATATATATAGATACCCAAGCGTCGGAGAGGTATAAATTCGAGGAACGCGCGCGTGTTTTACGAGTTTGGCCCGGTAGGGATGTAG
This sequence comes from Torymus tubicola, assembly GCA_035583055.1. Classification (NCBI taxonomy): domain Eukaryota; kingdom Metazoa; phylum Arthropoda; class Insecta; order Hymenoptera; family Torymidae; genus Torymus; species Torymus tubicola. The sequence continues at coordinate 14,113,813 of JAWWEQ010000045.1, forward strand.
AAGTAGTAGCAGCAGCGACGAGCAAACTTCCGGGCCACGTGGATTTATTGTCGTTACGGGGATATCTTTGCGTAACGAGGCCTGATCGATCGCGCAAGTTTTGTAGCTGTTCTAGAAGACTAGAAGAAAGGATAGAATAGAACGAGGGGGAGGAGGGTACGCATAATTGAAAAGATACGTGTATAAAGAAGTTTTAACCGTTAAAAAAAGAGTGAAGAGAGTAAAGTTTGTAAAGTTTGTTAACCTAAAATAGCAAATATTGTTAAAACGTATCGTATAGCGAGGGAAATATGACTTCCCGTGAGAGAACAAGGTGGACAGTGTCGAGGAGTTCAAACATCTGCCCGTCAACATACTTCCCAGAGTGAATATACATCTTCGTTGGAGAGGATGCACTCCAAAGGTGAGCGCGAACAAGCTCAAGTTAATTGGGCTAACCAGAGAAGTTACAGCATTTGAGAGGGTCAGCACGGTCGTCGCGGTACAAAGGAGCGGAACTGGATGGGATGCTTAATGACTCTCGGAGAGTGACCCTTTAGATTTTGACGACTGGTACTATACTAAAGAACGCAACTGAATTTTACATAAGGTTACGTGAATGAGCTCCGCTGGAGTCCTTAAAACTTTTTGAAGATTTTTATTGACTTTTTATGTAGATCAATAAGGAAACGGAACATGGACACAAATTAACAAGACATGAAACCCAATTCAAACCTTAATATTTTAAAATATAATAGTTCGATATAAAAGTAAGTAGATTCTTTGAAACGAACAAATTGAGAAATAAAAGCCTTATTGTATTTTCTAGGTTTGCAATAAATAATAAACTTTATTCTTTTAAATAAATCAACCTCCCATCGACATTCGGATCAACTACTATGAGTAAATTTTATTAACACGATAATTTTAATACTAGCACCTACCCAACAACTAACCTCAAAAACCTAATACCTACAGGTACACCCACCCCCTACTCACCTTGAGCAGATATAGAAGAACGATGCTGTGGAGGGACAATGGCGGCGAGACTAGCCCCACCGCCTGGCGAGTAAACGTCGTAGGCTGAGGCGCGTCGGGCCAGTTGCACGGGTAACCCGAGACCTGTGTCACCACCCGTGTGACCACTATGGCCGCCTCCACTCGCTGCCAGCTGTGCGTTCTTGATCTCGTCGTCGTATGAGTGTTGGCGCGTCACCCGGGACTTGCGACGCACCGTGCTAGCACCTTGGGCAGCGCGACGCGAGCGATGCCGACGCTCCTCTTCTTCGTCCATGACATCGTTGTCTTGGTCTGGTAAATTATGAGAGAAGGTTTTTGTTAGGTTAGATAGGCCGGTTGTCAGAATTGATGGCAAGGCTTATAGGATGTTTCTTAAAATGTCTTAATATCTTAGGTTTAGTTTAGTGGGAAGACAATGTCAGGTCTAATGAAAGAGAGAAGAATATTTTTTGGCACTTGTAGAGAAGAAAATAAAAGAGGTAAATCAAACGTTAACTTGAATTTTATTTTATTTCAATATTTTCATTATGCGATAAAGTGCTTGCATTCACTGAATATTCCGAGGAAGTACTCAATAAAATTTAATAACAAATCAATATTCAATGTAGTAAATTTTTATTGAATTTTTATCAGCTGCAAAATTTTTAATCTACCTTTTATACGTAATACGTTTAAAAATTTATTTTTAATTTATTGATGTACGTTTTCATTGCTTTCTCTACATATCGCTTTGTTCATATCGAATTATTCATAGGTATACGTTAAACATAATATATTAAAAAGTCAGTTATCTCAGTTTTTTATAATTAAGAAAAAGCCTTGCCATTCAAAATTTTTTTTTGTGAATTCCAGATTACTTTGCATGCTGCTAATCTATAACGTTCCAGGCACTCTCATTAAATAAAAATGTGGATATTACAATGCCAAGCCTTTGATGCGCGCATAAATGCGCAAATTGATTCTTTTTAGATGGAATTAATTAAATACGAAGCGAATCATTAAAAAGGAAGAATGTTATAATGGCCGAAGCCCGCACGCATGAACGCCCTCATCAATCGCGCTTTAATTAAAAGACTGCATTTATAAAATAGCAATATTCAACTGAATTATATATCGAAAATTTGTTAAAACGTCGTTTAATCAATTAACATATCATTTATTAACGATCCAATACCGTAACATTGACGGGCTTAAAATTTCTGTCCTTCGTGAAAAATCTAAAAAATGCTGATTTATTAAATTAATCAACGAAGTAAATATTTTTAATGACATTCGTCGTTCTTATAATGCACAGAAAATGGCATTCGCTTAATAATGATTTTCTGATATATATTTAAATTAAAATAAAATAAATAAAATTTGTTATTCTTACTTTCGAGGTATCATTTAATTCTGTCACGATAAACGAACATCGGTATTAAACATGTATTTCAATCCAAAAGCTCTTGACAGTCTGTTGTAAAATATCGGAATCAAACAAAAACGTAATATCGATCTTCGATAAAATAATTATAGGAATCGAAGCGTACTACGTCGAATTCTATTTTTAGCTCTATCACATATATATATACACCCGCGCAACAGCAATTTCATTTCGCTCGCTTAATCTATAATTAAAACCCTAAAAAGACTCGTTCGACTCGTAAAAACTCAATCGCTACGCTATACGTAATCTGCCCCGTTTATCCCGTTCGAATTACGAACTACAGCCTTTTTATTTTACCTTGCTGTTGCTGTAAAACGTACCGCTACATATATTTTCCGAAAGATAAAAAATCCTCCCCTCCGTCCCTAGACAGCACAATACTGCTGCTCCTGCTGCTGCTCGACCGATACACATCGTTATTTTCCCAAGCGATCGGTGTAAAAACGAGCACAGAGCGCGAGCGAGTTAATAAACGGAATCACCGTGTTTTTCAATCGGCCGTCGCTTTCAATTGCTCCCCTTGCGCGAATTTTCTTTATTAAAGCTGACCCACTCGGAGAGGAAAATCTGAGCGCAGCGTATAGTGTACAGCGTATGGCGTATATATAGAGAGAGAGAAAAAGAGAAATTAAAACGATCGTTTTACATGCAAAGTGTCTCGATGAAAAATCACCGCCAGGGATGCAAATAACGAATGGACACCCGCCTATTCCTTCGATAGTTCGACAAATAAAATGGCGCGATGAAAGAGGGAGAGAGAGAGGAGAAGGGAGAGAGAAAAAGAAAAAGGTGGAATTATTTATAGGTAGACGGTGATAGTAGTCGTGTCGGGGCTATTGTCAGTGTGAAAGCGACGATACGCTTGGAATTATTGGACCTTAAAATTCCAGCGCAAAGTTTGTAAAATGTTTCGATGAGAGTGGCGGAGAAAGTTGCGAGTGTTTAATAAAAAATGTATATCATACTCTCGCTGTTTTTTAAATTATTTGTTTATTTTTTTATAGAATTCGTACAATATTACAACTTTATATCAAATATTCGATGTATTGATTTTACTATTTTGTATTATCAATAATACGGTAGCAGATAATCTGTATATATTTGACATTGATAGTTAACTTATTAATTTCTAAAAAAAGAAACAACTAATCAAAATATTCCCCTTCTATGATCGTGCGGAGATTAAAGCGATACCACCGAGATATACATTTTCCGCGCGACAACACTTTTCTATATACCCAGTGTCTTTCCACGCTACGAACTACATAATCTAAGATAACATCTCTATCATGATGAACAAACGCTTCCGTTTCATGCACTATTAATTACCGATCGATCATCGGGACATGTCAATGCCATGATATATATACCATCGCGTGATACACGCCGCAAACAAGGTATCACTTACACGATCCGCGACGCTGGAAAAAACTATTGTGAATTTCGTTCGTTCGAATTTCCGTTTACCTGTCGTGGCTGTTTTTTTTTCTCGCTACTCGGTTCAAATCCAAACCAAAGCCTGAGCTAAATATAAAATCTGATACCCATGGCGATTTTCCACAAAGCAACCGATATGGAATATCGCTTTCTCTTCGATAGAATGCATGTTGCAGCGGCTGCTCGAGCGCGAAATCGCTGCGAGTTTTTTTTTACGAGAGAGAGGCCAGCTGTACCGAGTATAAACAAAGGGGAGAATTAAATTTCACGCGGATTCGATATAATGATTCGTTGCTATATACGAGAGCCCCTAGAGTATTGGGTGACATTGTAAAAGAATGAGGAAAAAAATGGTACAGTTTTATAAATTTTTATAGAGATATGAAGTTTATGGTTTGCACGTATGCAAATTTAGCACATTGAATATTTAATCGAAATAATTTAAAAGTGAAGCAGCTATCGTAAATATTTTTAACTACAATATCTTTCGAAATTCATTATGAATATTAAAGCACGTTACTTTGAGTTCATAATTTTCTGCCCGAGAAGCGTAAGATCTTGAAATATCTAATGAGATTCGCGCTTAGGTGTAACTCATACACTCGACAATTTTCCGGTTCAGCTGTGAATCGCATGAAACGTAATATCATCCAGATGTATTCGATTACGCGTAAAGAGATATATGCCTGATGCTTTCCGTAATTTAACACTTATAAATGAGGATAGTGCAGCTAAGCTAAATGCCCTTTTCATCACGAAATAAATTAATTCTGACATTACATTCATTTTAAAATTAATTTATTTCACGATACATATAATTTAACAATAAATTGTTACAAGTAAGAAATTAGTGTTAATAAAACAATAAAGCTGATTTATCCTTGCTCTTATATATTTTCATCTTGTCTACTATTTTCCCATACCTGAAATACCTGATTGTGTTTTTATTCAGCAATAATTCGATTTTGGTTACATTAAAATATCACATATCAACAAACATCCAACAAGCAACACCTAAACACTTACAGGGATACATATAAACTCACCCGATATCTTACGCTGTGGACTGGACCCGCGCTGTCTGTCTCCTCCCCCTCCGCCTCGATCACGATCACGTTCCTGATGTCTATCAGGTGATCCGCTCCTGGATTTGCTGCGCCATTCCCAGTCGTCGCTGGCTCCACCGCCTCGTGCTCGCTCTCCTGCAACCTTTCGAAACTGCGAACGTTACGAGGAGGTTAGGGTTCACAGCAACGACACAGCAGCAAAGGGTTTGTGTGGGTGTATATATTGTGTCTAGGGCACGGGCAGGCAATAATAATAACGGCAATGACCAACAGGGACAAAAACAACATCCTCACACGTTGCGGCAGTATTACACACATCTTGACAACGTCCTGGTGATGATGTGTAAAATATATAACAGCAATGACGAAGCACAGCCAAGGCGGGGAAAAGATCAGACACGTATATACGCGTGTATAGACTTGGTAACAAGGGGACAGGTTGTACATTAGTTACACATCGCGGTAAAAGCGTCAGGTTGGTATACATGTTGATATACCTGAAGCAGCTGTCGAGTTGCATAGAACGTTTTTTTTTCTCAAAGCTATTAATTGGATTGTTGTAAATCCTATAAGCATTGATTGAAGGGAGGTGGTTGAAAAACGTTCTATGCCTTTTGATGTCTGTTAGGTATATACCTGAAACGTATTCATGGTTACCAAACGTTTTGAAGCTTAAAGGTCTTAAAATTGCAATGTAAGTTGCATGTGAGTACAGCAACTAAACGTTTAGTAATTATTGCGTCTATCAGATGTATAAAAGCGTGATCCTGAAATTTCATGGAGTGAAGCCTAGTAAGGTGCAATTGTCTTCTATCTGAGTGTTTATTCAAGTGTTAATCAATATCTATAAATTTGCAGTGATAATCGTTTGTGACTAGTGCCAAAGTATATACATAAGTGTATACTTTGAGTATTTGGCACAGCTTAGCGTAAATTATGTTTACCTCGATTAAAATAGAGCTTCACCTGATTTTTCGGCACAATTCTACGTAGAACGACACAACCCTGCACAGTTTAAACAGTTTAATCCAGTTAGTCTTGATATATCATCCTTTATATAACTTTGTACAATTTCTTATTTTCTATCTCATTTTGGCAAGAGATCTATTTTTATATAGTGTTAATGTCATCTAAAAAAAATAGAAACATGCGATTTTTTGAGCTTCAGTGTCATTTGCTTTAGATATTTGAGAATGCTTATTGCTGTGCATTTGTATTTGTGCCAGGTTACATGTGACTATACTAAGCTATGACTAACTAATAAACTATTATTCACTATGTGCAATTAATTGTATCAGGTGAAACTAATCTCAATAAAACAATCATTTGTTGTAATTACTTTCTTATAATTAGTTTAAATTTTAATTTTACGTATTTTTATTCTAATAATATTTTTGTTTTGTATGACTTTGAATATTAATTATTTGCCATGTGAATTTATTTCATCCATGATGCAAATTTTAATCTCGTTGATTAAAGATCACAGCTCCACAAAATTTCAAAAGGCGCGATCATGGAATAACTACTAATGAACACGTTATTCATTAATTAATAGCGAATTACGATGTCAATATAAGCTCACTGCAATAATTAGGAGACATTGATACCCTACACGATTTTCGACATACATTTTATAAACAAAAGCGATATCCAAACTCATAAATGCCAAGATATTAATGACATGAATTGTGACTCTGTGCTACTTTTAAACTTTAATTCTCTACGACTGAAAAAAAAGTTTACTACATAGTGAGCAATAAATTTCATGGATGTTGTTTTCATTCACGATCTCGTTGATGAATCATTGGTTCTTTCTCTTGCTGCGCGTGACATTTGTATATATATATGGTTGACATAGAGACGCGACATGTGCTGTATTTAATGCCATATTCTGCAGAGGATTTAATAGCATTTTGAGAAGGAAAAATTAAAACGCATAAATGTGTCGTAAAAATTAATTTATACCTTATGGATACGTTTTCTTTTGCGCGTTCGTTTTAAATGTTGATACGGTATACCTAAAAATCTGCGTAATTTTTTACATTTAATACTGTACAATTTTTTAGCTTACAGATGATAGTATAAAAAAGTAATTATAGCATAATTTACAGTATTTACAAAAAAGAAAAATTAAAAATACATTTATATATTTACAAGATAAAACCTCCATTATCTAAAATATGCAATTTTTACATAACCAACACCTTTCAACTGATAAAAAACTTATAATAGACTACTTTTCCAGACCTACATTATATCCGACCGAAAATTCCTCGACCGGCATCCATCCGAATTCCTCCTACAATTCCGCCGGTATTCACGCTTCACACATTATTCCCATCCCGATTACCTACCGAAATTCTTTTCACCGGCGATTAAAAACCGGAACAGCGACCCGCAGAGCAGCCATGGAAATTCCACGATTCGCGCATTCGAAGACGAATGGTGGAATGGCAATATCTCGCGGTCGCAGGCACGAGAGTCGAGAGAGAGAGAGAGAGAGAGAGAGAGTTCGTATACGCTCTGCTCTTCGTGCGATAAACGTGGGGAATTAGAGGGAGGAGAAAATCCGTCCTAGAGGTAGACGAGGGAGTATTATGCACGAGGTGTGGCTGTGTGTGCTATATATATATATATATATATATATATATATATATATATATATATATAGTACGAAAGAAAGAATCGAGGATTAGCGGACCCTCGTTAACGGAGATGTTGGCGTATTCTGAGAGCGAGGTAGACTGAGAAATGGGAATTCAATTGTATCATTGAAGTGCAGCTTTGGGTAATTTATCTTAGTTGTGTGACTTTTCATTTCAATGGATATATATTATATAACGGTAGAAAGTTGTTGAAAAAAATACATTAATTAATGAATATACAGAATTTTTTATAAATTTTTTTTTAATGAAAATCAACGTTATTAATTTAACCGTACATGATTAATAAAATTATGGTAGTAAACTTTATTTATTATAAAATTCTACGTGATGAGAAGATTTTAACATATTGTTAAATGATACTTTTAGCGCATTCTCGAAGCAACAACTTTTCAAACACGTAATCAATTAAGCTCTCAACTAACGCGCGATATTTCAATGTAACGTCCGCGCGCCCGTATTTACATCAACGAAAATTCAGATAATTTTTCAAAATAAACGCGTACCTCTCACAAAGCCCGATGCGAACCTCGCAATCAGCAGACGCCGTAGGTGAATTCGACATTAATATTAACCATCATGTAACTCAGCGTCGCGAATCGAACGTATGTACGGCACCTGCCAACGGAATACATGCATGCATGATTGCCACGTTAATGCACCTTAATTCGGCCTCATTTGCCTCCTGCGTCAACTGCAATTTACACATGGACATTTAGACACAGTATAGCTGATCATTGAATTTCACGCGTACGTGCGTGTCCAGTTGATGAGATTTCGATCGGATCGTCCTCTCAATTTTCGTAAAATCTTTTTACAAGCAAAACGAGAATGAAAACGTAATTTTTAACTTTCCCAACTGTCGTAAACGTATGTGTATATATCGCGTTCTCTCTTGCACGTAAAGGTAAACTTCGTTACGTTTTATGGTAACGGCCAGTGGTGGAGAGACGATGACGATGTCTTTTCGGAGTCCTGAGGAAGTTTCGGACGGAAATTCAGTTTTACACCTGGAGGATGCCTCTCGGAAGTTTTATGTTAGACGCGCTCTATACCCAATGCTTTTACCAGAATGCTATTAATTATAATATCCTGGGTTTTATGCATATTTTTACGCGACCGTCGTGACTGCGCGCTGGAAAATTGTTTGGCTGAGTAGATGGAAGTTTCGAAAGTTACGTTCCTTTATGAAAAAATATCGGTTGTAAAAAAGGAGCCTTTTTTAAATTTTCTAAGCTAATCTTGATTTATTACGATATTTCTTAAATACAATATTATATACTCTTTCGTAAATAACTTTTGTTTCTGTTAATGTTTTCTTTAAGAACTAAATACTTATTATATCGCTATCGAACTAATTATATCGCTAATCATTTTACATTTCGAATTCTACTTTTGTAAAATGTTAATCAACGACGTGAAACTTTAATCTACATAAATGTACCGTTTTATTTAAAATCTAATTTTAACTCTGCGTAAGTATCTCTTAAGTATATTAGTATATATATATACTACGCAGTAGCAACTTTTACGTCACCGCAACGCAAAAATAAAATGTAAGCTACCATCAACCCGTAAAAAATTCCTCTAATTCAGTGAAGAGCATTAAATCTACTAGAGTGAAAGTACACATAATCACGAGGAGACCTTCGTAATCGAAAAAGCCTATCAACGTCGTATGTATATATGTATGTGTACCTAAGGTGTTGGCTATAGACGCGCGGGTTTACGTCGTGCGTTACCATGGCACAAAAAATACGCTGCTTTTACGTAAGGAGATTACAAATACAATTGTCATCGCGAAATGTCGGTAATGAGGGGCTGTGGAAACTAGTTTCTATGTCGAATGATTATATATACAGGAGAGACGATGGATTACTAATAATCGATTTATGTAGTATAGGGAGTATTTACAAGTTGAAACTGATGAAATCTGTGATACGAAGCTCGGTTTTTAATTTAATTATTGAAAGTTTCTATTGCTAAATATTAAATCGATTATCTTTACAATTGCGTCAAACTTTTTACAAAAATATTTTTTGACTTACTATTAATTGTTATATAGATATATACAAGTTAGCTATGCTGTTTTTATTATTAATATATCACTGTCGAAAAGAATTTACCTAAATGGGCATAAATTTTTTCAGAATCATATGATATATGTTTGTAAATAATGGAACACATAACTATGAAAAATTACTGCTTTCATTATTGTGCTGCTGAAAAGACGAAAATCTATGATTAAGTGGTCTTATGAACTATGATAATATCTTACACTATATAGATGAATAATCAGGCTGCAACGTATCTTTCAAACGACTTATTTGCAATTTCAAACAGACAAGATAAACAATAATAAATTAAGCGATGTATACTTCGCAGCCCGACCAGATACACAAATTTGATTTGCTTGTGAGGACAATAATTATACATACTCCTTGATAGCACATAAACCAGTTGAACGTGACATAAGCAACAACTTTGTGTGTTAGGATAGTGAACCCATTGCGCAACAATATTGTGCTGACAAGCTCATATAAATATATATGTGTATATATACATCCACAATAATAACAACACATCGCTCCCCTCCGAGATCCTTCGACGCTGACAAAACGCTGCTATATTCCTTTACGCGTTCACGCGCCCAAAAGAAAGCTCCTCTACTTTTCCTTCCCCCCCTCGCCTTGCGCATAATAATTGACTCGAAACCCCATCCTTGCGATTGCTTTACGACGACATAAAGAAGAGCGAGAGACTCTACGTCTCGCATTGCGCGAGCGAATAGCGTGTATATATGTATGTATATATACAGATCGCATCTGCAAATTGCTTTCGGAGGATTGCGCGTTCCCGCCACTACTGCTATGCTTTCTTTTGAGCCTGGATATTGCGTTTTGTCTCGCGTCGGTGGTACGAGGTGGAGCAGTGCATAACGACGCAGCAGCAGCAGCAGCAACTCCGAACAATATTGCGCTGCTCGCGCGCGCGCAACGTGCACATATATATATATATATACACACAGCCAGTCAAAGTGCTTGGCTGGGTATGTATGTGTGTACATTTACAATCGGATAAGCACGTTTTCATGCTTTCCCCTTCCTATCCTTTTTCTGCTCGCAACGTTCTCTCGATCGCTATTTATGCGCGCCGCCCCGTTTGTTTAGTTCTTACTCGTGCACGTTCGCTCCCCCCCCCCCTCCCCCACTATACGTATATATATGTACAGCGTTTATTATCCCTCGACTCGTTGAAATGCCCCCGATGCTATTATTGAATTGAATTTAAAGAGACTCGCCGTTTGTAACAAAAGACTTGTAATGAAATTTTACTTGTGTTATTACGCGAGTCCGTTAAATATTAACAGAAATATAAGTGAAGAGAGAAATCAATTATATATGATATGTCAGAAATTTATAGAATTTTAATTTATTTCAAGTGCACTCTATATAATCGTTTGTGCAAGAACTACGGAATTATTCGTATTTTTTTAATGTATAATATTTACATTTTATATACTTAATCATTCTAATGTACTTGAATGATAAAGTGAGATATTTGTTACGTATATTTTAAATGAAAAAACGTTATTTACAAATATTTTTCATCGAGTTGACAAATCCTCAGAGTTTGTGTATTATAAATTAGTTTTATATACGAGTTAGCAAATTGTATTTTCAATAATACATCAATTAAAACCTAAACCTAACTGTATTGAAGCATTACAGAAAATTTCTATTCAACTGAACCATGCTAGTTGAATTAATAAAAACTTTCAATCTGTACCAAACTCAAATATCTCACGTTAATCACTCTTCATATTTACAATAGTCTTGATCTCGAAAAACCTAAACTATAACCTAAACTACCCAAGCCCTCAGCAATACCATCGCGTCAACTTTGCAAGCGTATACAACGAAACAATTTCTCAACTGTAAATAATCATCATTATCATCGTGACGTACCTTCTCCAAATCCTTCAGGCTAGCAGGCGACACGTCCGAGTGCCTTCTGAGGTCAGGAGTACGAGGTGGCACAAGGCCAGCCCCGAGAACCGAGGTCGGGCCACCGCCCACTGCCTGTGCAGTCGGTCTGACATCGCTATGCCGCCTGACGAGGTTCTCCGGCAACGGAACTTCAAGCGAGCCATCGGTCGACTCGTTGGCGATGGCAGGTGTGTCGCGCGGCGCCAGCTTCCGCCGGCAGACGCTGCAGCGCCACGTCTGCTGGAACAAACCGTAAGGTTTGTGTTTTGTTAGGTATGGTTGAATATAAGGTTTAGCTACACTTTATAGGTTTGTATGTAAGTGGCATTAATAATTTAAATTTTTCTGGAATGTAAGCGTGAATGCAATAAAATATATTTAGCTGATATTCATGTGAACCTAATTTGTTTAGGTATTTTGTTGTATTTTTAACAACAAGACTTTACTTATGATGTTTATTGATATCAATCATCTATAAGTATTACAGAACTATAATAAGCATTGTAACATTAAATCCATTATAAAAATATAAAAATAATATTTAATCATTATCAAACCATGGAATATGACATTTCGATCGTACGTAATGACAATGTACAATGAAGTGAATAATTATTGTAACTTTTCTAAAATAGCTCAGAGGTATACTTTAATTATTTTCCGCATTATAAAAAAGAATACATTTGATACACAGTAATTTAATTCTGAACCGGAAAAACTAATTACAAAGAAATACTCAAGCAGTTTGCGTGAAAAAAAGAGAAACATAATGGCTGAAAATACAAACACTAATTATCTCGGGCAATTTTCTCGGCGTTAAAAACTCGCGCTTTAGAATCAACGTAAAAAATTCATTATACTATTTGCACTCTCTTCCCCGGTGTCCGATTTTACGGCGCAACACCCGCAAAACTAGTCTGTTTTACGTCCTGTTTCCTACTGTAATTTTACCCGTGGGAATACATATATACATTTGCGAAATTCTCTTTTCATTTCGACATTTTTATGAAACTTCGCTTATTTTGAGGTCAATATTCATGTAATTATAAGTTAAAAAATATTTGTCTATGCGTTAATTAGTCTGACGTAATAGATCCGGTCAACCAATAGTTTTATATGCAAAAGCAATCAACTTGGCTAGTTAAGGATTAGTCTAAGCTTCTGATACGACAAGGAGGTTTGCATCGGTTCTAGATTACACGTCTAACCAACATGTTGACATGAACTATAATACTCTATTGTCATTTAAAGGGCTTATATATATAATATATTACAGAGCAAATCAGAACATTTAGCATGAAAATCAATCGACAGAATCTCTATCTTATAATGTTCTATTGACAATACTTAAAACTAAATTTAAGTTTCATTGTATTTATTATTAATGAGCTATAAATTAAAAGATATTTCATAATTTTGAAACAAAGTATCAAATATGAGCTCGATCTTCGCGAACTCTTTCGCTACAATACACATCCGAATTTATTTTCATTATTCCTTTATTTCGCCGGAATCCTTTTCTCTTGGACAGCAAACAAAATGCGAACAAAAAAAACGGCAAGCACAAAATCCACGTAATCAACAATTCCCAGCCGAGCACCCGAAAGGGACTGTAGAAAAAAGGGAGCACGAATCTTAATCACACTCTTCCCTCTCCCTCTCGTCGAATTAAACCAGAACTCGGTGTAATCCGCGCGCATCCTTAACTCATTCCAACTCTCTCTCTCTCTCTCTCTCTTTCTCTCTCTCCGGCTCTTTATCTTTCCGGGGAATGCTTCCGCAGCTTCTTCCTCTTCGCGCGCATTTGTTTGCGTGCTACGGCGCGCTATATTCCGCTCGCGTGCTTCGGACCGTTCGCTTCAATTTTTTCTCATTGCCACCTTACGCCTTTCTCCTGGTACTACCGCGGCCATCTGTCACTGTGGGACTTGAGAATTCGTCCACGGAATTTTAATCGTATATAGCGATGTTTTTGTTTTCTTTTGTTTGTTTAATTTGTAAGAATATGCGGGAGAGGAAAAGAAAGAAAAAGTTGTTTTGTTTTTTCGCGAGACGAACGAGCAACGGAAGCCGAAGAAAATTTCGTCCGGATGAATGATTGATGACTTCTGGGACGTGTTATGGAAAAAAATGGCAGTTTTATGATAAGAGGATTTCCCTGTTATATATAATGTGTATTATGTGTGTATGCGCGCGCACGCGCGTCCTTTTCTCCGTGACAAATTTTTTGTTATTGAAAAAAATTTCGAGCAGATGGAATTTTTTCTTTTGACACTGTTTTCATGATGATAGAGAAATTATATTTTTAAAAAGAAATTCGTCTTTTTTGAGAAAGGTTCAAGTGAGATTTAATCAATCAAACAGCGAACCGGTAATTTTTAGCGAAATATTTAGAAAATTCTGATGGATAAATTAGAATATGTTTGTTGATTTTACGTGAGAGAACCGTTATTGAAATACAAAATTGAATAAAATGTATATTTCTTGTATTATTTATTGAAATTATAAACTGGTTTCTGTTATCTAACATACAATTGTGTACCAAACAAATAATAATAAACAACTTTACTTCGTTCCAAGTTTGAATAAACTAAAAAGTCAAAGAGCTAAATATCAACTTTATCGAACCAATCCCGAATAAACGCTTACAACTCGCCTTCGTACATAGCTACTTTCACGAAAATTCCAGTATTTCTCGAAATATTCTACCTTTGCTCACCTCAGCTGGCGAAACTTCGTAACGAAAACGAATTTTTCCGAATTGACGAGCGCAGGGTGGAAAGGCGAAAAGGCGCTCTCGCACACCCCGTATAAGTAACGTGATTTTCGCAAAAATTCGCGTTTCGCACGCAAAGAGCGAAGTTGAACAAGCCGTTCGTTTTAGCGGAACTTTGTTGCGCGCGCGTTCGGTGTACAAATTGGGAAAGGAGAGCCGACAGATGCTCCCATGTGTGAGAGAGAGAGAAAATGGAAGAGAAAGACGAACGAAGGAAAACAATGATTTACAGAGGCTGATGGCAGCGCTGGCGCATATACGTTGTCTACGTGGGAAATAATTTTTGGAGGTTTCATACGTGCGGTTTTGTTGGGTTAAAATTTTTTGAGGAAAATATATATATACGTTTGTTAAGATATAACATTTAGATATTGAGAAATACTGGAATCAAATAAATATTTATTTGGGAGTATAATGGTGAAATATTTGTTTTCCTTTATTCGACCTGCGTATTTACTTGACTTATATACGTTACATTCTTTTATATTTACAAGAGCCACAACAAATACGATATAAGTAAATATACCATCGCCACTATTTTCTCAGAAATTCACGCTCGTTTAACATTTTTTTCTGCTAATAATATAAAAGTAAAGTTTTATTTTGCATGATTGAATGTTTCAAATTCCAATGTTACTTTCAACCGGATTTTATGAGCTCGAATATTGTTATACCACGACATACACGTGGTAAGTGAAAAAAGTTAACTTTTACCATAAATGAGCGAGCATAAATCCTGGTGGCTCGTGTTAGCAGAAATAAATTGTACGTGTACTGTACACGTAGCGAGCATTTTTATGTGACATTTGACCATTAATTTAAATAACAAAAAAAAAGAATAAATTTATGCACAGATTTTATTTTAATTCCAACGCGTGTTCAACATTTTTGCAAAAGACATTGCTAATGACGAGAATTTGCATTTTATTTTAAACTTTGTATATTGCTGTATCGCGTTATGAAGTGTATAATTAACTCTTCCAATTCTAAAAAAAAAGTTGAAAAAGATATGACAATTTTCCAAGAATTTACAAGAAGCATTTTTCGTGTCACTTCATTTGAAATTCATATATAAAATACTTGTGCAGCTCCGATTTTAAATAAACAACTTTGTTACCGTAAAGAATTTTCGTGCTCATTGAGCGTCGACCCAATTTATAATAAACAACAATCCCTCGCTATATACGGAGCCGTTATAAACTCTCTCATAAAGCACCGGCGTAACTGTGCTGTAAACGTAAACCAGATGAGATATACAGTGCTCTATACTGGTATACTGCTTTGCGCGGTATACTGCGGATTGCGCTGTGTTTAAAATAAAGCCGAAAGATCACGTGGTTCACCGTACATTGGTATTTTTCGCAAGTAATCGCTTTATTTACGATGGATTTTTGGTATCGAGTCCGTGATATGAGGTTTAGTAAATACGAAATTGAGAAATTATACGGATTTTCATAATGATAAAAACCATCGTGGTTTTTATTTATTTTAAATGAATAAATGATTAAAGATAAATCTATATTTCTTTCCGACTATATATAAAATTATTTTTAAGTATTTTTGCTCACACTACATTGTAAACTATAAGTATATAGAAACCTATACTGCAAAGTTTAATATCATAAAAATAGGTACTTGACTTCAAAACAATAGAACCCTTCTTCAGCTGTTTCCAAGAAAGTTCAAGAATAAAAGTGAATACTTGTGTTTCAGATACTACATCTATATCCTTCAAACTTTTATATAAATATATAACGTCTGTTAACGGCAAACCAAAATAAATACAACCTATTCGCGTAGTCATTAAAATTTATTTCGGAAAATTATTTATATAGAGAATAATATTCTATTCGAAATTATTAAAAATACAGTAAGATTCATTTAAGTAGATTCGTTACCAAATTACTAACAACGAGTTATACATTTTAATAAAAGCTATCAAAAATTAAAATGTTAAAAAATATCTTTAAAATGAATGAAAATGATATTTTACATGAAACAAAATATTTTTCCGAGCTCTGTATAAGAAAAATGAAAAGAATAAACTCCATAGAACTCAAATATTTACTACAATAAATAGATTTTCATTAAAAGTATATCCAACACCATTTCTGTAGCATTCTCAAAAATTCCTTTCACTGTCACAAAATTTCCTCTAAGCGAGAGTAAAATTCAGCGCAAAAATTTTCCAAGCTATCCATTACACCTCGAACGATCGCATTCAATTTGGCTGCCGAGGATAGCGTGACAAAGTGCGCACACCCGCGCACATAAGAGCCAATTTCTTCGTGCTCTCAGATCGCAAACGAAGCTAATACGACTATACACATGTGTGTGTGTGCACATACATGTGTCAAGCAAAATTCTCGCGGTTTCTGCGGCTCGAGAGGCCGGGAAAAGGATACACGTCGCCTCGAGCACGAGATACGTACGAGTATATACGCGTGAAAATTGTTTGCACGAAGCTCCACAGCGCGTTCGTTATTGCCGTTAGGCTGTATTTGCATTGCTACGATGTACGGATATCAAGGAGGATATATATCTACGTATATATGTACGGACTTTTCCCTAGGATATGGAGTATTCCTCTTTGTTCCGCTGTTTCTTTTATTGGCTATAAATCTCGAGATTCTTGAGGATTCGATATGTTATACTATTCGAGTAGAGTATTTTTCTGCTGTGATATATATTTACTTGTCATTTTCTACTTTATGACATCGAATATTTTTTCTGTTTGATTATTATCGTATTTAATTTTCTAATAAAATGCATACGTACTTTTGTTTAATTGTAAAATTTAAAATCTATAGCAAATAGTAAATATTTTTCTATTTTTCTATTGTTTGCGGCAGAAACATTTATTTATCGCTTCAATATATTATTGAATATTTAGTTTATTTATTGACTGAATATATCTCTAATTAATAGTTTAAATACATTTATTGATAATAACTGGAAATACTTTTTCTCTTTCCCGGTAATACCGGAATTCCTTAACGACCAATAAAATCTGGAATGTCCATATTCTTATAACCATTAATAAATATTTCTCTCTCAAAATAATTCATATGAACCAAACCCGATAACTCGAAAAACTTTTGCCGATACCGAAACGGAATACCGAATGTCTCCGGGCTTATAGATACTCTGAACATACGTAGTCTACACATGAATACCTATACAGCTGTGTATGTGAGTGTATATATATATATATCCTTCGAGTCAAGAGAGAGGGGATGAGGATCTCTCTTGAGACTCGTATATCGGCGTGGTGCCACTGCCGCGCGATTGACTCGACGTTTCTCGTGTAAAACCGAATTAGGTCGCCTTATTTACAGTGGCGTCTCTTGTCGGTGAAAAATATATACGCTATAGGTGAGGAAAAATCTGTAATGGTAACGATGTAAGAGAATGGTAGAATTATTTCGCAAAAATAGTCGCTTTAGTATTTTAAACTTAAACTTTATGATTCGGATATTAAATGCGGAAGCCGTAAAAATAAAAACCGTATAGTTATTTATTGGTCGGGTGAAAATACGTTTTTTTTACGAATAAAATTTAGGACTACTTGGTCGTATACTACCACAATTCTATTTGATACAAAATAAATGAGGTTTTTTTCTTCTTCTGTCGTTACGCTGTTGGAGAAATCGCCTTATTTAGCAGAAACTGTTCGTTATTTCTCGTTTTTAACAACGGCAGCAATTTTATTAAAGCCCGATTCGAAACGAAGAGACC
The DNA here is from genome assembly GCA_035583055.1 of Torymus tubicola. Taxonomy (NCBI): domain Eukaryota; kingdom Metazoa; phylum Arthropoda; class Insecta; order Hymenoptera; family Torymidae; genus Torymus; species Torymus tubicola. Next base: position 14,131,908 of record JAWWEQ010000045.1, read on the forward strand.
TCGGGTATTGCTTTTCTAGAAAATAACTAATTTCTTTATCTGCCGTTCGTCCGCGCGTATATACAGTACAACTCCGGTGAGATTTCGAGCAGAGCGAAACGAAGCTCAGCGGCGAGAAAGGCAGAAGGTATATACGCGCGTAGTAGTAGTAGTAGTAGTAGTAAACGTTTAATTAAAAACATTTCACGAAAGTGCGAAGTTATCCTCTCGTACATTAGGTTCATTCGAGCTAAGGAGCTCGAGATATTTTCAGGCTTCTCTATACGGAATAATGTAATAGAAACAGAAAACTCGGAGAGAAATTTTTAATCAATTTTCTATTTATCTCGACTTTTTAAATTTTCAAATTGGATATAACTAAAATCTTTTTAAATGAAAATTAATTTATGTATATAAATACTAGTAAAATTATATGTAATACCTGTAATCGTGTTGTTTGTTATTTATGTTATGTTTTTCGTTCACGTAAATCTGAAGGAAAAAGTTTCGAAAAATATTGTTACACTGTATCGGAAAAAGGTTTCATCGTAGTAAAATTCAAAATGTCTTTAATTTTTTATTTTACGTTATTACTTTGTCAAAGTTTAAATTTTTTTTCTTAACCATCTTAAACCTGATAAAACTGCCAACTGATATTTCCAACCTTTTCATCTTAAAATGATCTATGTTACGTTATATAGAAATAGTATATAGAAATATATTATACTTAACTATATTTAAAGATTTTCCAATATTTTTCTGACCTATTTTAGAATAAAAGTGAACAAAAATAAGTAGGGCACAATAAAACTAAAAAATTTTATATATGAAAAGAAAATTTTATTTCTTAAAAATAAATACTTTTTTTAGATTAGAGTTCTTGATAATTACAGTACATATAACTTTAAGTGAAGTCGCATCCGTATTGAAGGCCATATTTTTCCAAAACTATGTACGTAAGACTTACTTTCTTTAATAATTAAATCTTTTCGGTGTGAATTACATTACACTACACTTTTTCGGGTATGTATTTTCGACACTCGAAGGACCAAGAATTTACTGCATTCTGTAGATTTAAAGACTGCAAGAAAATTCTAGACGCATACTCAATACTTTGTCTAGAGTAAAAAATAACATTTAAATCATCATCAAAATTACGTACATTTGTTATCAGATACTGACCTAACTATGCTAACCGTGCCCAGCTCTATTTAACTTATAAGGTAACTTCAAGTTAAAACAACGTCACCCAAATAAAAATTCCTTTACCGCATCAGAGTCGATAATGACATTATAATAAACTATAAATATTTTCGCAAATACAAAACCTGTTACTACTACTTAATAACCTCAGATTTTCAAACAACTATATATACAATACTTTTCATACAACCAAGTAACTTTAGAAAAATCAGTAACCTGCTCTAGCAATTTTTCAACCCACCTTTCTTCTTTACAAAAATCCCTGACACCACTCCCAAACCACCCAACCACTACTCTCCAAAAAAACTAATAACCACCCTATTCAATCACCCCGTACAATATCAGAAAGCGCAACAGTAGCAGCTGCTACCCTCGCTCACCTTCTACATACGTATAGATATATATACTCACGGTATCGTCCGAGTCGGCTGTCGCCGAATACGAGGCGCAGTCCTCGCAGACCTTACGTTGGCACTCGTTGCACGTCCGCGAGAAGTCCTCTGGCTTGATGGACTTTATACAGACCCGGCAGGCGGCTGCGCGATTCGCTGCTTTCTCCTGCTCCGTTTTCCTACGAGGTATGAAAAAAAAGAAGAGCAAAATAAAGTTATATAGCAGCAAGGATATATATACTTTTGTAGCCTCGATATTTCAAAGGAGTGTAAGGGAAAGATCGAGTGGCGAGTGTATATATGTTCTGTGAATGTCAGAAGTAAGGTATGGAGTGCTTTGTGAAAACATAAGAAAATTTTGTTTTCAAGAATATGAATTAATATTTGATAAATATTTTAAAGACAATTGGTTGACTCTAGTTTATATACTTTATATCGTCGATTATCTATTGACTCATGAGTGAAGGTACAATCGATGTCTACAATTCGACATGTCTTTTCAAACATCAAAGTAGGTTATACACTTTTTATCCGCATTTAATCGTGGAAAAACAGTTTCACAATCTATCCCTTTTCATCCATCGTTTAAAGCAATTGATTCAAAACTTCCCCCCCCCCTCCTCCACCTCCTTGTCCTTTTATTCACGCCAATTCGATTTCAAACATGTTCAATCCATGCGCGCAAAAACTCACAAAGCAATCACAAACAGAACGCTCACGTGCGTTACAATACCTCGTTGCAATCGCATATAGAACATACACACACATATACACTGCAGTGAGTAATAAAAACTCGCGCGCGCAACAGGAACTTTGAATATGGCAATTGAGAGACAGAAAGAGAGAGACCGAAAAAAAGAGTACACGGAAAAGAACGAGATTAATCGTCATGGCGAGTGGGAAGATATATATATATATATATATATATATAGTGGATGGAAATCTCATTGAGAGGTATATATATATATATATATATATATATATATATATATATATATACAAGCGCGGACGAGCGCGTGAATCAATTGCGACGTCAAAGTCGTTCCCCGCGGGCCTCAACGGAGTGTATAGCAGAGAACGCGAGAGAGACACGCGCAGTGGCAGGTGCGAAGCAGCTGACGGGGAATTGACAGAGGCGTGGGATTAGGTCATAAAGAGAGCTGTTCATTGGTTAATCTTTGAACACGAATAGGTGGGCGATGGGGGGTGGTACACGTGTCGTGTGAGTCAAAGGTGCTAGCGGTTATATTATGTGACATAATATAACGCCTGTTTAATTTATGATGGATATTGAACAATATTATACATATGTATATACATTTTGTATACCATATAGAATATTGCAAGTCAAGTAAATATATTCACCTATAACTTTACTAATAAGCATATATTCTTTTTTAATTAAGTAATTGCATTATTTACTTAACGAATACATAATTGTATAGCGTTGAAAGTTTTTATATTTCATTCTTTTAATTTCCGTAATAATTTATACGAATAAAAATACCGTCTAAAAAAAGGTTAAACCTGCAAAACAGTTATTTCATCATCATTTATTATACAACTGCGCTTTACGTAACCTTTAAAAATACACCAAAACACAACGTCACAAGATCAATATATACCACACCCTTCTCCTATATCAAGTTTCGGGTAACAAGCCGAAATAGCCAGAGCGTAAGAATATCCGAAGTAACCGCACGAAACGGAAGCGGGTAGAAACAATGAAAGAAAGAGAGAGAGGATGAAAAGAAAAGGACAGCTGACGAGGAGAGGTCGAGTTGGCCTGTTGAAAATAGTATCAACGTGACCCGATTAAGCGGATCCTCCGCTCGGGAATTGCCTTTCAGGTGCATAAATAACGGACGCGATGAATGTGTGCGAGTGTATCCGTGTCCCCGTCGAATCTCGACTCGTTTTCATTTTTTTTCTCTTGGACGGTTGTGCTCTCTCTTTTTCGTGTGCGCGGTCTTTCTCAGTGTGAAAGCTTACTCTGTATTATCAGTTTGGCAATGTATTCAGGGAAGTAATTCACTGTATAAAATAAACTCTGGTCATTCGAAATTAAATTGATTGTGTATAAGTAATGTGGTATTTGAATATTAGAATATTAATTATGAAGAAAAAAGATTTTCTTATTTTAGATTCATCAAACAAAAATGAATTTTTTCATATTTTTATATAATTACACAACCATATTTTTCCGCAACTTCCATATTACGAAAAACGAACATCCCATCTTCCTTTCACATATAATATCCTTCTTAGAAAAAGTCTTTAGATCCTTTCGAAATCTCTTGAACCCACAGGATTTGAGCCCATGAAATTTCTATCGTGAATTATGCATGCACGTGCATCGCGTATGTATATATGTGTGTCTGTGTCCTAAAGATTCGCGTATACTGACGAATGCGATGCATGCACGCGCGCGTCATGCGCATGGCCACACACCAAACGTGCCCAGTCATAAAAATCGCAGTAGATACCAACGTAACAGTAAGAGCACGTACGTATCATTAGAAAAGATTTGAGACTTAAAGAGGGTATGATAGTTCGGAGTGTTCAAACTGAGATTTATGAGAGATTCTTATATCTAGCTCGTGATTCTCGCGACATTTTACTTTTGAAGACGAAAATAATGTAAAAATGGAGGGAAATAGGGGTTTCCGGTTAATGTTGATATATATATATATATATATATATATATTGGGAATTGAAATCTCGAGGCAACAAAATATTTTATAATATGTAAATTTGAGAGAGTATGATGTGAAATGTGATACAAGAATTTATGTATATAGATGTTTCTTTATTCCAATATGTGATTAAAATTGAATCTATTGTTACTTCTAAATCTGTTGTAATAAATATTGCAATACATGAATAATATCCTGGATTTAATGCTAAAATAATATTCCTATAATTTGAAATGATACATTTATTGATTTTAAAATGTTCAGGTTAATTTAAATAAGCATTTTACGAATATTAAAAAAATGTTGTAGCTTACATTAAACAGAATCTACATTTTAATCACAAACATTTATCCCCAATGTATTCTCTTGTTAAACCAACGAATTCAATATCTTCTCAACGTCTATGTAACTTATCAAGATCAACCGTTCCAATCGATAATTAATTCACCAATCACTATTATTCACGATACCTCCGAAACGCAAGTAGTAAAGGTAAACGTATGACGAAACACTTACGCTTTCGGCGGCTCGATCACCGGCGTCGTCTCCTTAGGCTGGACGCTCTCGACGGGCGTGACCTTGGCCGGTGCGAGTTTCGTCACTGAAACAAAGAAAGAACAAAAGGCTCGTCAGATCTTCTTTTTCTCTTTTTCTATACGTCGCAACGTTCGTACACACACACGCAGACATTCATATGCACACGCACCTAGACATATACGTATGTATATATGTAGTATACTCGGTGGTAAATCAATAACGAGAGGGAGAGCGGTAGAAGCCTCCTCTCGTTCACTCTCCTCGTCATCGACGACGAGAGAGAGTCTCGAGAAATCGATTATATACGACGAAGCCTGCACTTTCTCCGCTCGCCTTCACCCATTTACCTCTCTCTCTCTCTCTCTCTCTCTCTCTCTCTCTCTCTCTCTCTCTCTCTCTCTCCATCACTTTCGGGCAGCAAGAGAGCACTGTTCGTTTTTTTTGTGCGGCACGGGAGTAATTCAATGGCGTGGTTTAAAAATATGGTCTCGGTAGTTTTAGTTTCACTCGCGCACAGCCAATTTTACGTCTATGACTTTGTTTCCGAAGCGGGGGAGAAAGCCTGGTAAAATGGAACGTTGCTTTATTTTTATCTCGCAGCGGTAAAAATACGTGCACTCGATTTTCAGAATTGTACTCGTGAAATAATAAAATCTCAACTGTAGTACAATGCTCAAATTAAAGTGTTAGTGCGGAGAAAAAAATATTTTGATATATCCATTTAAAATTTAATATTTACAGGATTTAAAGTAGTAAAGAGAATTTATTTTAAAATTCAAGTATATATAATTATGTATATTATAATACTAGCTTAAATAGTACAAATATTTTTTACTTCTATTCACAAAAGTATTCGTTTGTCTTCTTTCACGCTATGAATTTATATAATCCTTGAGCGAAAATAATAAGTGCGTAAACAGTTCTTACTCCAAATATCGATGTCCCGTATAACAAATGCATTCCCATCAAGTATTCAAGAGACGAAGCGCACGACTTCGTCTTTCTCTCGAAAATTCTCGCTATTACGCGATGAAAATACCGTTCTCCCTCTCTCTCTCCCTCTCTTAGAAAAAGAAAACGGAAAGAGAGAGAGAGAACGAGCAAAAGCGCCGATTGAAATATGTCGCAAAGTCGTGACTCACATTTGTCGTCTCGCGCGCGGCGTCGGGCGATAGGAGAAAACCAGGGCGGGTATATGGCGCGAATGCATTCGCACTTCGTATATATATAGGGGTGAGGGAAAAGAAAGAGGGGAAAAAGTGCTTCGGGATTACACTGGTTATTAATTGCTCGACGTTACTGCACACCTTTTCTCGCGACCCCTGCGGAGTTTTCGATCCAATTACTCCTTATTACTTCAGCCGTCCGGTTTAATTCTTCGTTATCCCTCCCAGGTGGGCGCGAAAGCCGCTTCTTGTGCGAACCCGAGGTGTTATTTTTTTCTTTTTTTAATCGAAAGATGTTGGAATTTATTGCGTGGGATGTTTCAGAAAGCGCAAAAGGAGAAAATACGATGTCGTTTTGGCGCGGTTTATTACGGATTTAAAAGGAGTATTTTGAAATTTATGGAAATTTTTTAATCGAGGTTTTAAATAAACGTAAAAGTTTAAAAATAGTGCTGAGTGGACGGTCGAAAGGTAGTTTACATTTATACAACGTAATAATGGTGCAATTTTCTCGATAGGTTAGAAATTACAACAAACTATAATTCTGTCGCCTTATCTATGGCAATAGAAAAACTATGTCACGTTAATGCTCAACTATTAAGGTAAAAGGCTACTGTATACTTTAAAATTACATACGTGAGAAGTTGTAATACGGGTAGGTCATTTTTTTAAAGTGAAAGATAGGACGGGTAAAGTATCGTGAACTAAATTGAGTGTTAATTGGGGTTGTGTAAATTTATAAAAATTTAGTAAAGGTTATATTAAAAGGTAAATAAAAAAAAATTTAATTTTCCTTTCTTCAATGGAATATCAAAAATAAGCTTTCCAAACAATTTTTTCTGAAACGTTAAAATTATACAATTCTACCGTATGCCTTCAAAACTTTAAAAACCGATGCCATCCAAAATATCCTCATGTTGCATTTTCCAACTATCGAGAATTGTTTCAGCGATATCTGCAATATTCAGCCAAAATTTTATTCATATTGCACGACCCTGTGTCTATTCTGCATCCATATCGCATTCGCTTAGCATTGATTTAGAATTTAAACTATCACATCTACTCACTCCAAATCTATTTTGCGCCATCTACGCTGTATCATTTTACATCTATTCGTGTTTATTCCACTCGTCGCGACGATTAAAGGTTTATTATATGGACGATAAAGAGGCATTGAAAAACACGTCATAAATATGATAAAAAGTGCTTTACTTTATTGAAAAAATGCATCTTTTAGATGAAATCTAAAATATTGTATTCATGAATGATGCATTATTCAAAACGTATTCTACAAAGCAAACCTTATAGCATAAAAATAGTTTTATCACGTAAAATAGACACATTTCTATTACGCCTACAGAATAATCTTGGAACACAAAGAAAAAAAAAAGAAATATTCATTTGAGTCTCAGTTTCTCATTTCCAAAAACCGCAACCTCGCAATTAAAATCCTTCCCCACAAGAGAGAACCTTTCGCCTCTCTCCTTTTTTCTGGCCCCGACTATTTTTCCAATTTTTAATTTCGCCCCACAATCAGGCTCTTTGAAAGAAAGCCGAGACTAGAAACGAGTGGACTATACCCCACGCGAGTGAACCAAGTTTCCAATATTTTTAGACATCTAAAAAAAATCTTCGACATACCTATATAGCTTCTTTGAGCGCTGTTAACGCGCAATGGAAAATAAAAAACAAAACCGAAGCGAAAAGATATGTATATATATGTATTCCGGGAAAAGCAATGCGATGCTACAACGCAAGCTGGTGTAAAGGTAATCTGTCTGTCTCTTTCTCTTTTCGCGTGCCTCTCGTTCTCGCTTTTACGCGTCATCCGTCAGTCTTGAAAAAACAATGGGGTGTCGACGGGGATGGGATGGAAGGTGAAAGAAAGAAGATTACGACGGCTGGAGATGGAAAAGGGAAAATGGATGAGGCGATGCTGTTGAAGGATTTTTGCATAGGCTTTAATTATTATTTACAAACGGCTGCGAAATTTGATGAAGACAAGGAATAAAATGAACAAATATCTTTCCTTGAGTTTCTACGTGTACGAGCGAGCTTTGAAATTTAATTAAAAATTTGAAATTCATTTTTCCGCGATACAATCTGTCTAAGCTTCCTCTATGAAATATATTTTCAGTAGTTTTAATTAAATTCTAAAACAATCATACTTTGCTTGTACATTCAATTTATTCAGTGTAACAGATTTTAATATATCGACAATTTGGCAGGTAGTCGCCGTGTCGGTCGATTACGGAGATTGAGTACGGTTAGTACTTGCATGGGTGACTAAGTTTGTTTCTGCAAATACTTCACTGATCGATTAGGTATTGAAAATTATACCTTTTTACAAACTAAGCGGGAGATCTTTATAAATACAATTTGGGTATCGAAGCCTGCGGAAGGTGACCTAGACATCCAAATTGAATTATTCCAGTACACCGACCATATCCTAAGGCGGAGTTTTCTAATCAAAATTTATCCCATATTATTTACCTATATAGGTTTTCTCCATACTAAAGTCAGGAAAGATTTTGGTAACAAAAGAGATCCTTTAGGAAATATGTATAGATATGTGTAATAATAGAAAAAATATACAGTAAGAAAGATGTGGATGGATATTCAATAGACCAGTAAGTTGCGTGAAAATCACCAACAGGTTTTACTATTCAGAATTTTTTACCATTTTTTCAATCCACAATAACTATTTTTTACTTTACCTCTATCTTAATCTCATCTCTAAAAAATACTCATATAAAATATAAAAACCCAAGTTTTTCTCCATACAATTAAAACTCTGATTCCCAATCTTCCTTCACTCGGCACACATCAACTTCTCCCGTCTTCAAACATCTAGCTAATTCGCGCGATTTTTACAACCTCATCATATCCTAGACATCTCGTCAAAATTACAGCTCCCTTTTCAGCTACGTGAAACAATGGCGCCTTATTCTCTGGTGTATACCCATTCTCTCTATAATACTCGCGGCCCTTGCCATGCCTACCCATCAAACGAGCCGAGATATCCGGGCGCCAAATTACGCTTCGTACGCTCTTCCTCTCTCTCTCTCTCTCTCTCACACACATACGTATACAGGCACGTTATACGCATTGTTGAAGTCAAACGGCACGCTAATGGCTGATTCAGCTGGGCGTCGAGTCAAAACCGCGCGTAGAGGCGAACGCGTTTAAGAGCACCGATAGCGCGAATGCGAGGAGAGGTTGCGTTGTATGGTAGGGGAATTGCAGGTGTAGTTAAGGCGTGCATTGTGATTGGGGTAGGAAAGAGAAGAGTTGATAGATATGCGTGAGGTATAGAGATGTTCGCGGAATATTTTGGATTTTACGACTGAAATTTGGATTTTTAAAGGTGATGGTTGCGATGGAAGTGTTAGCATATTTTTTTGCAGAGCCACGAAGAGTCACGATTACTTCGTAGTTGATGGTTTATAATAGGTTTGGTTAAGTATTTTATAACTGAAAACTTCTTTTATTACAGGAAAAGAAAGTTCGCCGTACAGATATAAGAACTTAAAAATAGTTACAATAGTTACAGAAGTTTACTGTGCATTTCATTTTCAGAAAAATCGAAGTCAATAACCGTTACGAACTTTTAATTCACTTTGCGAACATCATTATAAAGTTTTCGAGTTTTTGCAGGCGATAAAAAATAATTCATTTTTCAGTTCAGATTTCAGTTCATATTCCTTACAGAGAATCGATAGAATCGAATGATCAACTTCGTATTATTGAGCCATAGTATTTTTACGTCATTCGGATTCAAAGTGTCACTCAAGAACGATGGTGAAGCGAACTGCACACAAGGATCGATGAATGGTCATCGAAATTCTTGAAATTACAACGATCTGTACCATTTCAAATTCCCAGCACAATATGGCTAATTTGTAACGAACTATCATTCTCCGCATTCGTCGGACTCTGAAACTCACTTACAGTTGAAGAGTAAAATTATAATATCACAAGATACTGAATAAAACTTGATGAATTTTTACTAGATTTTACGTTTCTTTGAGTTTGATATTAAAAGGAAAATCTTACTTTTAATTTTGTCATTATAGTTAACATTTTCTGTTTATCAAATCATTTTAAATATGAAATAATTAATTCATTGAATGCATAATTATGAACAAAGTTTACAACAGATTAGACAAGAAACATGTTCAAAACTGATAGTTTAAAAAATGCAGAATAATAAGACAAATAAACCCACAACAGCTTCATACGTGAACCTCTCCATCCCATAAAAAGTTCTTTCTTAATACAATAATTACCATCCACCTGGACAACTTTATATCCGAATCAACAACTCACCCTCGAACAAACTTACGTCCACAACCCTCGAAACATCAAGCCGATCAAAATATTTCAACTCTCCAAGGTAAAGTGCATCTTGAACTACTCGGCAGGCCAAGCGGCTTTCAGAAATTGGCTTTTCTCGCTTGCACACCCGTACACTCGCCTACACTCGGGATTATCGCCGCACGGCGATTACGGCGAATCCCGCGAATTACACGGTTACACAGCCGCCTAAGCCGATCGCCAGCTCTTTATGATGATTGGCCTGCGAGAGTTGAGCGGTGAGGTGCTTAAGAGGAGAGTATGAAAATTTGGAAACACCAGGGATGCAGGAGTACGTTGGGATTAATTTTGAGAGTTTGAGAGGGCGTAAATATTTATTGAAGCGGGGTAATTTGGAGAAGAGGGTTTGAGTTTGAATGAGAAATGTTTTTGGGAACTAATAACTTGGTGGAATTAATAATTTATTAATAGATAACATAAAACGAACTGAAATGAAGCTGAACTCTTTTAGTTAACAAATAAAAGTAGAAAATCCAGGTCACTAATGAAGTTGTTTGGAAAAAATTGTCCATTTAAATAGCAAAAAGTCACTAATCATACTGAAAATTTCATTTTGTTCCATCACAAAGAGAATACGCAGTGGGGGCTTAAGTATTACTTCGCTAATACACAATAATGACCTAATTTTCCCCCTTTAAATTTTGAAGATCAATCCAAGAAAAATCTTCACCACTTTCACATCATTCCATACATTTTTACCACAAAACCACCTCTACTTCCACTATCACCAAACTAAACCACCCACACATCCAATCCCCGTGCTTCGACAATCCTCTAATATCAGCATTGTTCCCGATTAAGTAAAAAGGTCGATTCAGCACAATAAAATTGTGAAGCCGCGTACACGATAACCAAAAAGGGTTA
>JAWWEQ010000045.1:14143221-14160090 GCA_035583055.1 Torymus tubicola
ATTAGAGTCTAACTTTCCTTATACTTCTACATTTAAAAACTTATTCTAAAGTTTAAATTGAATTCGCGATCAGGAGTCTTAATCCTTTCCTACAATTAGTATAGTAATATTTAAATAAAATTAGTATTGTAGACTAACAATATTTTGTTCCACTACAGTAGAGAACATTGAAAGAAATATTTCTTCTTCTTAGACGGCAATTTTCATCACTAATATTATCAAAAGTTGTATAGCATAAATTTGCCATGAGCACCTATACTATATATGCTCTTATCATCTAATCCATATAAAAAAATCTTCCGCAACAACTTCGTTTGCTATATGAGAAGTTTAATTTGCCATAAATAAGTATAATAAATATAAATTTTATCAAAGTGTAAGTATATATATTATAATATCTATTCACATTTAGAATTTAACAATCATTATATTACCACCCATCCCTTAGGCCTTAAGCCCATATTATAATACACCCTTGCAGTCAATTTATGCCTATATACACATATATGTAACCGCCTAACTCGACGCGGCCTCGTCGCGCGCTGGAATCGCAATTGGATCAGTTAGAGTATATATATATACATATAGACACTATGTGACACATGTGTCACTATCGCTATATACTGCTCCAAGCTTCAGTCGGTCGTCGAGCGTCGCTCGCATGCACGCGCTGCGGGTATAAGTATATATAACCGAAGATGCTGGCCGTATGGAAGATCTTGCTGATGATCGGCTGCGTCTTGTTGGTGCATTTATCGTAAGCTATATATATATATATATATATATATAGATATATGTACAGTGGTTTGATGTGAATGTATATATAATTGTGGTAGATTTATCAAGTGCGCCAGCCATTGTTATTTGAGATAGCGCGTGAGTATATAGAGAAATATATATTAGGAAGTGCTGCTGATAAAGCGAGAGATTATATGAAAGTTTAAAAATGTTCGCGCACGTGTCGATGATTATTATTATTATTATTGGTAACATTGGTTCTTGTTTTTTCTTTTTTTACATTAAAAATGGTTGGATATATATATTTGATATACGAACTTTGTACTATGAAGATAAATTTAATAAAAAAATTTCTGGATTCACAAATAAATGAACGCGAACATTTCAATTGCTATGCAGTTTCATGGTACATACTCGCGTGATTTGAAGCATTAAAAGCCTCTTACCGCAGATAATTAATTTATCACACAATTCTCTTTGTCAAATTCAATCTTCCAATAAACGCGAGCTTCTGCACCTATACTTTTATTATACACTCTATATAAACAAAAAAAAAATTCCACGCACATTCACCCGCAATTATCCGCATCACTATACGCACTGCCGCCGCATTTATATATATATACATCTTTCTACGCGAGTTATTTTTATCAGCGCTAACAAAGGCATAAGTATAACACACACGCACGCACGCGTTTAAGCATAATTTTCCTAAGACCGTCGTCAACGAAGTTGTTGCTGAACGACGGGATGAAGCTGGTGATAGATACGGATGCCGGTGGCGACGACGCAGTGGCCATACTACTGGCGCTTCATGCTATCAGTAAAGTGCAAGTCATCGCTGTCACCTGTACCTACGGTAATACTGATGTGGTTAACGTCGAACTGAATGTGCTCAAAATACTCACCGTGGCTGCTCGATCTGATGTGAGTAATTTCTTTGTCTTTGGTTTGCTTGAGGTTTGGAAAAAAATATACGTAACGGGTTGGAAAAAAAATGTATTTATGCGGAACACCATTGAAGCGGTTGGTCGCATGTTAACCGAATTGTTACGGTTATTTGTATATATATATAGAGAAATTAGCTCTGCACGTACGTGTATGATGTCAATAATACTAAAAATATGTTCGAAAAAAAATGTTCTAAGTGATATACAGTAAGTGGTATGCGCGGGTGCAACTATGCGTATAAAATATGAATGAGTACATTTGCGCGTTAATTAATATTCATGGTAGTAGTGTAGTAATAATATATTATCTTGGCCGAGAAAATAATTAGATTGATTTATTTGAACGCATGTAGTTTTTATATATATAATATAATTGAAGAAATATAAGATGCATGATTTAAATTGCATACACCTTCACTTGTAACTTGTGCGAAAACTAATGTATATATAAGAAAGAAAAAATTTACTAAATAATTCTTTCTGTCAAATACAATTTATACGTTCGTCTCTTATTGAAAATAATAACTCACTATATAGTACTGTTAAGCCAGTCAATTGTGATTAATAACAGAAAAGACTGTAAGCATATTCTTTTTCTCAAACAGAAACTTCATACGCGTCAAAACAATTTCTCATATATAACGTCTGTATTATCTTCGCGATTTGAGCACCTCATCCGGTCAATGAACAAAAGATTTACATATATATATATATATGTATTTTATTATCATCGCGATTATAGATTCCGGTATACTCTGGCGCGCACAGACCACTGCTCCGAAATTACACGGCGAGCGATTACTTTGGCAAGGATGGGCTTGGCGACTTTGAGTTTGATAGAAAAATCATCGGTAAAGTGGACAGATCAAAACACGCGTCGTTGGCTATGATCGAGTTGGCAAAGAAACATGCTGGTAAATTATAAACTTTTTTATTTATTTTTTTTAACTGTTTTTTTAGCTGTTGTTTAATGGTTTTCTTTTTATATTTGACAGGTGACATAAGCATTTTGACGTTAGGACCACTGACGAATGTAGCGTTAGCGGCATCGTTAGATCCAAACTTTACGCAAAATGTCGAGAGATTTTACGTGATGGGATCGTCAGTGAACGAGAGCGAAAATAACGGAGAAAGTACAGAGACTGAATTTAACTTTAGTCAGGATCCTGAAAGCAACGAGATTTTTTTCAATTTTATAACGAAAAATAAAACTCTCATCGCGCCGTGGGATGTCGTGCAAAAATGTAAAATACCTAAGGTAAATGAAATATATGTTTTTTTTTCGTAAGAAATGTGGAGTGATTGATTAAAATCGGAAGTATATTTAACGAAATTTATTGAGAGTTCCATTTTCATGCATTTTATATAGTGATAATGAAGTTTTACCTGTTTCATTGAAATATCTTCACACCGTGGTGTTTAATATGCACAGAATTTTTCCCTTGATATAACGTAAAGTCTGTTAAGATGTAAATAATATAAAAGATTACTTGGTCACAGGTTCTATATCGTCAATTAATCAAATCAAATTTCAACTGCACCCAACTCTACCCCAAATCTAACAAGAAAAAAAAATTTCTACTTTAATCATCCACCCTTTATAGGAATGGCGAATAAATACCCTGGGTAAGCTACCATCCGCCTCCATCGCTTTTCTCAACAAAGCCGAGTCGACAGTTCTGTCGAAGCTTGACGACTGGTACGCAGCCGACTCAATCGCTGTAGCTGCGATCCTCTGGCCGGACCTCATCGACGATACTCTCGAAGCTCGCATGACGTCTGTTATGAGTGAGCTTCATCCTGGTGCTGTAAAGGTCGATGTTAACAGCGTGGACAAGAACGTCGAGATCATTAGGGAGTTTAATGTGACGGGGTTCCAAGAGAAGCTGATGATGTATTTGGCGTGAAGCGGTGTATATAGTTGAAGTTTTTTTTCTTACATTGTGCGGGATAGCTTGCTCGATTTATTACGAAAAAAGTAATATGTTGTGGTATTGCTTTGCTGTGAAAGAATTGGAGAAATATATATATTATAGCTGTGAAGAAGACATCAAAGTGATTTTAATCTGTAAATATATATAGACAGAAATTTAAGTTTGTTTTAGTTTTTTTTCGATCAGGAGATTAACTGTTGAGTATTATTCATTTTTTCTGAGATAAAGAGAGATTATTAACGTTTCTTTTTTTTTTTTAAATTTGAACATTTACAATCGCACCTGATATAGTTTACGTTTGAAATACGTACAATGGTTGCGCGAATTGCATCCTATAATCGAATCAAAAGAATCGTTGTTGCATGTTATTGTTATTGTGCGTTCTTCGTACTCTTGCTTTCAAAGTGTTTATTTCTTCCAATTATATGGAGAACTGATAAGAAAATGCGTTAATAAGTATTATGTATATGTAATGTGTAAATGTATGTTTGTAGAGATTAAATGAAAAATTTGTATTACATTTTCGTCATTATTTGTATGTATTTACAAAGCACGAGTGTGATAGGCGACGGAAATAATTACTTAGAAATGTTATTAAGAAAAATACTATTTTTTATCAAAAATACCGTTAAAACGCCCATAACGTTTTTACTTTACCGTTATACAATGCGTGACATATATTCATTCTCGAATGCCTATACTATATGAAACTTGATTTTGCACATATATTTCCTCATTCATTCTTATTATATACTTACACCTAACGCGGCTCTCGTACAAATTACTTATATATACTAAAAGAAAATCGTTCACGTTCTTATCGTATCTTTTATCTCGCTTATAGCTCGAGATTAGAGAACTCGTCGTGGCTACATATATAGGTATGAGCAGCATCGTCGCGTGATTACGAAAGGCTGCACGCAAACCAAATTGCGAGGAGACAATAAAGCGACGAATGTTGTTTGCGGTGGCCGTCCATTTAAATGGCGCGAATATAAGTCGTTAGCGCCGCCTTGACAAAGTGATGATGCTATATGAAGAAGTAATATATATATGAGAAGCGTGAGCTCTGTTAGTTATCAGGATTTACGTGGATTGTTACGATGTACATGTATATATAAGGACGCAGTCGGAGTTTGGTAGATGACTTTGAGCGTTTTTAATGGTTGGAGATGTGTATGATTTTTTATTGAAACGATATTCATGTGAAAATAAAAATGTATACCTATAAATAATAATAAATAAAAGTTATGGAAAAATGATTTTAAATATTCTTATGGAAAACCATATAAATATATCGTTTGAAATAAAACGATTGTATTTATTGTCTACTTCTGAGCTCACAAATATAACTACTAATTTTTGTAGAAAAAATGAACCAAATATGCATAAATTCGAACAGTGAATTTTAAGGGTTCAACGGTATATTTTCATTGTTCAATTTTAAAATTTCATAACTTAATTAGAAGAAATTAATATTTTTTAAATCTGAAAAAAGTAAATGAAAGCTAGTTTTCTTTAGTTCTATTTTTCTCATTTGAATTGACATGTAAGACTTTTTAAGATTAAATGTTTATAGTTTGAATTATTTTTTAAATAACGTATTTTATTGATTACAAAATAACATTTTTCATTTATTTGAAAACTTTTTGATGTAAATTAGGTGAATTATACTAGTGCCAATGAAAATCTTCACATATAAATTATTATGTGTATTTGTGTATGTGCATATATTTGGCCTTTTTAATGTTCCCTTTTCAATGAATTTTGAAAATTTATATAAAATTCACATTATAATTGTTCCAAACCAGCCTCAAACACATAAATGTAAAATTTTAGAGCAAAATATGCAACCGTTTAAAAGTTGGATTTTTTTTGATAATTTTGTAATTTTTATGATTTTTTACCTCAACAACTTGAAACCTTTTTATTAGTACATTATACCGGAAAAAGTTTACAAATTCCAAGAAGAATTGTTAAATTCCCCGAAAATGGAATAAGATCACTGATAATAGTTATGTGCAATTAAAGCTGTTATAAAAATAGTGCTTTTTAACTGTGCAGGGCGTACAGTACGCACTTCACGCACCGTGTAGAGAAAAATTGTTTTATTGACGCGAAAGCTCGTCGGAAAATTTTCTTAATGACTCGAAAAATTTTCACGTCATATGAGTGCTTCCCGTCATTTCGCGTAATACTTTTCGCGTACGCGAAATTTGAGCCGCTATATAGACAGACTGTTTTTAATAAGATCTTTACAATCTCTGTGTTACCATTATTAACTGCATGATATAACTACTAATTAAACTTATCATAATTAATAGCTTTAACAATACTATATTATATATGCATGTACAAAACCGGCTATTGGATGAATTTTGCCAAGTTTATAACTTTCTGCCAAAAATTCCACATACTTTCACAGCTATGTTATATTTTAACTTTAACTTTCAGACTGAATAATAATACTAATAATAAATGCTCTTTATACTATATCATATATAACAATATAACTAGTCTACCTACACAGTACATTCAGTGACACAAATAAAACTGATATCAGCCATACACTTATTCCTATAGATAATACTTGTTATCATGGCATATTCGCATGACCACGAATCACGATGCGCGTCACTTCGATACACATATATTGAAATGACGATATACAAGGGTTTTTTTATATACACAAACCTATACAGAAATATTACATCTCTGTATATGTGTATATGTGTATATATACTTTGTATTACATAAATTTATCGGTCAAACAACAAGAGATAATAAAAATTTTCTTCTTGATATAAAGTAAATATATGTAAAACTCCTCCGAATTTCAAACACAACAGCGCGAATTCCATTGCAATATATCACATATCCGCGACATTTTAAAACGCGCCACCTCCGCAATTCACATATACTCCACACATACACACAGTCAGCTTCTTTCCTTCCGCGAAATTTCGCCTAAACATTCTCTCTCCTTCTCGCACATATATTCATTTTCTCTCTTCGTTGCACGCAGCTATATACACACACATACCGTCATCGTCTCGCGCACTCCTACACATACTAAATACATACGAGGTGGACACAGCGGACAGGACACACTGTATGTGTAAAGCCATCATCGGTCGGCGGCGCGCGCACTGTATAATACATATATATATATATATTGAAGAGAGCACGAAGAAAGCTCGAGCTAGTAGCTACTGCCATTGCTTTGCTATATCTCTCTCTCTCAACTCGCGCCGCGAGAGACACGGCGACGGCGGCGGCGGTCGCGGCGACTCGGTTGGTTGCTCCCCCCTTTGTCCTTCTCTCACTGTCTCTCTCTCACTCTATCTCCTTCTTTATACCTATATTATATATATATATCACCATCTCTCTTTAGCTCCTTGCGCGCGCGCATACTATCTCCCTCTCACTCGCTCTCTCTCGGGGGACAGTGCTGCGCGCGGAGAGAGTCGCGAGTGTGTACAGCAGCGTCGCCGGGAAGACAGTGTGCAAAACCCGCGTCTGGTACCCGTCGACCTTATCATATATACCAATATATACACCTAGTGCATGCGTGCGCGTGCGTATCCCGGGCGAGTATAGTAGGTACCGACGCGGCAACTTATTATTGAGTGTGTTTTGTGTGTGGCAGAAGAGTGCGTGTATATGTGCGTGTGCTTTGCTGTCTGGTTAAAGTGCGTGCTGGCAGAGTAGCAGCAGCAGCAGCAACGGAGCAGGAGCAGTGTGAGGTGAACCCGATAAGGATACCGCATACCTATGGTATATAAGCCTAGACGAGACGCGCGCAGTTGTAGTAATATTATAGATATATATCAGCGTCATCTTCGTCGTTTCGCCGCCAGCCGGGGAACGATCATAGAAAAGTGATAATAGAGAACGAGAGACCGTGAAAAGAAAAGGAGAAGAATCCGGCCCGAATAAGGATATATCAACCAAGTGTTTGCGTGCGTGCGTGCGCGCGCGCAACACCGCGCGTTAATCGTGTCCGTGTGTGTCTGTGTGTATAGTCTGTATATAATATCTACTACTATACTCTGCAAGAGAAGTAGAAAGAGAGAGAGACTAGACTAGACTGCAGGTGAGGTTATGTCAACTGGAGCACCCGGGATACCTGCGTCATAGCCGGGAGCAATAGTGTTTCAAAGAAGACGAGGAGACACGAGATAGAACACCACGCGGGACGAGGTGACACTGGCGGCCCGCTGAGGAGCTTTGTATGACTTTCCATGAGACGGAATGCAGCGGATGAAGGGGCAATCCAACAATCAAGGTGAGTACTCCGATACTAATGTTTATAATGTTCAGATCTTTGGTGAGGTGGTTGGTTATCGTAAGGATAATTTTGGTTGGTTTCTGGTTATGAATTGTTTGGTTCCAATATCGCAAGAGTACCCTATGTTTTTACCAGTAGGAAATAATCACTTTGGAGTAATAACGATTAAGTTTGGTCAGAACTGCTTATACCGGTGTAATCTTTGACTTTGCATCTTGTAACAAATGTCCTTGTATTGACTTCAGTTGAGATGAGTTTTAAACTGAGTTAAAATAAGCTTCACTTCGTTTGTCAATATAATTTAACAAGGAATACATTTAATAAATCTCTATTTAATCTGTAATTGTAGCTTTCCTCAAGCTGTCAGCTGATTGGGAAAACCTAGCTCAACAGTTGAGCATCAGCTTATCATGACACAAGTTTGTATGATGTCACTTTAAGCAGCATGTGAAGTTTCATTTTACCATGTGATTTGTATCGGGTGAAAAACAAATATTATTTGATATTATCCTTGAAACCAATAAAACTAGCTGTTTTAAAAGATGAGGGAAGACTAATCTACTTTCTTTAAATAATTTTATCTTATAATTTTTATCTTCATTAACTTTTGTGTTATCATTAAAATTTTATGATTAAGTATCTCCTAAAAATATAGAGTATATTCTTAACTAAGATGCTGATGATGACTAATATTGGGTTTCTTAAATATTCACTGTGGATCAATACAGTTAGCTGCTGTAATTGTTTTGACAATCTATAAATATATTTCATAAATAAGCATTGCCTTATAGATACCCGTTTTTAAATTTACAGAAATATTAGAGTTTATCACAGTTCTGTAGTTATTAAAGTAAACAGTTATGAAATAGAACTTTGTCATTTATATAAGATAATTTCAACTAAATTAGTACCACTGCAATCAATCAAAAAATAATATATTAAATTAAGCTCAATTTAATAATTTATATAAAATTGTAAGTTACATAATATTTATTAATAATTGCTTGTTATTTTTATACAGTGAGCAATGGTCCAAAGGAACATCAGCAGCCTGGGGAGCACTCGACAGGGGAAGATATTGGCTTCGAGTCATGGCGTGGTGGCAACAGCAGTCAGCATCACTCCAGCTATCCCATTGGCGGTAGTGCCAACGATCACTACAGCCCCTACTATGCAGGCACATCCTTTCAGTATCAAACTTTTGGAGCTGGCGATGGAACATGGTCTAATGGAACAGATCCCGTAACTTTCTTGCCAGGATATGGTGGTCAGATGAGCCATGATGCCTATGGAATGGAAGGTGTTTTCTCTACCAATGCGGGAAGTGGCTTTGGCAATTTTGGCCAGCCAACTTTTGCAAATTACTTCCATGGAAATGGTGACTTTAGTGCCTGGGGTACACCAAGAAAAGCCCGCTATGAGGACTATTATCAACATCGCAGTGGAGACACTTACGGAGGTAGCAGCATTGGTGACAACAAAACAATTGAGCAGGGAGTGCAGGGATTATCCATTGGTACCAAGGTATATACTAATTCTAAAAAATATTTTTTTTTTACAAAAAATGGTAATTTTGTATAAAAGTAAATCTACTTTACACAAATTTTTTACACAAATTTTCTATATATATTTTTAAGTAGACTAAAAAAACTAGCTTACTTCTTTTTATAAAGTTTTACATAAAAGATACAAAAATTTATTTTAATTTTGAAAAATATTAAAAATAAATTTTATGACACACCGTGCGTAAAGTGCCACTTTTTTGCACACTTGCCAAAATGAGCATGCTCAAAAATGGCACTTAACGCACGAAGTGTCATAAAATCATGTTCGATACTTGTGAGAAATGTGATTCTGGCTCGAGTGTGAGTTTCACACTCTAGCTAAAATCATATTTCTCACAAGTGTATCGAAAAGTACTATTTGTATCACGTTAAATTAAATATACAAATAATTGTATAACCAATTTAGAAAATATAATTTTTAAAATAGTAGTGATATTTGAAACTCCAGATATACAATATATTAATTACATATCCAAAGTGGAGTAATTGTTCACAGTTAAAAATCAATTTTTGTATACAGTCTAATTTTAACAACCAAAGTCAATAATTGATTTCTATAAATATTATTTTTAACTATAAACATTAATTTTTCTTTTACTCACATCTAGTTCAGGTTTCTTGTAATTATATTAAATTCATATTGAATTTGTGAACTACTCTCTATTTTATTGAAACAGCTCCCTTTATTAATAAAATAATATATTTAGGCTACAATGATTTATCTGAAAAAAAAATATATATATATATTCAATATTGAAACTAGGCTGAGCTTTTCCAAAAATTGAAACTATTTACTAAACTTAACAATAGATTAGATTTTCTTTTGAATCCTAGTATTAATCTTAAAATATCTATAACACATGTAAAATACAATGACAAACCTTTTTGACACCAGGTTCAGAGGCAGGACCAACAGCAGCAGCAACCAACGCTGCAGCAGCAGCAACAACAGCAGCAGCCGCCGCCTCCGGTCGCGGCTCCGCCTCCTAAGCTTGAGCCCAAAGAACCGCGCAAGATAACGTGGGCAAGCGTGGCGAGTCAACCGGCGAAGCCCGTGCCACCGTTGTCCTCGCAGCAGGGCATGAAGAAAAAGACAGGCATAGCGCCACCCCCCATAATTCCAGGCAAACATAATATGGACATCGGCACCTGGGGCGAGGGTAAAGCGTCAATGCCGCCACCCAAGGCACCACCGCCACCCTCGCCACCGACGGTACAGCCGTCTCTGCCATCGCCCCAACCGACTCCTGCGGGGGCCGCCGCCATGCAGCGACAGCATCAGCAACAACAACAACAGCATCATCAGCAACAGCAGCAGCAACAACAACAGCAGCAGCAAAGAAGTGCGGCACCTGGGCCACCAGTGGGCACCTGCTGGAACAGACAGCCCCAGAGCCCCCCATCGCCGTCGGCGCAACTGCAATCCATGCACCATCAGTCCCAGCATCAGCAGTTCCCGTCGAGCCAACCACCCAATCAGAATGTAAAGCTTGCTTTTAAAGAAAAAACTATATTCTTTGTTAATTGGAAAATTCTTTGTCTTATGATCTTAGAAATAATTGCGTATGCAAGCACTAAATATAATAGCAAAATTACTAGCTTCTTTTACTATCAAAAGGAGTGTTTTACTTTATATTAAAAAGAGCCAATCCTAGAGTATTCCTAAAATTTTACTCATCAATTACTATTATGTTATTAATTGCGTTATGAAATCTTTTCCAGAATCAGCATCATCTGCAAAACCAGCAGCATCCATCGCAACACCAGCACCCACCTGCCTCGCATCAACAACAGCAGCAACAACAGCAGCAGCAGCAGCAACAGCAGATGGCTGCCCAGAACTTGTCCCACCCGGTCTTGGACGAATTGAAAGTTAAGAATGACTACAACCCCGTGGAATTTGACCAGACGGCGCCTGGAGCGCGCTTCTTCGTGATAAAGTCTTACTCAGAGGACGACATACACCGTTCGATAAAGTACGAGATTTGGTGTAGTACGGAGCACGGCAACAAGCGGCTTGATCAAGCCTACAGCGAGGCAACACGCGACGCAGCGCCCCTCTATCTATTTTTCTCAGTAAACGGCTCGGGTCACTTCTGTGGTATGGCTCAAATGGTCTCAGCTGTTGATTACAAGAGCAACAGCTCTGTATGGTCGCAGGATAAATGGAAGGGTCAGTTTCGCGTGCGTTGGATTTATGTAAAGGACGTGCCGAATGGCCAGCTGCGTCACATCAAGTTGGAGAACAACGAGAACAAGCCGGTGACGAATTCGCGGGACGCACAGGAGGTGCCTCATGCCAAGGGTGTCCAGGTGCTGCGAATACTGCACAGCTATCGGCACTCGACGAGTATCTTCGACGATTTTGGTCATTACGAAAGACGACAGGCGGAGGAGGATCAGCGCAAAGGGCCGACTAACCCGATACCGCATCATCCCTCTAATTACAGAGTGGGCGGTAAAAATCCCCATCCGGGCGACATGCATCCCCGAGATCATCATCACGGACCCCCACATCATTCGCATCATCAGCGCAGAGTAAGTTCGTCATTCTGTCTTTGTTTTTGCTGCGTGATATTGCATAATTTATGTATTTATTGATGATAAGTTAAAATTAAAAATAGATTTGATTAATTAAAGCTCGTCAATGTAGAATATTATTTATTGTTAAAATTGTAGAGAAAGATTTCCATAAAGCTGTAAATTTATTCTGAAGAACGATAAACCGATTGGATACTTGAAGTTTTCAATAAATTTTAATGTGAAATAGATATATAGCATAAGATATTTGTTGAGGGAATAGCGAAAAAAAATTATTTATACAGAATTTATTAATATGAGAAGCAATAAGGTTATTGAGACTAGATTCTTAATTATAGCTCGAAAAATTGTTTTTTAAAGTAAGCATTATTGTAATTACGAATTTTTTGTTTAAGATATTTTTGAACATAAGTTAATAATTTTTGACCGGGTGAATAAGACACAATGTCGTTTATAGATTTAACAAAGCTTTACTATTTCTTTTACAAATTGTTAACAACGATAATAATAATTTCTTTAATGTTGTTTTTAAAGGATCGAGACCATCGTGGAAGAGGTAGAGGTGGCTCACGTCAGTAGCAGCGACTTGCTGGGAGTCTCGTCACTGCGCAAGCTAGTATTCGACTAAGGGAAATGAGCTACATTACTTCTTTGCTTTATCCGAGTAATGGACTACTTCAATGTACCACCACGATCAGGAAAAGAAGACCGGTCCTTACGACGTCGACAATTACGACGATGACAATGATAATAATTAGCGTCGCGCTGAGCCTTGCAAGTAATCCTGTATTTCATTTAAACGTAATCGCTAGATGGACCAGAAGCTGCGGCAGCAGCAGCAGCAACCGGGGAGTACCATTGAAAAACGAAAAGAGTTTAATAGTGCGGTGGTGTCGTCGATATGTGCTTTGACTCTATTACTAAACGGTGTTTTATTGAAGAAACGAAAAAAAAATGCAAAACAATTTGAACTTAATTAAATGAATAATTGAACAAAATATATTTAAAAAATGACAAAAAATATATATATATTATATATATATTATATATGACAGACTAAACAAAGTAAATGGTATATAACAAATGGTAAACAGGACACCGACTGATTGATCACTGATGATATATATACACGAGAGAGGGTAACTATATAATGAGCGAACTGCATTGCTACGACACGATGTGGACACTAACTCTTGTATAATGCTTGATGAACGTACTTTTGTTGAAAATGTTTGAAGAAATTCTATATATAAGCGATGAGCGATTATTGTAAAAGAGTGTCGTTTGACTTTAATATCAATATACTTTGAAACTTCTATGGACACAAGATTTAAATGAAAAAAAATAATAATAATAATAAATAAAATGTACACATATACACACAAACACATTTAACGGTGCCGGCGGATGAACAGAATGCAAGTATAGGTATCATATGCTCGACAAATATACCTAAATAGATTATTATTGTACTGCGAACAATGGTAAAATTCTGACACATATAATATTGCAGAAAAGAATGGTTTATAAAAGAAAACACTGCGCAGCAAAAAAAAAGTTGAGGAGTTGCTTCAGTTGTATTAATTTGACGCGAGTCCTCTGATGATAATAACGATGATGATGGTGATTAATTGTAATCATTGTAACTTTTTGTGAAAAATCTTCACGAGACACGATTCTTATTGTTAACGATGTCTGTTATTATTTTTCTCTCAAACTGTGTAGAAAGACCTTGAAACCATGAAATGTAGCTTCTTAAACAAGTTTACGTTTTTAAAAAAGGGGATTAACAAAACAAATGAAGTAAAAAAGAAAAGAAAGCATCCAGCGATGAATGATATCTTTTTATACAAAACTTGTAGGTCTCTGCCTCTCTGTCTCTTCCTCATGCTCCGAATATTCGGGGCAGACTTTTACATGTTTTGATAATAATTTTAAGAATTTCTTCGATTCTCCGCGCAAGCGATTAAGTGGGTTATTTCTTATGATTACCTTTAATTGTTTATCAATACATTCTATCACGAAATGAAAAAAAAGAAAGAAAGAAAAATGTACCGATGAAAGAAAATGTGTAATCCAGAGAGTGAATTACGTCGTCGTTCCTAGAATTTATTCGGTTTTTTGTCGTTTAAAAAAATGATGAAAACCAAAAAATAAAAAAAAATGATAAAAAAAAGAAACACGTGAGTGGCACGCTAGATGCTATTGTTTAAAGAAAAAAGCTATCGTTTCTAAGTGAAAACATTTCTGTCTTTCGCCTTTACCTTAACAATGTTTAGAATAGAGGAATTTGAGAGTAAACGATAAATGTTAATTTTATTCGATTACTTGTAGTGATTTTCTGGCATGCAACCGATTGATTGTTGATTGTAAAAAAAATGAAAAATAATGAAAGAAGCTGAAAAGAGAAGACGAGAGTGTATGCAAGAGAGGAGAGACTAACTCTGAAGACACGCGAGTGGCGGTGTAAAATCCCATTCCGTGTTGTTTCTGAATTGCGTGAAAAAAATAAAGGGAAAAAAATTCTTACGTTGACGGATTTATCTTTTGTCATCTATACATACATCAATTTTCATAGAGCTTTGTTAGCACTTTTTTCCTTCTTCTTTTTTTATTTTCGTACCCTACACAATTTTGGAGAGTATTCATCTAGATTTTTGAATTAGCTTTATAAAGTGATCATACGATTGTACGGTATTTTAAATACTTTTTTTAATGATTTCAGTTTGTATTATAAAATACGTAATTTTATTTTTTATTCTAATTTTAGTAAAGTAACTGATAGTATCTTGTTCTATTAAAGAATAAAAAAGCTTCAGTTTTTATAATTTCGATTTGTTATTGAAATTGATAGAATACATTTTTAAACCTAAAAGTATTTTTAATTTTCGTTAATTTTTGGTTATAAATAAATTCTTCTTGTAATTTAAAAGTCTAGATTAAAAATTATTTTGTGAAACTTTTACAACTTGCGACAGTTAGTAAAAACATTAAACTTCGTTTAATAATTAAGAAAACATGTTTTTTTCTTCATTGCTTTTATTTAGATGATTAGCGAAAATACACACAAGTTACAAGTAATAATAAGTTATAAAAGTTATGAAAAATCAAGTCAAGTTATTTTACGTATACTGCTGAAATTGTAATATTCCAATTTTATTTTGTAGTTTTCTTTAATTTCCTTGAAATTATTCAAAGATAGTAAACAAACTATTCATCGTAACTTCTTTTTTTTCTTCAAACACTTCTTTAACAACAAACAAAATACATTGTCAACTTATTTTCGTTGATGCACGAGATTTTACTGTTAACGTTTTCCTTTTATCGAGTCCATAACTCATATATCAGTTTACATTATATTAGAAAATCGTACACGTTTAGAAAAAAAAGACATACATAAAATATCCGGTAAACCATATGCTATAGAATTAAAAAATTTGTATAAAAATGTTACATATTTATAAAAAAAAAAACACATAAAAAGTTCGGTAAACATCATGCTATCAAATCGAAATATTCTTATAAAAATCACCTCTCAAACTGAACGTTTGCCAATCCCATTGCATCATCAACAATCGCCATCCCACGTGACCTCCCGTTTACTCATTTCCTCGTCTTTATCCTCCTCCACTTCATCGCACTTTTTCTCCACCTTCTCCTCGTCCATTACCAACCCTTGTGCTTTCATATATTCCCTCACATTCTCCCTCAGACTCTCGTCAAACTTATCCGGATTCTCGCTCATATACTTATACACAAACAACTCTGTACCGGTCACCACAAACCAATGTCCAAAGACATTCAACTTCCCACCGATCCTAAAATCCTCAGGCGTATAATAATCCTCGCTTCCTGGTTTCGGTACCCTCACCCATCCTAAAAAGCAACCACCCTTGCGCCCCGAATTCCTCTTCGCCAGCTCGTTAATCCTGATCGTACCATCTGCTAGACTATATTCCAACACGAATTCTCTGCCTCTATCTTCGTCTCTCACTGCGTCCATAGTGAGGCTATAACGTAGCCGTTTCGGGAAATTGTACAGCTTGCGGATAAGGTCACGTGATGGTCGTTCTTCAGCTGTGATAGACGTAGGACGACAGACAGCTGGACAGCGTGCTTCAGTAGTCGATGTCGGTTTTGGAAGAGCGGCTGGCTGATCGATACGAAGCATGTCCGAGTAGTAGCGACGGGTGAACGGATCGCAGTCGTGTAGCAGAATACGACGGCCGAAGATGAACACCGTAGCTCCAATCTGAGTAGGTAAGAAGAGGTAAGAAGAATATGTTAAGTATTTGGTATATTAGTAGCGGTAGGTTTTGTTTTATAAAGGTGGGGATTATAATTATTAATTTATGAAAACATGTCAAGATTCTTTAAAACTATATAGGTATTTTAAATGAAATTAAAATAAAATATCTTTCATTTATTCGAATTTATTTATTTATTTTTTTTTCATTTATAATTTTATAAAAGTATTCATATTTTGTACAAAAGAAGACGAAAAAATAATAATAGATAAAGTTCTTAAAGTAGTTTGAAATTTCCTAATTTTATTATTTAATAAAAACTGATTCTCTGAACAACAATCATTTAAAAATAAGAAAAATAAAGCAATCGAAAATAGTCAATCAGATATCGTGAAGTGCGGTTTAAAAAATTACTTTTTCAAATAATAAATGAATTGTAAAAAAATGAAAACGTCATTTTCATTACATTAGAAATTGACTAACTCCTTAATTTTAGGAAATCAGAACAAAAGCTATTCTAATTTTATTGTTTAAAAACTATATCAATCTGACTAGATTGTTTCTTCGTTTCAATAAATTCAATAGTTTCCTGAGACAGACATA
>JAWWEQ010000045.1:14166574-14188273 GCA_035583055.1 Torymus tubicola
ATATAAGTGCGTGAAAGAGAGAGAAAAGCACAGCAGCTGCTGCTACTGCTGCTAGTCGCCGCGCGTGCGTGTGGTTTTCGGGTTATAGTTGTGTGTGTGTGTGTACACGCGCGCGGGGCGTGGAAAATGCGTTACGAATGGAAGGGGGATAGATTGAGGGTCGTAAAACGGTCGACGAAGATTTTTCGCGAACTGTTAGAGAGAATATATCGTCGGGTGGGAGGAAGAAGGTTCTATTTGGACTGAGCGGGCTGAAAAAGGTTCTATTTGGGCTGAGCGTTCAAGAACGTTCTAATTGAATCGCAAATTTTTTTTATTGAAATTTAGGTTTGCAACTCTAATTGCAGAAACTTGAAAATACGTGTAAATTTAATGAATATATATATTAGAATATATGAATGTTATGATTTATCTTTTCCCAACATTCTGTATACAAGTATTATTTTAATATTATTTTAAATAATTAAAGAACTGAAATAAGGAAAATGTAGTCATCACAAAAACTGCGTTATGTATTGTACCATTGTATGGTTCTGTTATATGTTATTTGTATTACAGTCAAAGTAAAAAGAGTCTAAATGTCACATTATAAATAATTACTCATAATAAATTTAAATATATTTCAAGTTTTTGCATATAGAGTTGCCAACCTAAATTACAATAAAAAAAAAATTTGAGTTTCGAGTAGAATCTTCTTAAAATCTCGGCCCAAATATGGAACGTTCTTGAACGTTCACAACTAGAACCTTTTTGAAGATTTGGCCCAAATATCCTTCTTCCTCCCACCCGACGATATAGGAGGTATATAACGAGTTGAAGGTCGTTTTATATAGATATATTAAATGAATTTTGTATATAGACGTTTTGACGAGTACGCAGCAGGAGCCGGTATATGTTATAATTTAATTTAAAAACCGCTGTCATTTTGTCACGCGGCACTTAGCTACTACGAACTTAATTTATTGGTCCATTATGTTAATTATGAGTGTGACTAAAGCTCTGACACCTATGCGTAAAAAATATATAGTATATATTGTGGATGTTAAAAAATAAAATGGAATTAAATTTATATATGGAGTGGAAGACTCTTTGTTGATTACTCGTTGAGTTGGAGTAAAAATGATTATGTGTAGGTGCAAGATCAAAGTATATTTAGTAATGTGGTATAATGAAGCTTTTAGAAAAAAATTTGATAATTAATGTTAGAGATGATGTAAGAAGTTAGATGTTTAATGAATATATGGTGTATTTTATAATGCGTAAATAAACAACGAAAACAAACAAAATATAATTTCGTGGGTATTTGTGTTCAATTTTAACGCAAAATATAATATAAAATAACATTTTTCATACTATAACGATAATATTATACCACTATATACACGTATTATTGTCAAAATGTACAATTACTTTCAGACAACTCATTTTTCTCTGTTCACGTACAAGCGTCACAGGTGTGGCAAGTTTCAATTTCAAACTTTTTGATATATCTATATACTTAGGCACATATATATATACAAACTTTCCTATATACGTACATACATACATACAGATGGATATATACATAGGGTCTCGGACTCTCAGAGGGTAAATGGAAATGTTTCACGACAGAATGAGCCCGAGTGTATGGCTGGTGTTAATTTGAACGGCACTAGTATATGTATAACGTATACATATAGCTTGATCGAATAAAAAGTCTGGTATATAAGACTTATACTAAACGTATATTTTGTCGAGAGAATTGCCCTGAAATTATACGTGGTTATATTGCGGTGTGACGTAAAGTATTATACACCAGAAGTTTAAATTAGCTTGCTGAAATGTCAATATATCGCTGTTAGAGATTATTATTATTCGCATAAACGAATCTCATCACGTTCAACTTTGTTAATAACGTATAGAGAACAAACGAATGAATTATTTTTAGGTATACGGATATAATAGAAACTCGAGTGTGATGTAATACTTATCGACGTCGTTCACAGACAAATTTATATTTAAATTAGGTGTAGAATTTTTTTTTATTATAAAAGAACATTTCTTTTGAGTATAAGTTTTCTTGTTATACAATATAATTCATTTTCACAAAAATCCTTGAACTTCAAGGAGAGAACAATGAAATATCCCGACAGATGAACCATATAAACAGAACTAACTGTATTCACATGCATATTTCCTATATATATTCACCGCTGACAACTAGCCTTTTTTTGCCGTTTTATATATCCAAACGATCCAGCAATCTACGACCCTTTAATCAGTATTCACCGAGCGCAAGGAAAAAAAAAAAGAAGAATATTTGCCCGAAGAGATCACGCGAGTCGTAAAAAGCGAGGGACACACACACACACACACATATATATATGTATAATACGTTACATATTCGTCGCGGATAAAAGCATGTAATTTATCGAGATTTTATGCATCAACCAACGTTATAAGCTCGTATAAAGCGCTATGTATATTCGTGTTTTCGTAAAAACAAAAATATATAAGTAACCATTGTGAACCTTCATTGTAAATGTACATGTATTATATAGGCGATATATATACCGCGAGAGTATACCAAAATCAGTTTGAATTCAACTGGCGCAATCAACGTAGGCATTGATGTAAAGAACGCGCGCGAGTATATATATATATAAGTATATAGATCGATTATTGCTCTCCTTTACGTGTATGTACAATATATATCAATATATTGGTGTGTGTATATTTATAGCTATAATGGTAAGAACAATGTAATGTGAAGTTCGTGCAGATACGACGAAAATCGCTGAGACGCTTATAATAGAAAGTTTAGAGCCGTCATTCGATTAGGTTCGCGTGAAATTTACTTATACGGCTTAAGCCCTAATTTCATTAGGTTGAACTGTGCAATCCAGTGTATATATATGTGTGTGTGTGTGTGTGAGATTTTACCTGACCTGTTGATGAGTATAACTATATATCAGTATAGGTAAATTAAACGTTTAGTATAGAACCCTCGATTACCATGTATAAGTTTTCTTTCATTTTGAAAAAGAAAGATTATATAGTAAAATGGAACCACACGCTGGTCTCTACAACTGCACCAAGTGGAAAAATTGCAAAAAATAACAACATCCATCTCTCGATTCAAGCACGCGCGCGCGCACTCGAAGATTAAATTTCCATCCGAGCGATCATCAATGATGACTTTCACAGCTCGAAGGCAAGAAACAACGACGAATCATATACCTGCGCGCGCGCTACGCGAAAGTAATCGGTATTGTTTTTCTAGTAAAAAAAAGAAACCCCTACGCATGTCTGCTATATTACTCTACATGTTGGAATAAATGTGGTTGGTTCGTTATTAAAAAATTTTTATAAAAAAAATTCACCGCACGTGCACTAATTTTATATACATATGATGTAATCGTATATATACTAACCAGATTAACAGCAATTTTCAACGCCGCAATAATTGGTCTCTTTCATCGTCACAATCTGCGTATATATAATATATACTTATATATATACGCACTTAGATCCTCGTTATACTATGCACACGCCCACGCGGAACAAGAGAAAATATAATATGTGCACTGTGGTGCGTATATAACAACGAGACTGCGGTTCTTACTTGTATATTTTCTGAGATAAATTCGGATATCGTTGAGAGAGAGAGAGAGAAAGAGTATAAGCGCAGGCACGTCGAGCGCGTGGATAATCGCCGCGTGTGCACGAGTCTCGTCACGAGTGCAAAACCACGAGTTTCTTTTCTCATTTTTCCTGCGGAATTTTTTTTTGATACCATGGTATATAAGGAATTCGAAAATAAAAAGGTTTGTATAATAATAGTTTGTGCACGGTTGTTATTTCGTGTATATACGTGGATTGATAAAAGAATATATATAGAGTTTATGATGAGAGACAATTAATTATAATTGTTATGTATAAAGGTGGTGTTTCAATGTTTCGGTAATTTGTATACATTTTATAATTTACACAATTAAAGGTGTGCAGACGAGTGTCACACATAATAATTTCAATTCCCACATGGAAAAGTATTTCAGGTTCCTTATATATTAAACATTGATTTGGAGCATCAAAAAATCGATCGATTAAAATGTTCTTTTCGGAATGGAATTTTATGTATATATATATGTATATATATTCGCCGAGAAGTTGATGAAATTCAGCATCATGATATTGAAATGGAAAATCGTATAGCGCTTACGCCGAAGAAGAAATCCATATACGACACGACTGAACATTGATTTCCGAGCTATTCACTCGGTCTTAACTTATCCGATATATACAATTAACTTTACGTTTTATACAAAACTTTATCATTTTCCTTTACCCAATTCAGATAAATTTCGTAAAACCATCCCAAAAATTTTACCCCAAAAAGTAAATTTTCCTCAAAATAAAAAAAGTGGAACCAACTTCTTGAAAGATCAATCTCTGACCTATTGATCAATAACCGCCCCCTTTAACTTTCAATCTCTCAAAAATCAATCCTCCACCCCCTACATATACATATGATACACTCGCATTTTTACCTATCATCTCAGTCGGTACAATTCACACCTCCCCCCTCCTTTTTAATCCTAAACCTTTTTTCATATAATATGTACCTTCTATCACACTACGTATACTGCAGTTCGACTAGAGTGTGCAGATGGGACACGCGAGAGTTTTACACCCCCGTGGTGCGTGTTCTATATTGATTTTCCCCCGATTCGCAAAACAGCAAGCGCGCACATAGCTGCACACACACACACACACACATACACGCATTTTCCGCGCACTATTATGTCATGCTGGTTATACCTTATATACGAACACTCACTCGGTCGCGGTCGAACTCATTATAATGTATGTATTCGCAAGAGGTTATAACGAGCAAGACAGAAAAAAAACTATATATATTCATTGTAAGTATTGGTTTGTTCCGATTTTTCTCATAAGTTATATATATAGATACGCTGAAATCGGAAAAGTCCAAAAACCCTTAGATTTTCACGTATACGCATATATATAGAGCTTTTTCGTTATATACATATAGGTATACGGTTTCGAGCTTAATTCCTGGAAAACTATACGGTACCACCACGCTGCGCGCAATGATCGCACCTGCATTATAAAACCCGGCCTGCATGCCGCTTATTCTCACCCTATATACATATATATATACACATGTCACATATGACGAAACCCTGCCCTACCTTACGCAAATCCTCTCTCTCCCCCACCTTCGTTCTCTACTACTCAATTGCAAACACACACACACATATACGTATAAATTAACACACTCACCCTGGATATCGTCATGGTGCGTATATTGTCACTCTTACAGCAAAGGTGGATATGTATATACGTCGAGTGTATAATATCAGTACACACACGCGTTCTCCCTCTCTCTTGAGGTGTATATGTTATGTTACAACAACGACGTCGATGGTATATATGATCCTGGTTGGGGTGCAGGCACCTGCTGCAGCACACTCGCGGCGGCGTGCAGCTGCTGCCGCTCGCACTCTCGGAGGGAGCCAGATATACACGCAGCGGAGAGAAGACAGACTGAGGCGCCGGGTTTATTGATCGACGACGACGACGACGAAGTCGCGAGGAGGGTAGAAAAAAGGGTGGGGGGATGTGCGAGTGCGCCGTCGCGGGCCGTCGCTCTGCAAGCTCCCGAGATTTGGTGGAGGGAGCTTTTGAGAGAAGGAGAAGAGTAGAGAAAGTAAAGAAAAGAAGGATTTGTCGTAAGGATCATTGCTGCTGAGAGGATGGAAGGGGTTTTGAAGGAGGTGGATCACGTGTATTTGTATATATATAGCGATGGTTTACGGGTTTGCGAGGGAAACTGTTGAATTTGAATAAGAATTTTTTTTTTTTTTTTTTTAATGTTTCAGCGATATGAATATATATTCTTTGATTTGAAATGTAAATTAGCATTTCGTATATAATGTGCGAGATGTGGGAATAACGGAAGATGAGCTTTTCGGAGAACGGTAAATATAGCAACGCGGTACGTGTGCTAAATGTAAATTATAATTAAATATATTACATAAATGTTGTTTTCATTGTCATAACAAAATTTTAGAATAGCTTAGTTTAATTTTTAAAAGGAAAATAATTGTCAGAGCAACGGTTTTTTAAATATGTTGATAAAAAAAGTTTGCGTGGAGTTTGTAAACATTGAAGGATATAGAAAAGCTTTCGTTAAAAGATGATGAGAAAAATAATCAATTTTCTTAATTATGATTAAAAATATTTAAACGAATCATATTGTTTTGCAATTTTATCAATTTTGAAGAAAATTCACTAAGAATCTGAAAAAATAATTAAAGGATTATCGAAATATATTAAAATTTAAATAATACTTGATAATAAAATGAAAAAAAAATGTAAAAAGTGGCACATGTATGAAAAAATTGTGAATATTATAGTAAAGTAACATCTTATCGATGCCAATTATTTCAGAGTTCTAATTAACGGCGGTTTAAAAAAAAATATTATTAAGAATCTTGACATTTTATTGAATTTCGCTAGAAAATATTGCATTTTTTTAGTTTTAGAAGCTCTAAATCGATTACGAGAATTAGCATATAAATGTTTATTCTGCAAAACATTACTTATTACCTAAATAATGAAAATTTGCAGAATTATAATTATTTGTGGCTAAAATCCCTGTATAAATAAGCCATTCGTCAGTTTCAAATAGATGTAAAAGTTTTGGAGATATGTTCATATACTTTCTCAAGTTAATGGAATGTTTTATTGTTAAAAACAGACATGAGGTTAGATAAAATAACTATTTAACAGTATTGACTTTTATTTTGTAATCTGACCACTTGCTGTTTTAACACATGTGATATAAGCGAAAAAAATAATAAAATAAAATTTAATCGTTTTTCTCAAACAAAACAATTCTTTCATTTTATAGGAATGTGCATCTAATATTATTCTTAAAAATCATAAATTCTATTAAAATTGATATGACTAGCAATTCCGAAATTTCATTTAATTTTAAATTTGGAAAAAATATTTTTGTCATATTATTTTTTTTTTTAATAAAAAGCATGTCGTTACAGAAATATGTTTCAAAACTTAAAATAATATGAAAGTGAAAACAAATAATTAGAAAGTCAATAACAATAAAAGTTTCATTTGTACTAAATGTAAACATCAGCAGGAAGTTTGTATATACAGACATGATTCAGTGTCAGATTGACATTTTATTCACTTTTTCAATGCTTCTATAACAGATAGCTTATGTACAATAATCGCTTTAAAAAAAACAGAATAATGCGATTGTATCCTTATAGAGTTTATCCGCAATGATTCTTAGCTAGATGATGGACTCATCAAATGGAGTATTCTAAGATTGTTTATTCCTTCTCCCATTCTGCTTTCTCTTCAAGTTCCTTTTTTATTTCCTTGATATAAGGCTGGAGATACATGACATCCTAAAAATTTAAAAAGTTGTACAATGTGTAAGATGTTAGGTTTTTTTTTTAACATTAAATTGCTTTTACAAACTAAAATCATTCTATTAATAAATATCAATATTTTTATTTTAAGGTTAAAATTTATTTTATTTGTATGATATTATAAATTAATAATCAAAATAATACTATTATAACAAATCAAAAGTCTGAAATATTAAATAGTAAAATCAAAATCAATAAAGATGAACTTCAATGCTATTACAAAAGTATCAGAAATATCAAAATACATAATAGAAATGTAGCTATCTTTCTATTTCATTCAGTTATATTTTATAAGCTTTTTTTGATTAATCCTATATTCATAATGCCACAAGTTGAGTTTTTTTTATGAAATCAATTTTTCTTCAAATGAAATTATTGTTGTTACTTCCAACCATTAATTGATTATATTTACATATTTAAAAATCGACTTTAAAATACAAAAATTGGTGTATCTGTCGTAAAACTGAATTATGGTTTAAACCCAAAACTTACATCCTTAAGCTTTGTCCATTGCTCTTTGGGAAGAACCTCTTTTCTGAGACACAGATAACCAGCTCGGACTATTCTGAAGGTACGCTCGTCTACAATTGACTGAGGCAGGCGACGCAGAGCCTCCTTGACAATGGGTGTCTCGTGTAGCATATCATCACGCATCAGACCTACCAAAAGAAACATAGCATTGAGGTTATTGCACAGGTACTCCACTATGTCACCTCCATGGGGACTTGTACGGGTTGATTCTTACCATACTGATTGAATCCACATTTGTTGTACACCCATTCCTGGAGGGTAGGGCCTATAAACAAACATTTTTATAAGTCTATTTAAGTTATGTAAGGCTGGTGAGGATAATTCTAGATGCGCGGATAGCCGTCAAAGTCATGGTATAAAAATTGCACAAAAAAAGTCTCACCAACGAGCTTGTTGGCTTGATCGCTCATACGCCGGATGGCCTGGAACTGGAACTGTTGGCGCATCATTTTTCACGAGAAAGAAAAACCAATGCCCTCGCAGAAGACGACGACGATGATCACCAGATCAGCTTCCCTGCTGCTCAGCTGTATCAAGCACTTCTGCTGCGCGGTCAGCTCGCTCGTGGCGACACTCGCATGACCAAAAAAAGAGCCATTTTCTGTCAGCGCGGGATATTTGAAATGCAATAACCTTTTTGGAAAAATGGAGGTATTTATTTTTGTTTTTTTGAATGAAGTGAATTAGGTTCAGGATCAGTTTGTCCTGGCTGATACGTTTTGGATATTTCTAGAATCGATGTAGATTTGCTTTTGTTTTTAATATGTTTAAGTGCCACATCATATGTTGGTTAGGAAGATTTCTTTTCTATCTACGAAAAAATTAAGGTGTCTCCGGCATACAGGGCCGTATCATTGGGGAGGCTTTTAGGGTGCATTGCATTTTTACTTAGAGAATTGACGAAATTATAATAAAATTTAGTTAATGACAAGTTGTAAGGTATTCTTAACCATTTGAGTATCCTGCAACGTTAAAAATAAGAATGTTATTCATTAATACTGGTCAAATGCTACTGCCCTGCTAGTGTATGTTATACATAGTAAGAACGGTTTTTTATTTTATGCATAAAGATTTCTTGAAAATTTGGTCGGTGATTGTCGGATTTCAACATACCATTGTAAACTATAGATAATAAACAATTATTTGCACGTTTGTTTTTGAAGAACTTATGTGTTTTCAACTCACAATAGGAAAATTAATACTTAAAAATTGTTCTTCTCCCATTAGAGCCTGTATTAAAAGTACGAATTTCAACGAATTTTAACATTTTTTACCTTTTCCATTTAGTCGGTGATCCTATTCGGGAAAAACTCCATTAAATAGCTTGGAATTTCAACTTTTGATTAGGATTTTTGTTTTTAGATTCTTATATTTTAAAAAAAAACGCCGGAGCCACCTTAATAAGACTTGATAAGACCATAACTTTTAAAATATATATATATATATTTTAAAAATATTTTAAAATTAAACTTAAAAATATTTAAAGATTCTATGTCTAATACTTGTCTTTAATTTATGTGAATTATACGATACAAAATTAATTTTTTCTCAATCCAAGAAGAAATTGACTAACT
This sequence comes from Torymus tubicola, assembly GCA_035583055.1. Lineage (NCBI taxonomy): Eukaryota > Metazoa > Arthropoda > Insecta > Hymenoptera > Torymidae > Torymus > Torymus tubicola. The sequence continues at coordinate 14,176,146 of JAWWEQ010000045.1, forward strand.
TGAAATTTTAGACTAACAATAAATGAAAAAAATAAAAGAGTAAACACTGTTTTAGAAATTTTGTAAATTTCTTAATTCATTTTATAAAAATATATATTTATTAATTTAATCAGGCTTGTTAAGAATAAATATTGTGTCAAGTTACTTTAATTACAGTACAATGATTAAGAAAGTAAAAACGGTAGATCTTTACAACCAAAATTCTTTCTCATAATGAAACCATAATGTACAACAATTTATTTACTAAATGCAAATAAATTATTGCACGCAATACATGTGATAACGTCTTCTACATGCTTCAAAAAATGTTCTTAATTCCTTTTTTATATCTATTAATATAAAACTATAAATTACGTATCCCGCAGGCTGTGAAACAGCAACAGTTACAATAATTTTCATCGCAAGATAATTATGAAAAATTCATCATTTCGCGCCACTGCATTTGTGCATCACTATACACTAAATTAGACTGCATGCGCATAGTGGAACCGTGGATCGTAATTCCCCCCCGCCCCGCTCTCCCGTGGCGCTTCCGCTGCTAGCGACTCTCTTCGTCCGTCCCCGCACGCTACCCTGTACTACGCTCGCTAGAAATGTATTTAGTCTTTCTCAACGCCTCGATTCCTTCACATCTCTCTTTTTTTACAAGTCCATTTCCTTACTTACTGAAAATCCGATCCGAAACTTTGTCGCCTCAATGCGTGGTTATCCGTTCGGGAACAAAGGTAAGTTTATTTATAAATAACTTGCACCGCTATTTTGCAGCCCTTCACGGGTGTAAACAGTGTGCAATTAGTTTGTAAACAAACTATTCTGTATTGAAGGAAAATTGCGTGAGGAGACCGGCTTAACGGTAGGATTGGATTTTCGTTTGTAGGATAAACTTGGACGAGATCCGCGTCGCGTCGACTAATCGTTGCGTGTCGTGAGAAAAAAAAATCGAAAAACATTATATTATATTAATATAATAAAAAAAGGAGTATCCACTATTTTTGGGTTTCTGCTGTTTGGCATTTGAATTACGCGGGTTTTAATAAACGGCGTCCTCGCGCACGCGTACCACGACTCAAATCCGCGCATTTCCGCCTCTCCCACCACCGCTTTGCTTTTCGCATTCGTCTCTTTTACGCCCAATTTTCCTCATTTTCCGATAACTTTCCCACGTGGAAAAAATTCGCGAAACTGAAGGGACGCCGAAATTAGCAAGCGACGCCGCGTGGGCAAGGAAAATTGCGGTGAAAGTTGTAACCGAAGCTACCCACGCTGGGACTACTTGCGTACCGGTGGCGCTGTACGCGTACAAAAAAGTGTGTTCGCTGACCTGCGGGTATAAATACGACGCGCCGCTCGTGCACCTCCGCCTCTTCCTCACAAAGAGTAGAGTTGTGTTCACGTGCGGTTGTGTCTCCTTTTTCCGCGCAAAATAGGTCACACAACCCACCTATTCTTTATCATCATCACCGCGGACGTGAATGTCTAACTCTCCTTGATAAAAAAGCAACCCAAAAAAAATCGTAAAAAATCCAAAAAAAAATATAAAAAACACACAAAAAACCACCAAAAAAATCGCAAAATCTTAGCTGAGAAAATCCGAGAAGAGAAGTGCGAGAAAACGAGCGAGTTTCAATATAATATCATCGAAAAAGAATAAAGCTCCAGGAGGAATAACGTGTGTTAAGACGAATCGTCACATCAGCGCAACGCAGCCAGCAGCAGCAGTGAGTACAACGTCGTTCGATCGAAGAGAGGAAAGAGAGAGCGTGAGTCAATTCGCACACACTTTTTCCGCGTGGACATCGCAACGACGCAGCAGCAGCAGCAGCGACAGCAGCAGCAGCGCTAACTCGACGAGATAGAGAAAGAGAGAGAGGCTCCAAAAAAAAGTAACGCAGTAACGTTTCATTTTTTTTCTCCCCCCTGAGTCGCGATCGCGATCCCCGCACACGCGCACACACTTGATTACACAGATATATACACACACAGAGACACACAAAACACGTACACAACTCCCAAAAAAAAACAAGAAAAAAAGGAATCGAGGCAAAAAAAAATATCTTAACCAACAAATCAACAAAAAAAAGGGAAAAAAGTGAATAAACAAAGAAAATAATAATAACAAGAGGCGCGTGCTCGCGCTAACCAAAAAAAAGAGAGAGAATAGAAAGTGTTGACCAACGTCGGGAAAGAAGTTGTAAGGGAAAAACCACAATCAAGATGAATCCAGGAGCGCCAAATTACCCGATGGCCTCGCTCTACGTAGGCGATCTTCACAGCGACATAACCGAGGCCATGCTCTTCGAGAAATTCTCGTCGGCAGGCCCCGTGCTGTCCATACGCGTGTGCCGCGACGCCGTCACCCGGCGCTCGCTCGGCTACGCCTACGTCAACTTCCAGCAACCCGCTGATGGTGAGTATTATATATTTTTCATCATAATCTTACTCTTTATTCTTTTCAGCCGCTCGGGGATCTTAAAATTTACATTACAAAACACGTGAGAGGGGGGTTTAAATTTTCATTCGCTTCGAACGCTCGCGATTTCGGAGCAATGTACCTATATGTATTCATCATATTATATAGTTAAAAATTTGATAAACGTGTAAATATAACGGTTAATCGAAAAATTGTTTAGAATGTATAAATAGTGTTACGCTTCGTTGACTTCTCGAAGCAACGGGCAACACACGCACTTTTCGACCCGAGGAATTTTAGAAAGTCCGTTGGCTAGACCGATAAACAGTTAAACGATTCGAATATATCCGGGTATATTCACGTACATATACATATATATATATATATATGTCACGTATGATATATGTCCCCAGACGCTCGCAATGACATTCAATCCCTCTGTTTACCCAAACAAACCTCAACATGTATAACCGAAGGCAAATCAATGCCTAAATAATATTCGCAACAAACTTTCTCTCAACGGCTTTTGCCCTCGTGGTCCCGAGGGACGCGCGCGCTCCGGAAAATCATAGCGGCAAAATGGCGCTCTTTCCCGCACACTCTCTCTTGAGCCCCGGAATTTTCGAAAAATCCCTTTTCCATGCCGTGTACGTCGAGGAGCCCGCGAGACACGTGCTCTCTCTCCCTGAAGCGAGAGAAACGCCGCTGCGCGCGCGCGCGCGCACTCCCGTGTATTATACCTATAACCTACCATATTGGAATTTCGAGCGAGCGAGCGAGCGAGAGAGCCTCGTGGCGTCGTCACGCTTTTCTCTCGCTCGCTCCCTAACCTAATCCTGCCGGCAAAGAGGGAGAGGAAGAGAGATAGAGACATACATCCACGTTGCTGCTCGTCATCATCATGCCTTCGGCGGCTTCCGCCTCCCGTCTCGCGTGTCTGACCTGCCTTTGCTATACTATCGGTTCTCGATGCTACGAGATTATTTAGCGTATGTTGGAGGTCTTTTAAATGTAATTTTTGGAGCAATGGAATGTCGTTTAGAAACTATTTCGCTAATGAGTTTATCGTATTCTCCGATAATGGCTTTTGAAAATTTGGATTTTTTAGTATAGTTGTTGTAATGGACTTTGAGCGTTCATATATTTCACATAAATTCTAATCATTGAAAGCTACTGATAATTTAGGACAAAAGAAAGCACTGATACAGTATGACTTGATAATCTACAACCCTATGAGACAAAAGAGATAGCTTAATTTTTTTTTTTTCAATGGCATTAATGTGAAATTCTTTGAAGTCATTATCGCTTCTATACTTTATATTGCTCCCTATTGGATGGATTTCATTCAAGTGAATTCTTGTGACTCCAAATTGCTGCTGTCGTTACAAATGCCCTCCTCTTATATGCATATCTCTTTGTTTCAAACCACCATATTGCTCTGAGTCACAGTATTTATTTTTTTATTTCTCATTGGTGCTGAACTTATTTTTCTTCCTATCTTATCTTAATTAGTCTTGCAGCCCACGACTTGTTATTTAAAGAATGAAACTTATATATTGCCAGTATATAAATTGTAAAAATATTTTAAATTCTTAAAACTCTTATTGATTGTTACATGCTGAAACCAGTTTCTGATATTCCTTCCTTGATTGAATTTTTTCTCAAGGATTTATATACTTTCCAATCTGTCTCAATTTATATCTCTCAAAAGAGATAATGATTTTCAAACGGACAGTATAATATGCAGTTGTTTTTCAGCAAATCTTATCTGAATCATTATACGTGTCTGCCGTTGTATAACAAAATTTTTCACTTATTGCTTTACTATTCCAAAAATTATCTATTTAAAAGCAATTTGCAAAACATTTTCATGTCCTCTATAACAACTCTGTTATATAATTAACAAAAAGATACGACAATCACATAACCAGACTGAACTTCACACAACTTCAAGTTCATCAGATCAAAAATCAATATCGCATATATATACACATCTGTCTGAAAACCATTCTCCCCCCAATGTTTCCCCTTCAAAAACTTCACCGCATGGGTTTTCCATTTCCTCGCAATAGACACGAGGAAAGTGCGTAAAATTTCAGCTTCCTTGTTATCTCTAAACCTATACCTATCCACATACATACACACGTTACCGGGAACACACAACGCGCGTATACGATAACGCACGCGCGCAGCTGGGTTTTTCCGCCTCGAGCGACGGCCTGTGCTGCTCCTTTCACCCATGCGTTTGTGTGAGTCACGTATCCGTGCGTTCATGTGTGTATATATATATATATATGCGAGGTCTCTTTTCCCTTTTCGAACGGAGCGCTCGGAAAAGCGGGAAGGACGTTATATAGCGGGGGAAAGAGAGAGAGACGACGAGTGTTCAAGGTTGCGCGCGCGAATGCTAACATATGGCAGATGTTGCGCGGCTTGTCGAATGAGGGAAATGAACGGTTTGGGGTCGGGAAAAGTGGTTGGAAGAATGCCGGTTACGGGAGAGTATGGGTGATGCGATTTTCTAGGTGATTAATGTACTATTCTGTATTGCAACATATGTCGTTTGTTATTAATATATGGATGAGGAAAATCATTGTATTGGATGATCGAATTTGTTCTTTGAGAAATGTAGCGTTGACATAAAATTTTATGTATGCAAAAGGCAAATTTAAAGAAAAGAGACTGAAATGAGTTTTAATCAGCAATGTATGATGATTAAAGTAGTTATCTTTCCTCTTGTAATGTCAATGGCACACAGGTGTCATTGAATTCAAGGTTACATAAACAGTAACATATGGAAAGTTTACTTTCATTGTTCAAGTTCTTTGTCATACGATATCTGCAGACTCCCTTTTGATCTTGAGGAATATTTTTTTCAGTGGACAATGCATTTAGCAATATTTTAAAAATAAATTTTTGCCAAGAATATCTTTCTAATGTATATACAAATGAGGAACAAAGAAAATAATTTTAAATGCATTCATTCTGGATATGAATATAGATATACAATTTTTTTTTTATTTCAACATATGTTGCAATACTTTAGCAAGTAAAAATTTCCAATGAATATCTTGTTTTGTTATGATTATTTACTTATCTATGTATGAAAAATCAATGAAGCTTCATTATTGAGAATTGGATATCTTTTAAATATTATAAAAAGAAAAAACAAAAAAAAATTGAATTTTACAAAAATAACAAAATTATAGATTAGCTTTATTGAAATTCTAATGTTTCATATTGTCTTACAGCTGAACGAGCTCTTGACACCATGAACTTTGACATGATCAAGGGACGTCCAATCCGTATTATGTGGTCTCAGCGTGATCCATCCCTCAGACGATCGGGAGTTGGCAATGTTTTTATCAAAAATTTGGATAAAAGTATTGACAACAAAGCAATGTACGATACCTTCTCAGCTTTTGGCAATATTCTTAGCTGCAAAGTAGCTCAAGATGAAACTGGTTCATCTAAAGGCTATGGTTTTGTGCATTTTGAGACTGAAGAAGCTGCAAACAAATCTATTGACAAAGTCAACGGAATGTTGCTGAATGGTAAAAAGGTAAGAATCAATCATAGTAAAACTTTGAAAAAATAAAAATATATATATCCTGCATTCATAAGGTGTACTAACAAACTATAACATTTCCGTAGGTCTACGTAGGCAAATTCATCTCCCGCAAGGAGCGCGAAAAGGAGCTCGGCGAGAAGGCTAAGCTCTTCACAAATGTATACGTGAAGAACTTCGGCGAGGACATGTCTGATGACAAACTTAAGGACATGTTTGAGAAATACGGTAAGATCACCAGCCACAAAGTCATGAGCAAGGACGATGGCAAGTCACGCGGGTTCGGATTTGTCGCCTTCGAAGACCCGTCCGCGGCTGATCGGGCCGTCGCCGATTTGAACGGCAAGGACCTCGGCGACGGTAAGATCATGTACGTCGGTCGAGCACAGAAGAAGGCCGAGCGTCAACAAGAGCTTAAACGCAAGTTTGAGCAGCTCAAGATTGAGAGGCTGAACAGGTACCAGGGCGTTAATCTGTATGTTAAGAACTTGGATGACACCATCGACGACGAGCGTCTGCGAAAGGAGTTCGCTCCCTTCGGAACTATTACCTCCGTCAAGGTCAGTATCTACAATAACGTCATTGAACTCGTATGTTTATGAAGTTGAAGTTTGCGTCATTGCAGGTTTATAGAAACATTTAAAATCCTCATTTCATTTTGAACCAATTACACAAGCTTAAACTTTGTTTACATTTTAAATTAAATATTACAATACAAAGATTTTTTTTAATTAATAAATAAAAATAACTAATGACTTCTGCAATTTTCAGGTGATGATGGAGGACGGTCGCAGCAAGGGCTTCGGTTTCGTCTGCTTCTCGCTGCCCGAGGAGGCGACCAAGGCCGTGACCGAGATGAACGGCCGCATCGTCGGCTCGAAGCCACTCTACGTTGCTTTGGCCCAACGCAAGGAGGACCGCAAGGCCCACTTAGCTTCCCAATATCTGCAGCGTGTGGCAAACATACGTATGCAGCACATGGGCCAGGTATTCCAGGCCGGCGGCGCGGGCAGCTTCTATGTCCCAACATTACCACAGCCACAGCGCTTCTACGGACCCGCCCAGATGGCTCAGATACGCACGACCCCACGCTGGCCCGCCCAGCCGGTACGACCCAACGCTCAGACCGGCAGCTCCGGCTTCACGACTATGCAAGGACCCTTCCGCACCGCGCCACGCGCACCCGCTGCCCAGGCTAGCGCGGCCATGCGCAATCCGCTCTCCGCCAGACCCATCACAGGTGAGGGTAAGGAGCAAAGAGAAAACATTCTATTTCGGCAAAAAATTGGGGTCGCTTCAACAAAAATTATGGTGTCGGCGGTGATGGCTTAAAAAGATTTCTGTACTCGCCAATCTTATAAGACATGAAATTTTGCTTTTGTGTTTTTATGTTTAAGTTGCTAAATTCTGGTCTTAAAATTTCTTATAATGATGCAATAATTTCATTCTTTTCGTGGAAGTATAAAGTATCATTTATATATTATTAGGCATGACCGCTACTCGGGAGAGCCTTATTTATTTTACTTTTACGTTTTAGTAAAATAATTCTTAAAATCGATTAAATACAATTTTAAATTCATTATTTTATAAAGATATATATCTAGTTGTAAAATTTTATTTTAATATGTTTAGTTATTCTTTAAGTAAATTACAAAGATGGTGCTGTACAGAATATCTTTTAATTGATGTCAAAGATTACCAACATCAAAGTATTATTTTAGTCTTCCAATTAATATCTTAAAATTTTACAAAAAATTATTATCTATATACTAATACATTGAATATGGATCTTCGACATCTTTATACAATAATTCTAGCATGAGGAAAATTTGAAAAATTTTTGATCATGACAGAATTGCTTTAAACGTGAATTGGTTCAAAGAAGGATTTGAATGTTTAACCTTTGGTTCTCAATATTAATTATATCACTATCATAATACACAATACACTTACATCATTTTTTTAATAACTGAATTTTTTAAAAAATTTGATTAACAGTAATTCTCTTTTTCTTTGGTTTAATTTTATAGTTTGTTGAGTTTATTTGAATCTAAAGATTAATTTGAAAGCTCTATTTTTAAATAATAGATAATATGCATGTTTATTTATAAATTGCATTAGTAACAAATGTTAAAATCTGGTTTTCAATGATAAGAATTAAACGAAAAATAGTTAAATATTGCTTTAAATGGCACAATGTTTCATAAACTTTGTGTTTTTATTTTAAATTTTGCCGCAATCTGTTTATTTATATTATAAACAAATTATATTAGATTTTTATTGTACTGTTCATAATATTAAATACTTATTTCAATATATACTTCTCTTATAAAATATAATCATAACGCTTAACGCTTATCAAACTAACACTAAACAAAATACATAGCTAAGTCATAATGACACTCTCTAAATTAATGTTTTTATCTGTTTTGGACAACAGGCCAGCAGGCTGTCGCCGGCGCGGCGGGTATGCAGAACCGCTCCATGGCTGGACCGGCCGTGGGCGTCTCGCCTCAGACTCGTGCTTCGAACTACAAGTACACGCCAAATATGCGCAACCCACCACAAGCAATACCGATCCCCACGCAGGCTCAAGCACAGCAGGCAGTGCACATCCAAGGCCAGGAGCCGCTCACCGCCTCTATGCTTGCCGCTGCCCAGCCGCAAGAGCAGAAACAGATGCTCGGCGAGCGTCTGTTCCCGCTCATTCAGTGCATGTATCCCAATCTCACTGGCAAGATCACTGGTATGTTGCTCGAAATCGACAACAGCGAGTTGCTGCACATGCTCGAACATGGCGAGTCGCTCAAGGCGAAGGTCGAGGAGGCCGTTGCTGTACTGCAGGCCCATCAAGCCAAACAGGCTGTCGCATCCAAGAAGGAGTAAGAAGGAAGCTGAAGATGACGAAGATGATGATGATGAAGATGATGATGATCGACGACAACCACTACCGACAGACGACGACGACGACAAGACCCCACGTGTATACCGACGAAGACGAAACGGCCAACAGCAGCTGCGACTCGTACTTTTTCCTTTTTCCGATTCTTTATTTTATGTTTTTTTTTTCTCGAAAAAGAGAGAACGAGAGAGAGATATATGTACACCCGAAGGCTACTCTGTACTACTTTATATTGTAATTCTTCTGTTTCAATTGACGAGTATGCGGGTTTGTTCAGTAATTTGTTTTCTTCTCTTCGGCGTCGCATTCAATCGTTCTATTGTATCCGTACTTTTTTTTATTTCTTTTTTTTTATTTTACTATATATTACTTATGTACGGTTGGTTCAAATATCAAATTTTGTCAAACGAGGGGAACATGTTTCGCGGTGCCATTGTTCAACGCCCGCGCAATTATTGGACGTATTATGTGAAAATGATAACGAAGTCCCCCCTAGATTATTTCCTTATTCAATTTGATTTAATTTTAATTTGAGTGAAAGAATGAATAAATCTTCTTTTAAATCTAGGTTGTTTGTTTTCTTTGATAATCCTTTTACCTTAATTAAATAATGAAAATATTTTTATGATTGTTCAAACGCAATACTACAATCGTTAACTTTTATAGAAAATGAGACGAATCATATTACTGTTTATTCTATGATTTCTTTAAACATGGAATAATGGAATTCTACAAATAACCTCAAATTGCTTAGGATTTCGTAGTATTGTAAATATTTTGATATTTGCCAAGTTCTTTTGGTATTGCAGAAGAAGTTCACGATACTTTTGAAAGTTTGTTATTGTGAATGCCAATATAATACATTTAGCTTCATGTTTAAAAACAAATATTACAGATTTTATACGATTAATTTCTGCAATTTCATACAAATTTAAAATATTAGCTATTTATAAAATTAATAATTTAATCGATATTTTCGAACAACGAAACGAAAGGTTAAATAATAATATAATTCTCCAGTATTCTAGATGAACGTATTTAGAAATAAAGTGAATTCTTAAAAAAGTATTTCATTTAAAAACAAAAGTTATAAAATGCTACATGCAATTTTACTAAAAATTTAAATACCCAATAAAAAATATCTTTCAGAAAAAAATTTTAAAACTAAATTCGATTTGGATTAAAATTGTGAAAAATAAATTTAAAGTAGATGCCTAGAAATAGAATGTCAAAGGAATAATTATAAACAAGTTTTATTAAAAAAGTATAAAAATATATTTATCCTATAAAACGAAATGACATACAATGGTATTGGTTATATTTTAAAAACGAGTGATATTGTACTTCAATTAAAGGTGCTCTATTACATATTGATTCTATAAAAAAATAGTCGTAGATAAAAAATAATCATTCGCTTTGATTAACATTGTCCGCTTTAGAAACTCTAGTTTGTCATAAAATCAAATCACAAATGTTTCACGATCCATTAGTAAATATATAAACGATTAATCTTCTGCTTTTCGTTTACGATTTTCAGGGTTTAACCAATTACTCATTAAGCTTTTTGAAGCTAATGGTGTTTTTTTCGGTATAGGCTCTATAGAACCTACTTGTTTAGTTCTATGATATATCAAATCGTTTTGAGCCGTATTAGAATTTTTTATTTTATCAAGAGCATCTCTAGATGAAACAGTTGTAGAGTCTAGCCAAGCCTAAAAATAAAACAAAATATAACATTTACTTATTTTAAATTACTCTTATGTTTTAATATAAAATAAAAAATTTTCATTCAATATTTATCAAATATAAAAACAATGAAATCAATCTATGTACAAGTATACCTCAATGGCATCCTCATTATTTAACAGTAAAGGAATTCGATGATGAACATATTGACAAAAGCTATTTGCTTCAGTAGTTATAACAGTGCAACTGTATAATATTTCTCCCTAAAAAGATTTAAACTTTTAGCTTTACGAATTTTGGTATTTATATGTATACTTAATATATTTATATTTTTACACTTTCTCGTCTAGTAGTGGAAAATAATCCTGCAGCTTTTAGTAAAGTATTTTCCTTTGATGAACGAAGATAGTAAACTTCAGTTCCAAGAAAATCATTAATTCTTTTGTATTCAAAGAAACCATTCATTACTACAATACAACGCTTGCCTTCATTTAACACAGTATTATAGATTCTGTTCTGAAACAAATTTTCTACTCTCGCGTTGTGACAAGAAGCTTTCCATTCCAATAAATCTCCCTAAAAAGTGATGTTACTTTGTTAAAATAAATTAAAATGAATACTTGTAAAATAACAGAAGTAATTAAATGATTGTCTTATATTGAGACGAATATTTTAATTTCTTATAAAATTTGTAAGATACATATGAATTCTATTTCATATTAATTTACAAATTGAAAAATGTTATAAATATAATTTTTATCTATTATAATGATGTAAAGATAAAACTTACCTGATACCATGATGGAACCAGCGTCCAATACATAGGATGAAAGATCCTCTTTTCTGGATTGTCAAAATGATGTCCATTTACAATAACAGGTAAACCCTCCCTTGGCTGTATGAAGGTGGATGGCGAATAATTAACAGTACAGAAATTACTATTTGTGCTCCAAGGTACCTCGTACTCAATGTTCCCTGTTTTGTAAGCACATCTTTTACTCAACTCCGACTTTGATAATTGACTAAAAATATTCACGAATTATTAATAATTAAGTTAATTAATTCACTAATGTTACACGTCGAACTTACCAAACACAAAATCGACACATATTGCTGTTTTTTTAGAATGACGCGAATGTCAGATTTATAACCTCTGTTTTGTGTAGTATATTTTTCCCTCCAATTGGAGATATTTACTCTCCAGACTCCAGCCCTTCAAATGTATCTTAGCGATTTTTCCGATGGAAAATTCAAATATGTCGTAGCGTATAAAGGACTCTCCACATAAGTGCTGCGAGTCTATACAACTTGCTTCTTAAAAACTTGGTCGCTGGTTGGTTGGTTTGTAAAGGTAAATGTACATAAGAGCTGTGCCAGACCAGTGCTGTGTCGGCTTAAGGTAAATGTACATAAGAGCTGTGCCAGTGCTGTGTCGGCTTATGCCGTACTGTGCATATATGCAGTGCCTATGCAGTGCCGCTGCTGTGCTGTGCAGTGTTGATCCCATGTACCGTACCGTTCTCATAGTCTATCCTTAATAGGATACACGGGATCAACACTGC
>JAWWEQ010000045.1:14188373-14224806 GCA_035583055.1 Torymus tubicola
ATATGTATATATATAATCGTAACGTATATATGCTATATTGCTATATATATCCTATAGGCTATATATGCGAAATACGAATGTGTGTGTAAATAAGTATATACGTGCGCGCGCTATGTACACGGGGCGATCATCGCGCGCGCAGCAGTAGAATGGTGGACATGCGCAAATTCATGTCAATAGCGTGAGAGAAAAATATTTTGGCTGTCGGGGGGCCTGGAGCACCTTTTTCGTCGAAAAATGGTAAGCGGACCGCGGACATGTGATGCCTCGATGTTCCGTGTGCGCTGGGATTGTTGAACTTCGAGTTTAGGGCCCTATGAACGATAGGTTTTTTTTTTTTTTATTAGTAGTGGGTTGCGCGCCTACGGTTTCTGCGATTCTTCGTAGCACTGGTTAACCTGTATCCTTGGACACTGGTGCACTTTCTCCCAGAAATAATCGTCTCCCTCAAATTTTTGATGATTATTTGTGGGTTTTTCGTTGGGTTCTTTTTGGTTATGGTGCGATTGTTTGGAATTTTGTTGTGGTTAGGAGTGACCAGAGTGCACAGTATGATGATGGACTAACTGGTGTTTTTATTTGCAGCATAAGTTAAAATTTGCCCAACGGGACAAGGTCAAGAAATTTATTACATTTACACAAACGGGTGAGCAGACTGCCATATACTGCCTAACACAGAATGATTGGAAGTTGGATCTGGCGAGCGACAACTATTTTCAAAATCCAGAGGCATATTATAGAGAGCCCAAAAACTCAGTGGACAAAAAGAAGCTGGATATACTCTACAGTAGATACCAAGGTAAATATTGCAGTATTCTTTTCTTCATTTTTTAACTTATTACGTATGCACTATTTTAAAACCCAATTCAGAAAAATATTTAAGATATTTATTGAAATTGTATAGTTGCAATTATTCAGTAGTTATCAAACTGGCTTATTTGTTTCAGATCCAACAGAGCCAGATAAAATCACAGAAGATGGAATTATGAAATTTCTAGATGACTTGGGTCTTTCACCAGAAAGTAAATTAGTTTTAATTATAGCTTGGAAATTCAGGGCAGAAACGCAATGTGAATTTACCAAGGATGAATTTATGAATGGCATGACTGAGTTAGGGTTAGTGAATTGCAATTAATTTGTCTATTTTATTTTATATAAGTTTAATATATTTAAAAATTAATGAACAATTTTATATTTACAGATCGGATAGTGTAGATAAACTTAAAGCAAGATTAAGTAGTTTAGAAAATGAATTAAGGGATTCTGGTAAATTTAAGGATTTTTACCAATTTACATTTAACTATGCCAAAAATCCTGGACAAAAAGGACTTGATTTAGATATGGCTATAGCGTATTGGAATATTGTATTAAAAGAAAAATTTCAGTTTTTAGACTTATGGTGCCAATTTTTACAGGTATGAGTTAATTAATGTGTACATTGATAAAACTATATATATATATATATATATATAAATAAAGCCAATTTTACTCCTTTAATGTTTATTAAAACTTAAATATATCTAATAAAATTATTGTTACTCATCACATCAATACTATTAAGATACAGAAAATAGTTACTTGTTACTAGTTTATGTGTACCAATAAAGTGTATTTTCTTTTAACATATTTTAAATTTTAAACTAATATATTTTTTTTATAGGAACATCATAAAAGGTCAATTCCAAAAGATACATGGAACTTACTGCTAGATTTTGCACTCATGATAAATCCTACAATGAATAACTATGATGAAGAAGGTGCTTGGCCAGTACTAATTGATGATTTTGTTGAATGGGCGCAGCCACTGGTTCGTCAGTCTCTTTAACATCTCTCTCGGTGATCATGTCAGTCTTAATTTAAAATCATTATTTATTCAGTTGCCAGCTCAGCCTGCAGCCACGGAGTGATTAAGCCTTGTCTGAAAATTCTCTTTCCGATCCTGCTCACTATATAGTGAACAAAATATTTTTTCATATAGGACAATTAAAAAGGAGATTAAAAAGTAAAGTGAAAAAAAGAAAAAAATTGTTGCTCAGTGACTGGCACTAAGGGTCTCTTCATAAATTGCAAAGCAAAATCACTCTCTCTCTCTCTTTCTCTACACACGTACACATTATTATCTATGAATACATCTAAATTTTTCTCAACAATAAAGAGAAAATGTATGCAGACATCCATTTATATGTTACATAGATAGCAATCAATAGAAATTCTGTTAATATTGAACACTGACATTAATCAAATATAAAAGAGCTCTTACATACATTACAACTTTGTAAAAAATATACAGACTTGAGTGTCATAGTCAAAAGACAGCAAGGCAAAAAATATTTGTCTGAAATTTTAATACTACTTAATGCTGTTTTGCTTAAAGCCACTATAGTCAGAATAGAAACAAAGTTGCATGTCTTTTATAATTCTGGTTAATACGTAATTTCTCTTTAAATAGTCAGCTAGAAAAAGATATTTTTGTTATGAATGTTTATAATAGATGTTTTACTTTCAAATGTGATTTAAGTGGATTTCGGAAAATTGTTTTATTTACATTTAGATGTTTAAATTACTTATTTGGCTAAACTAAAATAGAAAAACTATTTTATGGAATTGTCAAATGAAAAATGGTATTTTTGCTAAAAATCAATATTTATTTAAATATCAATTAAAAAATTTTGATATAGTTCCGATATTCCCTTAGCTATATTTTTCTTAAAATTATTTCTAAACCCTACTAAAGAATTTTCTATTATAACAAAGAATAAATTTTAATTTTCTAATAGTTTAATTATTTGTAAAATAAAATGAATATGAAAAAACTTTTTTTTTATTATAATTTAAAAAGTTACATTTTTCATAAAAATTGAAATTGTATTTTAAATTTAAAATTTAATTCAAAATATTTTATTGGTGAAAATTTCTTTAATATGGTAATTTACTATGCTTTCTCTCAATATATTTTATTATTGAAAATTTATTTTTTTTTACTTTAGAAATAATGTAAAACTGACGAAAATTGAGATTTCTTTTACATTTCACTGAGTAAAATTGTTCTTAATAGTCAAGAACATAGAGCTAAATTATGAATTTTACAAAATTAAATTTTTTTGTGTCAATCATATACAGCAAACATACACTCTGGCTGTGATCAAAACATCATGTTATGAAAGAAGAAAACTAGAATTTTTCCTTTCAAATTTGCATTTGTAAGTTTAAATTATAGGATAACAATTTTTCTGTATGTATGATATTATTACTTGCTTAAAAGTCATTTCATGTGTATAACATTTCTACATTAAGGGAATAGTGTACACATTATTTTGTGAACATTGATTGTTACACTAAATGACACTGGAACAAGGATGAAAGAGAAAGAGCAACACAATAGCATGACTGTAAACAGGACTTGAAATATCACCAAGTATATTTATATACGAAATTATGATGCAGAGATTCAGTTACTGTTTAATTTTACACCTTTTATAGTATACTTAAATGAAAAAACGAAAACAATGTTCATATCTTGTTTAGAAAGACGTAAGTTAAGGAAAATTACAAAAGCTGCTTTAGATTAAGTTTAGGTAACATAAGCTACTTATAAAAAAAGAAATACAAACAGCTAAGAGGTTTTGGTTGACTTTAATGACAAATGTTGAAACAAATTTTAAAACAGATAAATTTAATTTTTATGCACTTGTAAGAAGGCTTATTCAAAGTGACAATGAATTTTGTTTCAACATTTTCTTTAATATGAGCAAGGTTTTGAAAACCACTAGAATGGTTGTAAATAATGTAAATAAACGTGTCGTTACTCTTATCTGAAATAAATAGTTCAGTATAACTGGTTCTAATAAAGTACTACATTTCAATGATGTACACGTGAGTTTGTTATTTATAATATTTCCATATTTTTATTTAGATGAATTTTTTTATAATATAAAATTACTGTTTTATTTTCATATACATTTTGAAATAGATCTTTATTTACTTTTTCATAATATTTTGGCTACTTATTGATTTTTTTATTAGTTTGACTTAATTTTAAAGAGAAACCATGCTGTAGATTAATCAACTTTTGTATAAATTTTATGATTTATACATATTTTTAAATACATACAAGATCGTATGACTTTTTTTTATTAAGAAAATGATTTTTTACTAGATGCACCACATTTGCATTCATAGCAACTACTTTGCTTTCGAGATTGTTGATAATACAACCAAGCCAGCTCATACTGGTCAGCGTCAAGCTTATAACAGTCATGTATCACATCCTTTATGTACCAACTACACAATTCTTCTAAAGATCCAATTGGTGACTGTAAGTAATAGGGTATTTACATTTCAATTCAAAGCTGTTTTCAATTAAAATTTTCACTATCAGATAGTAATTATTGACAAAGATGCAATATGTATTGGAAAAATGTTAAAATTCACTTCTATTAGGTATCATTTTTGCATAAATCATTATAAACTTACTTGTGCTACAACTAACCCACTATTCAAATGCTTCGCACTGTTATGCCCATGTGAATCAAATAAAATCACCTATTTAAAAATATTTACATAATTAATATTGATTATGCAAAGTATTTATTATTAATTAACAGTACCTTTTTTGATTTTTGCTTAAATACAAAAAGTATTGATCTACCACAAGTAATAAGAAGCATAAATAAATCTGGTGAAATTGGATTTTTATACCATTTGCATAAAAAACTTTTTATGTTTTTGTATAAGCTTGTATCAAGGTTTTCTTGAAAAACTTTAAATTTCTGCAATAAAAACAGTTCAATTGAGTCTTTAAATCTTTTTACAGTCTGACACAGAAAATTTTCAATTAGGAAATCTAATTTGTTATTCAGCTAAATCTAAATGCTTTTTAACAATACCCATTCTTTTAATGTATTAAGTCTTTCTCCACCAAGTCTTAGAGCTTCTTCTGTATTTAAGTAAGGATGAGCTACCAATTTATTTTTAACACTGAAAGAATGAATACTGTTTCCTTCTATTATAGCTTCTGCCATTATTAGGTTGAAGTCTGCATTGTCATCATTATCTAAAATATCCAAGTCCAATTGTGCAATACGTTGGGCTACCAGTAAACAAATCAATGTGCATGCTTCACTAACTATTTAAAATGAAATAAAAGTTTTAAAAATAGGAAAGATAGTATTATTCACTCGAAAAAATGAAGTAGAAAGTAAACTCAATTTTTATTTCAACGTCAATAACGTACTTTCTTGGCCTGGTGGATAACGACTTTGCGTAAATTCTCCTTGGTACCAATATACATTAACATCGCCGGAAGTTTCTTTGAAGTAGTTAGGAAAGCCTTTGTTAAAAAGCGGTGGCAAGGTCATTATTTTTTCGAAGTAATTTTTAAGTTTCATATAAATTAAAATTTTGCATTCATTTTTATGGCATGTTTCATTTCCGAATTTAATTTTTAAAAATAGGAAAGGTCACTTAAAATTTTGTTATCGAAAGATTTTATTGATGAGGAAAGTTTGTTAATAAATTTTACTTAGCCGTCCATATTGGTTGTGTTTGACAATCCGATTGTCAATTTGAAATTTCTATTGTGCAAATTTAAATTTGGCGCCATGATTATCAAATGAGAAACTCGAAATAAATTATAACGTAATTTCGTAAAATAAACATGTTTTTTCGAATGAAAGAAATTTAAAAATATAATTCTAATGCAAACAATAAGTTCAATAACTTCTTATTATTTATTTCAAATTACGAACAATTATGAAAGATAAGGTGTTATGACCAGAACCAGAGCAGACCTTTAGCAGACGCACTGGTTGATCTAGCAAGATGGCAGCAGCCAGGTTGAGCTCGAAGATCAAAGAATTAAGAATTTTGCTGTGCCAAACATCGAAATCCAGCGAAGGGGCGAGGTAATTAAACAATTTCGATCTTATTTATACGTGGAAGTCATAATTTTTCTGAATTACCAAAAAATTTGCTAAATTATAAGGAAATACATGTTTTGTAGGTTATACTTAAAGTTTTCAAATAAACGTTCTAATTTCAGAAATTTTATTAGTCAGCATTACGTGACTATTAAAAAAGCAAATCCCAAGCTTCCTATTTTGATCAGGGAATGTTCAAAAATCGAGCCAAAACTCTACATTCGTGCCGGTAAGTTTATCATTTGCAAATATTATCAGTGACTTACTCTTTGGCGTATGAGATAACACCAATATAAATTTTCAGAGTATGGCAAGGAAACATGTATTCCTTTAGCAAATCTCAAGTCAGATGACATTGTACAGAAGTTCCAACAAGCAACATCAGTTTCATAATGAATTTTTTGTTTTAAATATTTAAGTAAATATGTATGATAATTTATAGTTTTCAAATAAAATAGCCTGTTTACAGTTACTGTTATAAACCGGTAAGAGTTGTTTTTCTTAATTAATCCAGTCAATGATTTTTTTAAAACGTTTATTTAGAAATATGTTTTTGTGAACATGATTAAAAATAACATTAATTAATAGAATATATTTTATTCTCTTTGCATGTGATTTTTACAAATAATTTTGTAATTAGCCACTTGATTGGCTATAATAGTTAGAGGAACATTTTTATCTACAAAAATAATATTTGGTGTCGTCTCTAAGAGATAGCTCTTATACTTATGCGCAGTGTTCACAAGTTAACAAGAAATACATTTACAATCATTATTTGTAATATCATTTTTAATTTTAATTAATATTTAGTCAGTTTAATCGAATTTTGGTAGTCCGAATTCTTCTGGTTTGAAGTCTTCTAAACTTTTTAGAACTAATGTTGCTTTTTCTGTGTATTTTGTTGGTAAATGTGGGTCTGGTACCATCACAGTTTGCATTCCAGCACTTAATCCAGCTTGTACTCCATTTGGTGCATCTTCAAAAACAAGACACTGGAAAAAAAATGATGTTTTTAAAAAATTTTTATTATTTTACTTCACTAAATTTCATTTTGATTTGTTCAAACCTTAGATGGGTCAGGTGAATCTGGGAATCGTTTTGCAGCAACTAAAAATATGTCTGGATTGGGTTTCCCTTCTTTGACTTCTGGGTCTGAACCACCAAGCACTTTATGATGGAATAGGTCGAAAACCTCTGTTAAGTGTTTGGTTTTTAGTGCAAAACTTTCAGCACTGGAACTTGTAGCTAGTGCTATAGGAATATTGTGTTTCTTCAAATGACGTAAAAGTGCCTCCGCACCTATTTACAAAAAATTATTAATATGTTACTTATTTTCTGCAGGATTATTATAAATATATGCAAAAGCTATAAAGCTATTAATTGTGTAATGATTAACAGACGATGACCGGTGCCAACTTATGTAACCTTAAGTTTGTTGAATGAACATAATAACAGATTAAAGAATGATAAATTTGTCTTACTCCTGAATAATAGTCTGATTAGAGAATGAAAAATTGCTAAAACATAAATTGTATTTTTTTGCATTAGAAAAAATATGAACATGAAGTAAAAATGTGTTCTCATTCTCAAGTTGTACACATATTTCTTCTTCCATTGAAATTTTTTTATTAAATTATTGAAATATAAAATGATAATTACAGTCTTTTTCAAGAAGAAATTTTTGTTAGTTTTGTTTGCAACTACTATTTTCAAGCCCTAGCATCTGAATTTTGATTTTATTGTCAGAAAGAATTCTTAATTTTTTTTTTAATGTATATTTATGATTGAGATATGAATTCAAAATTTTAAGGCTAAATTTTATTTAGTTATTTACCCCACGTGCATTAATTATTGATAAAAGACAATATAATTAGAAAATTTTTGTGTCAGTAAAATAAAAATTGATAACATTGACAAAAAATATTTAAATATAAAATAAAATATTTAAATTATTCCAAAAATATTTTCATTCAAAAGCATATATATTTTTCCAACATAAATGAATTTTGAAAAATAATAGTAAATATAGCAATCCAATGATTATGAATACTATATTGCAAAACAAAAATAACAAAGCTGCAGCTTTTGGAAAGAAATAAAACTTTTTTAACCTGGCATCATTTTTACGTCAATAAAATATTCTTTCTGCAAACGGTGATAAAAATCCTGAAACTCATCGACGCTTAAGGGCAACTTGTAATGATTTATAATAAGACCGGCACCAACGCGTTCAGGTCTTCCCAGCACTTGAAAGGCCAGGTCTCCTCCATAACTGTAGCCGTACTTCTCACAGATAGTACCGTAAATTTTCTTGTACACTGATTCTGAATCTGCAGAGCATAAAGCGAAAAAGGCATATTAAAGGGTTAGAAAAACTCAAAATCACCTGGAAGAAGTTTAGTCGTTGGAAATATTTCATTGTAGTCAGCAAGCAATCGCTTTAGTAACTCTTCTGGCTTCATTGGTAATTCAAAAGTGTCTATTATGAACTGCACAAGCTGATGAGTATGAAATCCCATGGTAGTTGCCTTGTGGTTCCATGTAAATTCTTTACCATAAGGCTTAAGGATACGATTAAAAACAGTTGTATACAGAGCCTCTGTATCTGTGAAATTATCACAAGATTGATTGTTTTTAATAAAATATAAATTAATCTATTAAAAGTTTGTAGACCTAGGATAGGAACAGAATTTTAATAGTTTCAAACTTAACAAATATTTTAATAAATTTTTATATTTGTATATTTTATTTTTTTTCATTCAAAAATCAAAAACAAACATAAAATGTAAATCTAACACATTTCATTTACAAACTCTTGTTTTAATCCATGAAATAAACAATTTCATAATTATTCATAGATATTATATTATCTTGTGTATTACATCATACAAGTTATAGACAATGTGGAAAATTTGTAAGAGACGAAAATTAGTTCAAGATTATAATTTTATAATAAACAATTTTTTCAAGAAATAAACATTAGAGAAAATCTGTTTTAGGTATATTAGTGTCAATTAAATTTATTTGCATGTTTTCAATATAATCATTTATAAATAATTTTATTTATTAATTTAAACTGAACTAATAATTTAAACTAATAATTTTCTAAAGGATTAAACACTAAAAAATTCATAATAGATATAAAATAACAATAAATCAAACTCCCAAATAAATTACTTAAACTTATTGCATGTCAAGTCACAGATTATTTAATATAAAGCAATAGTCACTTGATAACTGTAACTGCATGGCCAAATGATTCAATTTAAGCATCGTAAAATATATAATACAAAGATAATGACATCTTCCTCAATGAGATGCAGTAACTTTACAATCAATCTAGTTCACAAAGGATTGGTAAACACAAAAAAGCCGCTTTGTTCTTAACAAATAAAATTAAACCTCAAGAAAAAAAAAATTAAATTCGGAGCCAAAAAAATCACGTCGCGTATCAACAGTTACATCATAAACAAGGCAAAACTAGTAAGCGAATTGATTGCTATACTGTGCGCGCATGCGACAGCAATGGCCACTTGGCATTGACACCTCGGCAGCGCGCGGTAATTGCAATCATCCCGCTAATCACCTATCAAGTCATCGTTCAAAGTTCTTCTCAATAAAAAATTTCATCATAAAACTCAACTATAATCCAACTGCTCGTATATACAACCGTATCAGAATTCTCGCGAGCCTACGAAATGCCATTCATAATACGTGCAAACTCTATACATGAAAATTCTCAAAACTTCTGCTGATTTAACATTTTCACTAATTACACGTATAATTATTCGATATAACCGAAATATTTCGCAATTCCATTATGAGCTTGCAGATAGTTTCGAACGAGCCCGCGCACTTAATATCTCCCTCATATATCTATACATAAGTATCACATCCAGCGCGAAAAATTCCACTGTACCCACGAGGTCTCTATACTTACTAACGCACACGACCTTCTCTTTTTCTATACTTATACTTTCACGCGCTCGTCGGCATCGTGTTGTTATACTCACTTATCAGCAGACCATCCATGTCGAAGATACAATGCGTGACAGGGTTGAACTTGGCCATCCTGGATGAATTTCCTTTATGGTCCTTGGCAGTGGAATATACAGACAGACAGACGCAAAGTGTCAGGCAGTAGGTATATATATGTGAGAGGGTAAGTATATGTATATGTTAGAAAGGGAGGGAAAAATGATGTTATATATGGATGGAAAGAGCGCGTGTGCTATGCTGTCGTCTGCGCGACTACTGAGCGACTGTGCCGGCGAAGGTCGCGGCCCCGGTAAGCATATATAAGCACCCCGGAAGAACGCGCGCGCCATCTCTATACCCGCTGAAGCTCTTAAACGAATAGAGAGAGATAGATAAAGAGAGCTAATATATAGATAAGCTGATATGATTAGGAATCGCCAGGGTATATACAGTGTGTATATGTATCCGATGCAGCTGTTGTTCCGAAGATTCGTAGCTGAATTCGGATGATCGATAACATCATGTATACGTGCGCTTTCTGCTCAAAAACCATATGACGTGATTGTGGTTTCGGAGCTTTCCGCACGCAGGCCGCGGTTATCTATCGTATCATGGTTATAGAGTAGTTTATTGTTTGCACGTAGATAAATAACAATATATATATGGACAATGTAGTATACGCGTGCGAATAGATTTTACCGGCTGATATAGGAATTCGGAAAACTGGAATTGTTGCTCACTCGTGTTATTATAGTCTAATCTCGAGACATAGAGGAACACAAATGGAGAGTTCCGAGATTCCGACAATTTTGTTGATTTGAATTCCTGACGTACGCGGGTATACAGACGTATACGCGCAGTAATGTATAATATAAGTACGTATTTTATCGGAGCATCGCGGTGGAAAATTAGTCAAAGGCCACGTATAGACGCTATAGTTTTACATATATATATATATACATAGCGGTAACGAAATTGTTTATTTTATTGCAGTATAGGTATATATACGTGTATACTCTTACTACTAGGCAACGGCGAAAGTCTTCGATCGCATAATATAATCGCACCCCTCGGCTTGCCGAGCGCACGTTTATATATATATATATCTATATATTGTTATGTATATATGTGTATATTCGTTAAACACGAAGCGATGCAGGGATGCAGTATGTTGTGAATGGAAGTGTGTGCATACGGAGAATGGGCTTATTGTGTGATATATCTCAATTGGGACTAATGACTATAGGAGCGATTACACGCGTCGCGGAGACTTATTACACGCGGCGTGCGCGCGCGTGTGTATACTATACGCGGACCCTATTTCTTTATTCGCGTTCCAAAGGCTATTGATGAATGGGACGTCTGTGGATATTTCAATTTGACGTATGTGATTGTATCTAGGTGCTTGCTCTAAAAGCGAAAAAGTTTCTCAAAAAGATAATCTTGTTGATTTAATAGTTTGTCGTTTTCTAAATATTCTTTTGTTTGAAAAAAGTCATATGTTTGTTTTGTTGTACGCGTTAAAGGTTTTGCGACTATATATTGATGTATAAATATATAAGTCGAAGGTGTAATATAACGCAATGGTGAAATTAAAGTTAAGTACTGTTGACTATAGGTATAATATGCGCAGAGCACAGGTCGGAACTACGACTAACTAAAAAACTATTGAGACATATATATATATATATATATATATATATGTAACATACGTGTATGCAAATGTTATAGCGATTTTAAAATTTTTAAAATAGATTGAATATTTTCAGTGTTTTTACCACGTGTATTTTTTTCAGAAAACGGAGTTAAATAATAAATTTTTAACAAAAATTTTTTGATATCAGCTACTAATTCTCATCTATAAATATAATTAACAAGTAGCAAGATTTAATTGTTTATAGGTTCCAGCACATTTTTTTAAATAACATTGAATTGTTTCTTATACTAATTTATAGTTAAGGAAAAAAAATAAGATTTTCGAAATTAAAATTAAGATACAAAAAAAATTAGAACATTGCACGACTTATTTTTTAATGAACAATATCTGCATTTGTAGATATTATAAAATTTTTCTTCTTTAAGATCTATACAGATAGATATAATCCATCACATAATTAGATCTTAACATAAAAATTTGGTTTTACATCTTGGGATAACTACCTTAGATATACGTCTGAACTGATTCTCGTATCTAAATATTTCTGTCAACATTTATAAAATATAGAGAAATTGCTTTAGTAAGTTATAAAACTAGTTTTGGATTTTGTATATCTGTTTTATGAGAGCTATTATTATTTCTTACATGAGAATACATTTCGTGCATATTAAAGAGGTAAGTAGTAATTGACGAAAATAGTCAGACACTGTTAACGATTTTCATAGTGTACATCGCTCTATTTTTATATATTGTTCGAGACCTCATTTTATTTTATGTATTCTTAACTTAGAATCTACTGTACTATATACATAATATTATTCTGTTTGCAAAGGAATTCAATGGTGTTTTTATTTACCGCTCATGAAATATCACAGCGACGTTGCGTCAACCCGACTCAAATGTATTCTAACTGTACCAAACTATATCAAGATACTAAAACCGGTATATCGTATATAGCTGTATTGAATTCGTGAAACTTTAATAGTGATCATCCAATCCTCAAAAAAACTGTGAGAAATTTATTTATATCTTTATTTTTTAGTTAGTTCATCAAAGAAACCCGAAAATATTTTTTCAGCAAACATCACCGGATGACTTTATGTAAATTCTTTTGATGCCAATACCGGTTTCATGGAAAATTTCTATATAGCCGAAGCAGTCGCATACTTAAATAAAAAAAACGGTTTTGAGTTCGAAAGTAAGAGCAAGTCTGGGAAAACTTTCACGTAATATATTGTTACAGTTTGTTACAGCTGTGTAATAAACATTGTATTTTACCTTAAGAGAACATAAATTTATAAAAATTCTAAAATAAATATTTACGCGGCACTACCATTTTTTGTTATATCAACTTTTAATAATCAAAATGATAATAACAATTTTCAACTAACTTACTTTTTACGTACTTTCAAGACAATTTTTTAATAAATATAATTTCTCATTTATATTTTTTATTATAATTATTTGATTTCTAGCAATTATTAAAACCTTCATAAACAAATTCAAATATCGCGCCCTTTCGTGCTGTAAAAAACGTAAGTAAAATACGCGCCACACTATCACACTCTCGACTCCCCCACACACACGTAAAAAGCTCAACTCCGATCTCTCGTCTCGTGTGTCGTGCGTCGTCGTCGTATACTGTACACGGCGCGCCAGATATCATCGCGCTATATACACTTATCAAAAGAGTAAAAAACGCGCTCCATCGCGACACCAGCTTATTGTCTCTTTCGTATATATCCGCATCATCGGGCGGTCTATACAAGATATAGGCAGAGTGTGCGTGTGATGGCACCAGCGCTGCCGTGCTTAAGTATCGTCAAAACTGACGCATCGGGATCGTCGTCCGCGTCACCGAGGAGTCGGCTGCTGCTCGCCTGAGTATCCATCCATCATCCTCATCGTCGTCGAGAGAGAGAGAGAGAGAATTGCGCAACGCGCTCGCTCGCGCGCGCGTTTTCCTCCTCGTGTTGTGCGTGTGCAGTGTGCAGCAGCGCAGTGTGCAGTTTTGGAGAGAGAGAAAGAGAGAAGAGAGCAGAAGATCTGCGAGAGAAAGCTGAGCGGAAAAACTGGTAGATCGAGAGATGGTTAGTTTCTTTTTTTTTTGGAGGTTTTAAAATACATATTTTTGTTTTGCGCTTAAACGTACAAGTACGTGTCGTTTGCCTGTGTACATACTGAGTGCGCGACGCACATATAGGAGAGATAAGGCGTGTCTGGCTGGACGACTGATTAGAAGCTTATATTTAGACGAGCCGCGCATATGTCTGTGTATGTGCGTGTTTACGCCCAGAGAGATTGTACTTTTGGGCCTCCACTATAGTAGCTCTACCTTGACTTTGAAGGGAAGAAAGATTAGGAGGTTAGCAGAGACTGAATGGCAGTTGCTCACTTAGGGTTTGTTATGTGATCGATGCATATGACTTGGATTGTAACTTTAAAAAAATGTTGTATGGAAATTGCAGGTGTGTTGTGTGGAGAAGGTTAACAATCCCTAAAACCTGTTCTATTGTTTTGGTAGTGTAGGTAATCTAGAAATGAATCAGTTTAGTATAGTCCTTGAAGTTAAACAAACTACTCTGCTGTATTGTGCATCATAGTTAATGAGTCATTGATTGCAAGAGAATGAGTGTAAGCTGAGATGTGTGATGAGAATTTGGCTTGAAAGAGAATGCTTGCTTATATGGGCATTGTTTATCTTGGAGAGCAAACGCATGAAACAGAGGGATTTGATTTCATTCAGTTCAAATTCTATGATAATTGAATCAAGTTTGATATAAACTTATCTGTTGTCCAGAGTAACTGATATCTCATACAAGCAACAATATAAATGATTTTTTTTTTATGAAACTAAAATACACAAATTAAAAAAAAATTAAAATATTTTAAGATATGAAAATGAAGTATTTATTTGACTGTTATATTTGAAACAGGACGACGATGACCAGTACCAGTCTGGTTACGATGTGGGCTCTTTTCCAAAAGATTTTGGATATACGCCTTTTGATGGTGACGGTGATGGCTCTGCAGGTCCATTGACTGGTGACCAAAAACCCAGGATACTTCTAATGGGCCTTAGACGGTAAGTAGTTCGAGAACTTGTTAACAAAATTTTATGCAATGACTAATTTTTTTCTATTTTATTAGGAGTGGAAAATCTTCGATACAAAAAGTAGTCTTTCACAAAATGTCTCCTAATGAAACACTTTTCCTAGAAAGTACAAATAAAATCATCAAAGATGATATCTGCAATTCAAGTTTTGTACAGTTCCAAATATGGGATTTTCCTGGACAAATAGATTTCTTTGATCCCACATTTGATAGTGATATGATTTTTGGAGGCTGTGGAGCTTTAGTCTTTGTCATAGATGCACAAGATGATTATATGGAAGCTCTGAACAAGCTACATCTAACAGTGACAAAGGCTTATAAAGTCAATCAAGCTATCAAATTTGAAGTTTTTATACACAAAGTTGATGGATTGTCAGATGATTATAAGATGGAAACTCAGAGGGATATTCACACTAGAGCAAATGATGATTTGATTGATTCAGGTACATAAATTGTTATTCATAGACCTAAAATGTGTGCATAAAAATTAATATAAAAGATTTAATATTTTTTATATTTTAGGATGTGATCAAATTCATCTAAGCTTTCATTTAACGTCAATTTATGACCATAGTATATTTGAAGCATTTAGCAAAGTTGTACAAAAGTTAATACCACAGTTACCAACACTCGAAAATTTACTAAACATACTAATCTCAGTAAGTTGAATCTAACTTTATTATATTAAATAAATAATTTCAAAAATATTCTACGTATTTTTATTTTTCGTAGAATTCAGCAATAGAAAAGGCCTTTCTTTTCGACGTTGTGTCGAAAATATACATCGCGACGGACAGTTCCCCTGTTGATATGCAAAGTTATGAACTCTGCTGCGATATGATTGATGTCGTAATCGACGTTTCTTGTATATATGGGTGAGTGAAAAATTCAATTGGATGCAAGATAACTTGTTGAAAGACTATCCACATACTTTTTGTAAACTTGTATACTAAATATAAAGATAAAGTATTGCTTTTTTATTGATGTTCTTATAAATAGAGCTATGATTATTTTCATTTATTAATACTTTGAAATTACTCTTCACACAATCTTTACAAATTTGGCAAAAAAGTTGTTTTTAACGTTTTTATTTATCATTCTGATTCATTGTTATTCATTTTCAGGCTGAGAGAAGATGTAGAAGCAGCTGCATTCGACAGCCAGAGCTCTAGTTTAATTAAGCTAAATAACGGAACAATTTTGTATTTAAGAGAAGTAAATAAATTCCTCGCCCTCGTTTGCATTTTAAGAGAAGATAACTTCGACAGACAAGGTAACGAACACTTCATCTACCTCCAAATAAATACTCCAAAGTCTTGAATAAAAACTAATCATTTACCTCTAATAATTGACAGGCGTAATCGACTATAATTTCTTGTGCTTCCGCAATGCGATTCAGCAAGTGTTCGAGCTGCGTAACAAGGCGCTGGCCGCGGCAACGAACAATAGCGGCGGTGCCACCAGTACGGCCAACAACAATCACTCGACCTCGCCTGTAAGCAACAACCTGGGCTCAGACCAGGTAGGTCCTGGTAGTGCCGGGACGAGTGGAATCGCCACGCAACCCCTGACGACGACGCAACAAGTCGTGGCTGGTAGCAGCAGTGGTGGCACTGGAGCGCCCACTCAGAACGGCACGATCGTCCTAGCGCAGAGCTAACCGACCGAGCGCCGTCGTCGACAGGAGCCGGTTGACGTTTTCATGGGCAGAGAGACGTTTTAAAAGAAAAAGAAAGAGGTCGCGTTGTACTTTTGCCGTATTTCACGGAAAGGTTGCGAAAAGATGTTTACTGACCGAGTAAAAGTAATCTGATACAATGAGTACTGTCGGGTCTAAAAGTGTTCGTATATTTGTTTCCTGTGTGGTACTTTAAATGTTTATTGAATGATGTTTGTTTTTCTTATTTTTCGCGTTTCTGAATTGTATTTTGCAAAAAAAAAGTTAAGTATGAGTTCACCAACCTTCAATAAATATAGAAGTAGTTTAGGATTTTGTTAGCAATTATGCATGGAAGTCGCTTCTTTAGGCGGTACAATTTTCATGTCTTAAACAAAAAAAAATACTAATCAAAAATACTGTTCTAAAATTGCGTGCATGTATGTCAAACAGTAGCAAAATTAGAGGTATCCAAATAGAACTGTGAATAATCGTACATACTAGCGATAAATTACTCGGGCCATAAAAATAGACTCGCGCATCTCTTTTTCTAATGTCGAAATTTTCAAGCAAGTGTGATTCTTAAATACTATCAACATTCATTGTTAGTGGCCTAAAAAGTGACGTATCGTGCTTCATAACTAGGTCAAGAACTCGGAGAAGAAAAGGAGAGAAAAAAATTGACAAAACATAGGTCGTAAGGTAGTTACGTTTAGAGAATTTCCGTTATGTAAGTGTTGAAAAAAGTGTGTTATGTGAAGAGAATCTCTTGCCGACCCGTAGAGACATGTGTGTATCGATTGTAATGAAAGGGGGGAAAAGAACGCACTCACAACAAGCGCTCTATCTATATATATGTACACTAATTGTAACAAATAACCGATGTAACTAATTCAAGGATGAAAAGAAAAATTGTATATATACGACATAATATAGTGTGTCATACCGCCTATACATTCTAATAAACAAACTTGTGTCGTGAGAATCCCGCTCTAGAAATCATCAACGTCGTCGTCGTCATCGTCGTCGCTTGGAAGCCTTGATTCCTCGATGACCTGGGATAGGGCGACCCCAACGGCCGACGACGAGGATGATGAAACGAGGGAGCGTTGGAGCAGCTCGCGTTGCCGGTGTCGGCGCAGATACGCGAACGCCCGGTCGTACAACTCGTTACTGCTCGAGGCTCTCGGTGAATGCAGATCAAGACTGAATCGCGCGCGAATTGGATTATAATAAATGCACAGATACATGTGGAATTATTTTTGTGGAAAAATCGAGAATTTATGATTAACGCACAATATATTATATATTTTCTTTTATTTTATTTTTTTCAAAAGGCAACGTCTGTTTTTACTGTGACATCGAGCATACCTATATGCGTTTTAGCATCACGACATGATAATATAAATAATAATTTTCGTGTATCTTTCTTTAATTGGATATGCGTTATAAAGTTTCTTTAGAGTTAATTATTAGGCATAGAATTAATTTATGCATCTACATAAAATAAAAGTCACATATGAGTTTATTAAATAATAGCCTTATTTTTACTAATATATATGTACGAAAGTAAACCAAATATTTGAACATTGTATATGAAATTCAAAAAATTTATTTTGTATATTAATATTTTGTCTAAAAAATTAATAAAAAAAAGTTGTAACTAAAGATAATTGTTAAAAAATGAATTGTTTTATTTATTAGATTTACGAAGTAAAAGTTGGAAAATGTTTATGACCACAAAAATATTTCTATCAAGCTGCTTCGTAAAATTTTTTTTATCAATAAAGTTAAATAAGCTCCTAATTTTTTTTGATAATAACTTTACGAGTGACCGATAATAATGCTGCTTTAACGTTACGGGTATGTACTCTGTCATTCTGTGCTGCGAAATCGTCCTAGGAAGTCTTATAGGTATCCCGGAAGGCGGAAAACTTTGATGAGCTATCTCGTTGAGGATGTTCCTGCCAAAATCCGTTATTCGATCCTTCATCATGCGGATTTTCTTCTTTAGCGCAGGAATGACTGGCAGTAGAATCTTATCTGCAAGTGATGGGAAAAAGGAATTTGAGGAAAATAGGATGGGGAAGAAAAAAATTGTCACTTCACACTGAAGTTTTTTAAGTTTTCTTTTTCACGTCAGTTGAAGTCAAGGATTTTTTTTAGAACGAATGATAAAAAAACTTTTAGCAAAAAAATAATTTTATTTTACAAAAAAGTATACAAAAAATTAAACCATCGACGCAACTTTCGTATAATGAAATGGCGATGAGTTTTCCAGCGATTGATTATTAAATAAGTGTTATGTACAAAAATAAAAACAAAAGTCTTAACAAACATGTTAAATTATTAAAGATTCTACTCTAGATGAATATTTTTTTAGACACGAAAATGTTATATATAGTGATTCTTCTCTCATTATGCCTAAATGAGATTCTTTTGCGATGCGTGTATAGATTAAAAAATGCTGCTATTCTACGAGAATAAGCCAGGAATTGTTATTTGTGTGTGTATGTCTCTATTAAGTCGACGGCATACTGCAATTAAAGGCAGAACTCAAACCAGTCACTGCAAACAAGGTAATAAACAAAAAATTCAATTAGTATAAATTATTGAAATACTTTGAAAAATATTTGTGCAATGAATTATTGTTCAGTTGTAGTAAAAAAATAGTCTTGTAGTTCATACATAAAAAATCATGAATGTTCAAAAAAAAATTTTTGAAGTATGAAAAATTTGTTATTTAAAAAAATAACATGCAAAATTGTAAACGTAAAAATGATTTTATTACTAAAGAATGTTATTTGAATAAAAATAATGATAAAATATATTATAAATAACATTTTTTTATAACGAAAAAGTGCCAAAATAGTTTATAGAATGTTAGTGAATGTCAAATAGAATAAAATTTAATTACGATTTATTTTTGATTCATTGCACAAAAATGAACTACTAAAAAAAACTACGAAAAAGTGTTAAATTTAAAAAAGCATGCAAAATATACGTTACGATTTTAAATTTTACTGTAACTTTTCGCGTCAAATAATTAACGAATGTTTATTTCTTTCTCCAATATGAGTACACTAAAAAATATTTAAATATTGTTGTATATCAAATTATCGTCTCGCTCTTACGTATTGTTTGATATCTAAAATATAACGTTTGCTCTCTTTTATATATATATAATTCTCTTATTAACTATATACCATTATCAAAAAAATAACAACTTTCCAACAATTTTGTACTTTGGCAGAATTACCTTGTCATGAAATATACATAAACCAAAATGAAATGTTCTATATAATGCATCATAATTAATTCGAACAGATTTAGACAAAAAAATTACTCCTAGTTGAAAACGAAACTACAGATCTTATCTTTCAGTTACTTGACACCCTTGAAAATAAAATTGACTCTCCTACACTTTGCCCACCCCCTCATTAGCCAACTCCTCGAGTCTCTCAGCTATTGTACGCGCGTCGTCGTCGACGAGGCGCGGTCTTAGCTGTGCAACGTACTGGAGCAGCTCATATGCAAGCTCGGACTTACGGTAGTCGGCGTCCTTGTGCTGCACGGCGCTGTGAAGACCGAGTGCCAGGTACGTGTGGTACTTGACGTAATCGTTCTCGAGTTGATCGAGCGTCTTTCCGATGAAAGACAGCGAGTTCGGCCGCCAGTGCTTGCGAATGTCCTCGCACATTTCCAGAAGCTGTAGAAATATGGTTTGTTTTCTTTGTTAAAATAACAATGTATTTTATGTGATTTTTTATCTTATTGTTGGTGAAGAATTTGTCTTTATTTATAAATTAAATAAGGAAACATAAGTTTTTTCTTGTCTTTTTGTGGTTGAAATTTACTTGAGTAAATAAACAATGTAAAGGAAAATTGAACGAATCAAATATAAAAAAAGTAATTAGATGGAAATACCTTGTATATTGTGCGTGTTAAATCATCGAATTTTTCATTTTGAAGACAGTGTTCGTGTACGTTATCCATATATTCATTATGAACTGTAAAATCGAGAATAGTAAATCATTAATTTTATAATAAATTTAATTTAAATTAATTATTTAACGCGGTAATACAAAAAAAGATAATACTTGTTACTATTGCTTCCAGATTGTTTGCTTGAGTTAGATCTTTCTCTAATGTACTACCTAAACTCAGCAAAACCTGTCCCGACAAATATGCATGAATAGATCCAACGGCGTGCAACAACCAAAACCTTAAACTTTCGAGTCTTCGAATGTGGAAATGTTGAACGACGTCTACAGTTGTTAACTGGCTTGTACCTTCTAAATCTGAGAAGTAAATTAAATAAGCATCAAATTAGGAATAGGCAATGAAAAATATTTTATTTAAAAAATATTTCAAGATTTACCAGAAAATCTCAAAGTGTTGAGTGTCCACAGGGCCCACTTGAGTTTCAGTTCAAATCTAAAGATTTTATTATATTTGTCAATGGCCTCTTCGGTCAGCAACATATTAATAGGCCAGCCCGCTGCATAGTGTAGCTTTATGCCATTTACAGCTTCAAGAACTTTGGTAGTCCTGATATTTGATACTGTAATGGACCATCTAGAACTTGTGTCTGGCCATTCTTGAGATAACACTTCTTCTAGTAAGCATGTAACAAAATAAGCATTGTTCCACACACCACTGGATTCAATCTAATAAAAAAAAGCATCAATGTAACATGAAAAGAGTTTGTCCTAGAAAAATCACATAGTTTTTTTTTTAACTGACCTCAGTAAAAATAAGTTTACAAAATTTGTTCATAACATGACTGGTTTCCATCATATAAACCGAGCGCATCAATTTAAGCTGCGACTCCAATTTGTATTCTCTAATTAAAATATCTTTGACTAATTTACTCGCACCGCTGAATTTCAATTCTAATATTTTGTTCACTGCACACTCGAATATCTTTCTCCAAGGTAAAACCATTTCCGACTTTGTCAAGTGCTCGAAAGATACGAATGCCTCTGTATCTTTCCTACACTCTGCATACTGACTGGAACTACAACTTTTCGCGTCCACGTCGTCGTTACCATTGTTAGATTCCGATATAATGAAACTTTCCAGCGCTTTGGTGAGGAAAAGATTATTGGAGGTCGATACCTGTTGCATTACATTCTGTTCAATATCAGAATCGCATATTGACGGTAACGGAATTTCAATTATTTTTGAAGCAGAATCGGTTGAGTCGCTAAAGCCTAAGTAATCGTACTTTGAACACGCGGCTAGAATTTCTTTCAAACATTCTTCATTCAATGTTGTTTTGGCAACTGTAAAATTAAATTTATTCTAAATTAACGAAATGTTGACGTTAAAGTTTTAAATGTAAATCAAATGAATTACCTTTTTCTTGGTCCATCATATCCCAAAGATCAGAGATACGATCTAACGCAACAAGAAGTTCAATACTTCGACCCATTTGGTACACTTTCCGTAATAATACTTGCATAACTGGATCCTTCAAACACAATGGGTCAAGATCTCTAGACATGAAACCTTCTAAAGGTCGACTGTCCTCTCTAGAAACACTATCTGTAGGTCTGAAAAAAATCAAAATTTTTAATTGAATGTGTTTAACAAAAAATAAATGGTATCTGAATTAATTATTCAAGTAAAAACTTACTCAGCACATTTAACAATGATAAATTCATCTCTCCAATCTTCTAATCTTCCTTCGCTCAACCAAACATTTACAATGTTAAGGTATACTGAAAGAGTTGCTAAATATAAACTGGCACATAGATTGATTGTTTCATGGCTACTTGAATTTTGCATTTTAAAGTATAAACTTGATATTAACTTGGAAGCACATTGTGAGTTTGTTGATTTCTCCCAATCCTCGATAACAGATTTATGTATTTCAAATACGATTCTTATCCTATCTAAAAACCTTTTCAAGGTTTTTGATATAGAAAGAAATGTTTTTTGGCTATCTGCAATATTTATATAATAATTGTTAAGTATTTCTTGAGTATAAAGAAAAACTTATCAACCTACTTTGTTTCATGATTTCAATCTCAAATTCAACAAGGCCTCTTTTTATATGCAATAGTTCCTGCTGTAAGGCCATTGCGTATGCTTCATAAGTCAAAGGAGGCTTACGACCTTGAAGTGAAGAAGCACTTCCTTTGAACAAATTTTCCAGAAAATTGTCCATTTCTCGTACCATTGTGAAATACTGACAATATGATGACAGCATACTTTTAAAAGCTACCTATTACAACAGAAAAAAGAAATATACAGTATAATTTGTTATAAAATATTATGTTTTCAGAAAAATTATAATATGAACTTACTGTAGTTAAACTAGGAATTGATACTTCTCTTATAGAAAATTCAGTTTCATTTTCTTCTTGAAATAAAGCCATTGGAGATATTGCATGAAACATCCACAATATTTCTCTGCAAGCTTGATACTCGCTAAGTGTCCCAATAATTTTATTGCTCTGCAAAGTATTTTTCCGCCAAATTTCATAAAGATGGGCATCATGGAAATGACTATCTACTTTGTGCTGATGCCAATCTAATTCATTCCACCATGTATTTTGCGTGTTTGATTTCAGCCAATTTTTAGATACAATTTCTTGTGGTAGCTTTTTAGGAACTTTATGTGGTAAATCTTTAATATTATTGACAGATACATTTGAAGAAACTTTTCCATTGATACCAGATGATTTTTTTCTGCTTTGTAATGACAAATTTGATTGGCCATCAGTTTCATCATTAGTCCAATCCTAAAATATAAAATTATATTACAATACATTTTTAATAGTTTACTTTTATCAAAAAGTCAATAAATAAATTCATTTGAAAAAGAATTATTTATTAGCTATGCTAATCATTGATTTTTATTTTTAGAATAATCATACTTCATTAAAAAATGAAGCATTTTAATTTTTAATGTAAACTTCAAAAATGAACGGCAAATAAAGAATAAGAAAGCTTAATGAAATAATAACTTACACTTTCACTATCACTATCACTTTCATAATCACAAAAGAATTCCTCCTGTCCTTCTTTCAAATATTGTGCCCAATCAATCTCTTCAGATTTATCATCTTCAGCTGTAACTGTTATATTTTGACTTCGATCTCTACCTGACTGTAAACTAGAACTACATGTCTCAGACTTATTAGTTTCATTAGCTAAATTGAGCAGTAGAGAAAGTAAGGACCATTGAACATCATATTGTGGATGCCTTTCAAAGTCAAAACTTGTCAAGAAGGAGTTGACAAGATCCTGAAATTCCTTTGCAACATCATACTTTCCATGAATTTGGAATTTTTGTATTATTTCCTCGATTTCTTTCTTTACTGCGTGGCTATTAACAGATAAGTAGCGATGATGTTTAATTTGAGACAATGTAAAACGTTCACATATTTGAAAGCCTTCTTCTCCTTCCTGTAAAATTATTAATACATTATTATGTGTAGAAAAAAAGGTGTGAAATACATAACTATGCAAATGGTTTCCATTGCACAATATACATTTTATTAATTTGAATTAGATTAATAGATTATGAAATTTGAAATAATTCGCAAATGTTATCTAATAATCTTTAGTTAAAAAAAGAATGTGAAAAGATTTAATCAAGTATCAAAAAAGTAATCAAGGTAAGGTTAGCCCTACAGAAATCAATTAACTTTACCTCGAAACCACTGATTGCCGTGATCAAAAGCTTCAAATCATTGTGAATGTCCGTCAGTGTCTTCGTTCCCATTTTATTATCTTTTATCGCATCACATAATCCCAATTAATAAAATGTATTTACAAACAAAGACAATTATATGTATATGTACAATTTTGTTCAACGAACATCGCGTAAGATAACACTAGGGCGGGCCTAACCTCACCTATACATATAGGTAAACATAACATTAGCAGACGGTTTCTTTTTATTTGCAAAATTACGCGGGAAATGTTACTTATGCAGTTATGCTTATCTTACGCGTGATGAATAAATTTTCTGGAAACAAATATCGTGCTTATTCATATGTAGATAGTTGAGGAATTCCATAAATTTAACTTAAATTATAATGCTAAATTTTTTTGACGTCTATGCAAGCTATAATATTGGCCTATATTTAATCATTGGCTATATTTAGACAAAGACCGCAGTTTTCATATTTTCGAGTATTAAACATATTTCTCTTTTAGTGCATGATTACTTAAAAGAGCGAAAAAAAATTATCACAAATTATTACACAATTACGTATACCTCCAATGTTTTTTTTATTATATTTTAAACGCTTCTACTAAGCGTGGATAATATGCAGAATTCTGCATATACACGTAGGTGTGTACTCTCGCCATTTTATTTGTATTACTGCTTATTCAATTATATTTTCATAAAATAGCGAAAACAAATACTACCATTAATAATAAGACAATTGAATAAATTCAAACTGTTTATTAAATGTGAAAAATACATCCTCGATAAGTTTCTGTTGTGCTCATTTTATTCTCTACGATTCAAATGTAAAAAGTCGTAATTCTGATAGAAACAGCTTTCATACATAACAATTAAAAGATGCCACGTTCTCCAAAAATAGTAACTTATTTCTCTGTTGTTTGGTTGTTAATTTTAGTAAGGGGATAAATTTAATTATCAAATGTTTTCAATAAAAAGAAAAACGTATTTTTACTAATATTTTATCATATTTTTCGTAAACTTCAGATTATCGCTGCTGCCTCTTCGTCTACACTGATTGAAATTGACAATACGAATACGGTAATAAAATTTTTATTATACATTTTTTCAAATTTTTTGTGATTCCAGATGGAAAAAATTTCTGTGCTAAAATATGTATAACGGTACTAAAATGTGCCGAAGTGTGTCAAAATGTGCCAATTCTGTGCTAAATTTCCAAAGCGTGCCAAACTAGGAATAATTCGAACATGTTACGCAGTTTGGCACGATTTGACACAGTTTGACACAGTTTTGCACAGTTCGACACAGTTCTGCACAAATTATTTTTAACTGTCAAGAAGTTATTAGACTTTTCAGGATAACTAGACACAGTTTCACATAGTTCCCCACAGTTTCGCACAGGTCTGCACGTTTTTGCCCAATTTGATACAGCTCGGCACATTTTTACACAGTTTTGCGCAGATAATTTTTAACTCTGAAAAAATATAATCAGATGTCCACAGATAGCTTGCCTTAAAATGTGCTTAACTGTGCCAAACTGTGCCGAATGAATCGGTAAAAATAAAATTTTACAATTAAAAATCGTCCATGTCAAACTATGCCAAACTGTGCCAAACTGAGCCAAAGAATGCAAAATTGTGCTAACCTGTGCCAAACTGTGTAAAACGTTCGAATTATCTCTAGTTATGCACGCTTTGGCACAGTTTTGCCCAGTTTATCACAGTTTAGCACATTTCGACACAGTTTAGGCAAAAAAAAATTTCCACTAGGGATGTAAAGCTCTTATCAAAGTTTGAACTAGAGAAAAATATCAAAAACATATATACAAAAGAGGAAAAAACTAAAATAAGCTTATATTTTCAAAACTTCACAGACAACACAGAAAATTACGATCAGCCAGAAAGAACCGAAAACAGAGAAACAACCCGAAATTAAAATGAGTGCATTTGGAAATATCGCACAAGTAAAAAATATTTTTTTAATTCATTATTTATTTACATTTAAAAACAAACTTAATTCCGTTCACAGGGGCCCAAAAGATTTATCGAGAATATCGGGGATGCAGTCGATGAGGGCGGCAGGATCTTCAACATTGCTCACCGACTCGCCGAAATGGGTATAATGAACGGTTTGCGATTCCTCGGTAACACTATGGCAGGCAATTATTCGTTTGGGTAACGGAGAAAGTGGGCCGATTGATTGACGATGTGCTTATATTGTTTATTTTCTTTTTCCTCTTTGAAATATTTGAAGGTGAACGAAAACCGGGAAATTTTGTGGCTGATGTTTGCAAAACGAGAAGATAATTGATGAATGAATAAATTATAAATATTCTGTACAAGTTTCTTACATAAGTTTTTGTAAATAAAATTTTAAAAAAGAAATCAATAATTTTTTGACTTTAATTTATTTGTAATACATAGTTATATGTATTATAATCTATATACCTATAAAATTTAATTAAAGTATACTATAATGTGAATATACTGCTAAAAATATTAAATTATACTAACGTGCAGCTAGTATATTATAATTCTTTAATCTAACTTTTCCAAGTTTCGAAGTCACGGATTATCGTATCACTCAAATTTAACGCAAATAAACCAATATTATGACGCAAATAACCGGCTAAATTACTCACCATATCAGTTTACTATAACATATTTGCGAGCTCTTAACATGTGGATTTTTATCAAATTATCAATCGGACCATGTTAAAAAAATATTTGACGAATCTTGTTATTATTACGCTGGTATAAATATTAAGGGAATGAACATTATCACTAGAATTATCATCCGAATCTGTAATTACATCGAAGTATCAGTTGCATTCTTCCGAATATATTCAAAATGATCTACAAACTGATTTTTGTCTTCTTCTGCAATGGGATCTTTCTAGTTCTAGTTAGTACTGATTAATTTTATTATTGAGATTCTAATATTATTTGAACAATGATATCTTAAATAATTAGGTCCTTTTTTTAATCTATAAAAAATTGGAGTTACATCATAAGTTAAATGTACGGATTTATTATTACAGGCGGCGCCTAGTCAGGAAAAATCAGAAAATAGTGTCAGTGTTCCTGGTGTTAGCTTTGTAAATATCAATTTATTTCAAAAAATGAAGTATAAATTATTTTTTAAACATTTTTAATCACATTTATTATTTTTTTCAGCTATCTAATATACCACTTGTCGGCGGTACTGTAAGTAATGCATTTACATACACGACATTTGAATTTTTATCAAAACATCTTTAATTTTGATTAAAAAATGCATAAATATCTTAAGTTGAATCAAATGATTTAATGTACTTATTATTATTTATTTCTTTTTACGCAAGGATAATTTGTTGAAGTTTAATATCTGATTCTTTGTAAAGTATATATAGACTATTTATTTATTATAGTGATATAATTAATTAACTTTGAGACAAAAGTACGAATTCAGGAGTTTTGCAGTTTTCTAATAAAAATTTTGGTTTTTTGACTTAATAACTATTAATTTTTTTACTGCAGGTTGGGAAAATCAGTAAGATTCCATTTGTAGATTCAGCTGTAAGTAAACCATTTACGATTTCTAATAAAATTTAAATAAACCATCAACTATATTTATGACGATCATTGAGTCATTTGATATTTACACGAAAAATATTTTTTTAACTTCAATACATGATGCATCTGATGCATTTGGATGCGATTTCGACGAGCTTTATATTTTTGCATATATCTTATGTGATGATGAATTATTAACAATTGATGAATAATTAATAATCTTTTAGATGAAAGCGACAGGGGAGGTTTTGTCACAAGATGGGATAGGAAATATGGGAAAGAAAGTAATAGAAAAGGTAAAATAATCATTATTCATCCATATTTTATTGAAATAATTGTATTCCTTTAGTTGAATTATCGAATTTCAATTTATTTCAGATAGGAGAGAGTGACATTCCAATCGTGAATTCTGCTGTAAGTAAAAAATTTACTATTTTTAATCGAATGTATGAAAGAACAACTACATTAATAATAATTGGAACTGTATCTTTATTGAAACGAAGCATTTTTACATAATGAAACATCAACGGAGTATTTTTTTCTCTATAAAAAATCCATACAAACAAAAATTATTAAATATATAATTAAAACTTAAACAGCGTATTTTTAGATTTCGTAACGATTATATTCTTTAACACAATAAAGTCAAAGATATAGATCATGCATTGTACTAAAGGCACATCGTCTTTGTTATAGTTTCGAGTAGAGTATATAACTTCCAAAACATTCCGTCTTATGTTTTTTTGGTTTTGATGTGATTTTTTACTAGAGAAATGGTATTTTGCTCACATAAATCTGATAACCAATTAACAGAGACGATATTAACTGATATGATGAATTAACCATTAATAATTAATAAATAATTAATGAATTTTTAGATGAACATAACAGGGGAGGTTTTGTCACAAGATGGGATAGGAAATATGGGAAAGAAAGTAATAGAAAAGGTAAAATAATCATTATTCATCCATATTTTATTGTAATAATTGTATTCCTTTAGTTGAATTATCGAATTTCAATTTATTTCAGATAGGAGAGAGTGATATTCCAATCGTGAATTCTGCTGTAAGTAAAAAATTTACTATCTTTAATCGAATGTATGAAAGAACAACTACATTAATAATAATTGCAACTATATCTTTATTGAAATGAAGCATTTTTACATAATGAAATATAAATGGAGTATTTTTATCTCTATAAAAAATACATATAAACAAAAATTATTAAATATATAATTAAAACTTAAACAGCGTATTTTTAGATTTCGTAACGAGTATATTCTTTAACACAATAAAGTAGAAGATGTAGATCATGCGTTGTACTAGAGGCACATCGTCTTTGTTAGTTTCGAGTAGAGTATATAACTTCCAAAACATTCCGTTTTATGTTTCTTTGGTTTTGATTTGATTTTTGACTAGAGAAATGGTATTTTGCTCACATAAATCTGATAATCAATTAGCAGAAACGATATTAACTGATAAATGGACCATTAATAACTGATGAATTAACCATTAATAATTAATAAATAATTAATGAATTTTTAGATGAACATAACAGGGGAGGTTTTGTCACAAGATGGGTTAGGAAATATGGGAACGAAAGTATTAGAAAAGGTAAAATAATCATTATACATCCATATTTTATTAAAATAATAATATTTTTTCAGTTGCATTATCGAATTTCAATTTATTTCAGATTGGAGAGAGTGACATTCCAATCGTGAATTCTGCTGTAAGTAAAAAATTTACGATTTCTAATTAAATAAATAAAATATCAACTACATGTGTGACGTTTCAACTATCTTTGCAAAAATACAAACTGCTTTCCAAAATTTGATAAAAGTCACTTCATATTTGCATATAAAAAAATTTTTTTTCACGCTTAATACACTATATAGATCTGATAGTTTTGGATACATGTGTATTATTTGTGACGTGTTTGATATTCTAAAATATATGATATGAAAAACTAAAAATTATGATACATATGAAAAACTTTTATATAATAAAATATGAATATAGTTTTTGTAAAGTATATAAAACAAAACTAATAAGTATAATTAATTAATTTGCAGGCGAAAGTGACAGGGGGAGTTATTTCAGAAGGACCAAAAAATATAGGAAAGAAAGCAGTAGAAACTGTACAGTATTTTTATATATATATATCCTTTAGAACTTTATTATAATGAACAAAGTTGAATTGATCATTTTGTATTTCTTACAGATTGGACAGAGTGGTATACCTTATTTGAGCTCTGCGGTAAGTAACCTTGTTTTTCTCCTTATAAGGAAATATACTTTATTTCTTATTTATTTGTTTATTAACCAACATTTTTATAAATATCTAACAATGTTTTATATAAGGCTTATAGAAAATTTGACAGCAACTATATTTTTAATAGCATAATAATTTAAAAATGTAGATCATGCGTTGTTACAGGGTATATTTTTTTGTTAAATTCATGGCTCTAGTTAAATAGCTGACAGATGTTTATTAATTGAGAGTATCAATTCCAAAATACCCTATCTTAAGTTTCTTTTATTTTAATAGTTGATTAAAAAATTGTACTTTACTTTATGTAAATCCGATGGTTAATATAATGAATTAATGATTAATAAATATAATCATTTTTAGATGAACGTAACAGGGGAGGTTTTGTCACAAGATGGCGTAGGAAATATGGGAATGAAAGTATTAGAAAAGGTAAAATAATCATTATACATCCATATTTTATTAAAATAATAGTATTTTTTAAATTGCATTATCGAATTCAATTTTTGTTGCAGATTGGACAGAGTGACATTCCAGTCGTGAGTTCTGCTGTAAGTAAAATATTTACCATGTATAACCAATCTATTATTTATGGTTTATATACTTTTGCCTAATTGAATAATTCTAATAACATAATTACATTGATATTCGCAGGCAAAGACAATGAATAACATCTCAACGGCAAACAGAATATACAATGAGGCAACGCGTTGGTTTGCAAAGGTGCTAAGTTATCTACCCTTTTCTAGTTCCTCCGACTAAAACGCAAGAAATTCTTTAATAAAATGACATTGTATATTATATGACTAATATAAAATAAAATATATAAAATATATAAAATTACGTAAAACGTATCTATATTAAATAATAAGCTAAAGATACGTTTATATATGGCCAAGTCTCTGTAAAATCAAGAGGTCAAAAAATAGATTTTCTTGAAACTCTCAGGAAATGTTCTGCTACTCATTCTGGATATCCCTGAATTTTGTTTAGATTTTTTTGACCCATAGTTTTGGAGATATAAAAGGTCAAAAACTGAATTTTGATGATTCTTTGCATTTTGCATAGATACAAGAATAGTTTTTTTTTGTAGAATTTTCTCAGCTTTTCAATAAAAATACTTTTAACGCCGTATGAATATGCTTTCATTTACATATATGCAAATGAAATATATAAATTAAAAAAATTAAAAGTCTGATCTGGACTTTCTCTACCAAAAAATTCATGGAGATACCTTTTTATTGTTTAGTATTAATCCTGAAATGGGTTGCGATATACGTATAAGACAGCAAGATCTCGCCAGTTGACATAGTTATTAAATGTAGGGGAGAGAGAGATAAACCTAGAAAGATAACACTGCTTGCGCCAGTCTCTTGCGTAAAGGTCATTTTAATTTGCAGGGTTTTCAGTGTATTTTCTGATTTGGACAATCCGAGTGACCTGATCGTTACTGCGGTACCAACAACTTTATCTACGATGCGGTTTTTCCTGCACTTTAACGTCGAGGTAGCAACGGCAGTGGTTTGTTCATTTTTGTCAATATTGACAATAGAGTCCATCATCGTTCACTATCCTTATCGTTATTTGCAAGTGTGTTCACAGCATTCTAATCCTCACTTTTTGAATGTTGATATAATTTTCTGCTAGCGTGAGTAGTGATATACCATCGGCCAGCCATTGATGTTAGTCGGCTTTTAATAATACGTAAAAATTCTTGCGCGCGAAAACGTTCAGACATTTTTACCAGACGTGAAGTAAGACTATAACCAACGTCGAAGTGAGATTTCAAGCCCAGCCTTATATACTAGAGTGTAAAAATAGTCTGATTAACTGTATAATAAAAAAAATTGACTAAAAATAGTATAGCAAAATAGAAACGCATTAGTAATCCTTGACGGAGGAGTTTTTGAAATGGTAAAATTATAATTTTTCTCTGTGATAATTAATTCTCTTACAACTTGTTAATAAACAAGAAATTTAGAAAATAATAAAAAGGAAATCAGATCATCACTTACAATTAGTCCCTTTTTGCCTTTAGTTTCATTTTCCATGTACTTTTGACTTGGTTTAAACATTGTCTCTTTAAATTTTTTTTTACTGATATTTTTCAATTGAAGAGCTTATCGGGAATAAAGTTTTTCTCATGAAGAACCCTTTCCTTGTTCTAACTAGTTCTCCAATTCCTGCGTATAATTATTGTATATCTATTTTTTTTTTATCTTTTATATCAATAGTCGAATGCAAACCGTGTTATTATATATTACAATATTGTAATTAATTATCTTTGCAAAGACTTTTATTATGTCTTTCGACAGATAATATTCTATCCGTAAAGTTTAAAATCTGAAATGGTAAAATGACTCCGGTATATATATGATTCAAAGAAATGTGCAAACAAAAAGTGCGCGCATGGCACTGGCGAAGAGTGAGTAATACGACTCTTCTTATACACGCATACGTTTACTGACACAATATCTTGTAATATACGCATGCAAATGTACAAATATAATTGTTTTCTATAAAATTAGAATTATACAAATGTATCAGAAAAAATTTTACTTCAGATTATATTTTTTATTTGAATATGTCTAATCTTGACGATTGAAAGAATATTCAATTCAAGAATCAAATACCGGACATAAATAAATTCTATATTCCTTATTATTACAATGAAAAAATAATTATTGTTTATAATCTTCGCAGCTCCATCATTTGTCATTTTTTTTTTATTTTTAAATATTTAGTCATCGACGCAACAGACGCGTAATACAACATTTTATAAATTTTAAGTAGTTTAGTAAATGAGACATGCTATAATAAAGACATATTTGTAAAAATGAAAATGTTATTGAAAAAATAATGGGATGCGACAGAAAATGAGTGGGTCAGATATTTTTGAAACGATAATTAACAACTACTATAAAGTGGCTCATATTCAATGCATTATATTTTTCCTCTTACAAATGGGACAAGAAACTTTATTTATTGAGTCATAT
Organism: Torymus tubicola; assembly: GCA_035583055.1. Taxonomy (NCBI): domain Eukaryota; kingdom Metazoa; phylum Arthropoda; class Insecta; order Hymenoptera; family Torymidae; genus Torymus; species Torymus tubicola. The sequence goes on from JAWWEQ010000045.1 coordinate 14,221,188, forward strand.
TGATTATCTAAATAAAAATTTTAATTATCCCGTCATGCATAACATAATTTTTAATTTGCTTAAGGTATAAGTAACAGATAATAATTGCTCATCGGTTTAGTATCGTGTCAAGTGAAGACAGTGATATTTTCAAAATGGTTATCAGACCCACTTTCGTTTTGATATTTAGCTTATCATTGGTCTTCGTAAGTAATATAGCTATGTTCTAGAATATTTCATAATATATCAAGAATTTATTCTTAGACTACACTTTATTTTACAGGCACTGCCGAGTCCTGAAAACCCGATCAACAATACCGATCCTCTAAAAATTGTAAATATTAATACAAATCTAACTTTACATTAACTTTTATTACTTTAATCAGATTAGATTAAAACAAGAATTAATTTTTGTTTTAGGCAGCTCAAAATATACCATTTGGTTCTGTCGTGGTAAGATAAATGCATTTATTAAAACCGGTATAAATTATTATTATTCACAAATTTGAAATTGTATTTTAAAAGTAGAAATTTATATGTATCTTTTCAGATCAGTGGAGAGTCAAGTAATTTAACAAACGTAAATATAAAAACAAATATAGCATTATATATCATATAACACGCAATACGCCATTTTTTTCTTTTACATAAAATTATTGTACAAACATTACATTTGTAAAGTATTGAATTTCATTTTAATTTACGCTAAAAATAAATTTCGGGATAACTAATCTATTTAGAGTGCTAAGATATAATACTAAGCATTGTAGTGTGATAAAATATTAGAAAAACGTGAAGTTGTACTTGATCTATTGCAATATAAATAATCGTCTTTTAAAATTGTGTTAGTATGAATAATTAATTTTGTAATAGTTACATTTTTGTAGCTCAACTTCGAATTAATATAGCACAGAATTTATTTGAATTTTTAACTTTTACATAATTTTATGTTAGATATCGAAGTAATCTATCTCTTAATATTTTTAGTCCGGAAATCCTGATGAAGAGAGTACCGGCTTTTTGGCAATGGGCAGAAGAACAGCAACAAAGGTAAAAATCGGGATATTTAGTTGTTTTTTTTTTAAAGAATTTTAAACGAAAAGATCCGCTTATTATCGAAAAATGTTTTTTAGGTTGAAGATACAGATAAGCCAATAATTAGTAGCATTGTAAGTAAATCACCATTTTTAACATTTATTATTCCAAATTATACTTTAGCATTTCGCATTTGGTATGTCAATCATCTGATTTTTTAAATCTAATATTTTGTATGTTTTTTTATTGCAAATTGTTATATGTTATAAATTATACATTATTATTACGTTTTGTAGAGTTGGCGTATAAAAGAATCTATAAAAAAGGTACATAAAAAGCAAATCTAAATCACCTTACCATGCGTACCCCTGGTAGAAATACCTATAAACACCATTTTTAACATTTAGTGAAATAATAATTCCTCAGTCATGTGCTCTCATTGCTTAATGAAAAAACTAGATTAAATTTGACAGTTTAACAAGCTATAGTTATTATATAGTCGTATAGAGTGAGACATAACATTAGAATGTAGGATGGTGCTAATACACTTTTATCAGAGAAAAAAGAAAAATTACTGTTTCACTTACTTATATTTTTCTAATTGGCATACGGTAAAAGAATTTCACTCTATCATTTATATTTTTATCAAGGAAAATTATCTTATTTTTGCTAGATGTTTCTAATAATTATTGTGAAATATATAATAGTAACATTTTGAGATTACATGATTCTATCGTTCTAACAATTAAATATGACTGAAATAATCATTTCACCCCGTATATGGAAAAAAATAAACGTAGGAAATCGTAAGAAATCGTAGGAAACCGTACAAAACTGTAGAAAACCATTCCAATTCGGACATATTTCGTACAGTTTTGTACGGTTTCTTACGTTTTTCTGCGGTTTCTTACGGTTATCTACAATTTTCTATGATTCATAAAATCCTTCGAATTGGTACCTAAAATTGAAACGTATGAAAACACAAGAAAATGTACGAAAACGTAAGAAAATGTAAGAAACCGTACGAAGACGAACATTTCCGTACGTTTTAAAGAATCTTACAGTTTCCTAGAGTTTTGTACATTTATTTACGGATTCGTATGAGTTTATACATTTTTATACATTTTATTACGATTCGTAAATTTTTTACGTATATATAACAAATTTTTCCTGTCAAAATAGTAAATGTCAGAAACTGTACAAAACTGTACAAAAACGTAGGAAACAGTAGAAATTAACCATGCATATTCTACGAAACATGTCCGAATTGAAACGGTTTTCTACAGTTTTGTATGGTTTTGTACGGTTTCCTACGGTTTCTTACGATTTCCTACGTTTGTTTTTTTTTCCATAAGGGACGTCAACCGAGAAGTATCTGTTTTTCAATTGAGTAATATTAACTTTTTAGAGATTCTTGATAAGAGAAATTTCTACCAGGGCTTCATGAAATGAATTAATTAATAGTAAATAAAAAAATCGTATTTCAATTTTTCAATAAATTGTATAACAAATTTTTTAGATCGAAAAATTCCAAAAGGAAGTAAATGAATATCTTAATTCTCTCAAAAGAAACATATCGGATATGTTACCTTCAATGCCCAAGATTGGTTAATTGATTATATTTAGAGTTGAAAATTTTGTAGGTGACTTTTTCATCAACGCTGAAATGGCACTAAAAGAGGTATATGTTATTCGTGCCTCAAGTGAATATATTAAAATTTTATAATTTTTAATAAATTTATTATTTTTAAATGAAGCATTATATTTACTTACAACCTCGTCACCCTATAAATTGACATCATTATTTAACTATAATCTATTTCTCAATCAAGCACAAAAGGTATTGAACAAATCAAGAACAAAAAGCTTTGTATTTATAAGGTACTTACCAACCTTGTCACCCAATAAATTGCTATATATCTTTGCTTATATCTATATCTTACTTTTCAGTTTACTTGTCCTTTTTTATGTAAAGTCATTATTACAATATAACAGAATCGAAATAAAAATTATTCTCAGACGCATTTCTCGTCCCCTTATTCACGGACATATAAAATTTCCTTTCTGCGCTTCTACAAATAAACACAAAACCCCGTGCACGCGCGCTATTTATTCAACTGTTTACAGTATTAGTTATTACCAACAATTGATATCGCTTACATAATATCCAAACAATAATATAAAAAAAAAATCAACACGCTTGTCGCAACGTTGATGATAAAACAGTACATCGATCGTGGAATGCCGGTAAAACAGAACCCTACTTATCTTCACCTACCCTCGTAGGTTTCAAATTGCTGTTCGTATACACACACACACACACACACACTCTCACACACACGTGTATATTATATACAGACCAGAGCTGCCACCTTCGTTAGCGAGAACGCGGCGTCTCTATAAAGCTCTCAGCTGCTATAAGGCGGCGCGTGCAGGGTATAAATAGCGGGGGCAAGCCGGGCTAAGGGCCATTCGTTCCCAGGCATCCAACCACCGTGCGCGCACGTGCGCTTAGAGTTGTGTAAGTTTATTGACATATAGTGCCGCAGTGCCTATAACCTATAGGTGTATAGTGAGTGTGTTTCAAGTGAAATATATATATATA
>JAWWEQ010000045.1:14224906-14297444 GCA_035583055.1 Torymus tubicola
AACATGAATACTTTTATCCCAAAATGATCGGTGAGATAGGCATACGCGGACCACCTGATTTGAGATGGATTCGGCCAAATGTTTTAGATACCCGTGGGGGTCCAGATGGGAGTAGTTTTGTATATAATGTATGTATATTTATACGTGTTGTGGCGAAGTTGAGGTTGCGGTATGGTTATGAATAATATTGAATATGAGGGTGAGAATTAGAAAGGGTCGAGGGATTTGAAGGAATTTCAAATGATGGTTAGTGTGTATATGTACGGTTTGTGTGCGTGTACGGGGGTGAGGTGAAGTTGCACCGCCTATACTCGATACACATTCACACTCTACACAAGCTTTTTGGTGAAGATTTCGAAGTGACCGTTCTTTATACAATTATTTATTCTTTTTTTCTTCATCAAATATTCTCATAATAGTATACTACAATATATGTGCCTTAAGTAGCCCATTATTGCACGGCGTATAAGATTAGCGTTCGAGAGCAGCGAGATGTGAGTATGAGAATGTACTTTTATGAGAATATATTCGATGAAGGATAAAGAATAAATAATTTTATAGAGTACGGTTACTTCGAAATCTTCCCCAAAAAGCTTATATGTGCAGAACACATTCGTAAAGAAACTAACTGTGTATAGAGTATGTTCCTTTAGAATTTTTCACCTAAAAGCTTGTGTAGAGTGTGTGCGTGTAGAGAATCTGTGTAGAGTACGTCCGTGTAGAATAACTTCCCGGCGTAGAGTGTGAATGTGTAGAGTATAGAGGCGGTGCCGGTGAAGTTGGAAAGTTGTTGTAAATAGTATTAAAATATATAGTGTAGTAGGAAAAAGTTTCGTGTCATTTAAGTTGTATATAGAAGTACCCTATATTGATTATTATATCAAGGGTTTCTTCGTTATTCGAATACAAAATTTAAAATATTAAATTTTCATATCCGTCTCACCATTGTTCTCCACCAATATAACGTTTATCTAAATTCAATTCACCACATATACACGACGAATCATATAAGTGATTCCTATATATCTACCAATCATCCACCTCCGGAACAATTCAATCCCTTACGTTCTCTCTACCCTTCCGCATACGACATATACCCTCAAGCTTATACCTGTACACCCCGCAGACCGTCTGACCTATATTATACACTCCACCCTCGAGTCTTTACACACCATCCCTCGCTTTCTCACCCCCACACACATATACACATATACAAAAGCGCTCAAAGGTCGCGCGCTTGCTCTCGAGATCGATATCACACGCGCGCGAAGAGAGAGAGAGAACGACGTGCACGTGTATTGGATTTTTTCTTTTCCATCACGGCCTTCGTCGGTTAAGGTGGTTCATTCATGCACGCGGTGGTACGAGGGTATAGATATGTAGGTGTGGTAACGGGGAAAATGCGGGAACGAGGAAGTAAGAGGATTTTGGAGTGTAGAACTGTGTGTGTGGATGCTATATAAGAGGATGAGTGCATTATGTTGTAAAAGGGGTAATGGCGAATTTGGGAGGAGTGGTTTTGTTGTGTTGGAATGTATAAGGGCGCGGGGTGTAGAATAGCCGGATGTTCTAATTGTAATGTGTAGATTTTTTTGAATGAGTAAGGAGGTGCTTGAATATACGTGGCTTAATTTAGTTGCTAATGAGATGAAGATGAAGGAGTTGTAGAGGTTGCAGCTAAATTTAATGATATACACACTGAACAAAAGTACTATATTAAAACTTCATTTTCTATCTGCAACCATTTGTTCAACTTATTTCTATATAATTCTATAAAAAATCCCAGCTAAACCTCCTCCACACTTTCACTCAAAATCACTCATCGCACTCCAACCCCATAATCTTCCAATTCCGCATACCGAACGAACCCCTCCTTATATAGAAAAATTCCTCCGCTTATCTAATAATCCACCACTCCACGCGGACGATTCCATTCCTCGTTTTTTCCCCTTTCGTCGACCTCGGAGATTCCTCGTGAAAGGTCACGGCTACCTCTCTCTCTTACAACTAGGAAATGAAATCGCCCCGGTGCGGCTGGTTATAATGGCCTGTTCCAGAACCGCCGACGCGATTGTTTAGAAACTGTATATATATATATGCCTATCGATGTCGTTTCAACGTCGATGTTAATTACGCTGTTCTGATGGCTGCGTTAATGAGTGGAGCGTGATTCGGAAATATTAGATCATGCGTACGATGGGTTTCGTATATGTAATGGGTTCGATGATGGGATTGGAATGAATTTGTTCCTTTTCTTTTTTTTAGATGTGAACGTGGTATCGATTTAGAGAGGTTATAAAACGGTTTTGGAAAGCGACGCGTGGATAAGTTTAAATAGTCGTATAAGTAAATTGTATAGCAACGCGCAGGTGTTATTAATTTTGGATGTATGTATATATACATACGTACTAAAAACTAATGTACGTCAAACAATCGATTATAGGGTTTACATTATTACTGTATTTTTTAGTGCGTAATAAGAAAATATTTCGTAAAGTTACTACAGTTTACTACATTTTTTGCTTAAGAATTTACTATATCAAATCTAAAATAATTATCAGTACAAATTAAAACAGTAATTTCTATGTACTATACAACTAACATTATAATTGTTCAAGACATTTCTCTCTACACATTAAGTCTCTCTCTCACTCTGTACATAATACATTGTTGTTTTTCACAATTTCACCTGTAACTGTAAAATTCCTCGAGTACAGCTGTGAAATTTATCGCTACCATCGCCGCTGATCCGTCATATTTCGTAACCTCCTTCATCCCGTTTTTACTGCCAAAAGTTGCAGGCGCGGTAACAAATAAAATGTGTGTATAACAGCTTCGAGCATTCGTTCGAAATAAAACTTTGCTTGCTAAACCAGCCGCGTTATGAATTTTCCAGACAATCTGTATAATATACATATACACATGTACAGCATACCCTGCTACACCCATTATTTATCTTCAACAAAACTTTTTTTATTTATCCCTACTATACCTTTATACACACACGCTGTTTATTTGTTTTACACTCGGATTTATTTATATTCCTGCCGAAACACTTTTAGAACATAGCGTGCGGTATAATAAGAGAAGAGAATAAAGGCCGTGAGCAGTGTAGCTTCATAAATATATATATATTTCGATCTGCATAAACAGAGATAGAAAGAGAAAGAGAGAGAGAGAGGGTATATTAAATTGTGTTGCCCTATAGCTTTAATTAAGAGCTTCAATTCGTGCCGTTGAAAATAGACCGAGCTGTGTGATAGTTTGCTATATAGCATTACGCGCAATTGAGCATTACACGGTATACTGCTAGTATAAGACATCTTGAAGATTCCGGAATGTATATGTGTGTCTTAATTTTCCTGAACCGCGTTGACTGCTAAAAATTCTTCCTGCAATTAGGTAGTTTCCTCTCTGTGCGCTGAATTAACCGTTATGTGCGAGTATAACTCACGGTTCTGGAATGCGTCGTGGATCGTCTTGGAATTTTTGAAAATGTATATAGATTTTTGTTATGCAGTGTGAAGAATTTTTTATTTAATCGCATATGAAGATGTTAATTACGTAATAATATTGTATGGGTTTATTTTTATGGTAATGAATTAACAATAAAGGGTTCGTTTAAACTATTACAACGACGATTTAAAAAATACTCGTTCCGATTACACTCTCGCCCTATATATATACATACAGTAAAATTACATTCACAAATATAGGCATTACTGTAAGGTTACTCGAAAAACGTGGTTAAAATTTAACGACCCGCGCCTATTTATAAATATACACCTCAAAAAATCGCGCATATATAATTATACAACGATTCTATCGAATTGAATATTCAACCGCATGTCTATATATGTGTAACGAACACAGGATCCATCCATACACACATTTATTATACGCGTACGTATATATAAAGAGAATAGGCGTACGCGCGCGTCGTATATACGTACGCGTGTGTGGTTCGTAAAATAGAGGACCTTGAAAGTTTGTAAACTTTATTATTTTAAGTTTATCGAAGTTGTTATATAACAGCTCGCGGCCACTATACACACACACACCGATGCTATGACGTATTATATGAATTTCTCTATTTACTCCCCCAGGCATGTGTGTGTGTGTGTGATGTATATATCATATCAGATCTTTAAATTCGTACGGATAGTATTCGACTTCCAGAAACTACTGTGACTGTCCGCCTGGTGCTATAGAGGAATGGCCTACTTTTAAGTATCCTTAAAATGTTTTTTTTCTCGTTGTATATAATTTTTCGGAAAATAAATGGTTAATAGTAATTTTGATGTTGAATTAAATAGTATATAAATCTATATAGTCTTAGGTTTAATGAGGCTACTTTGTGAGAGATAATGAACTCTGGCAAAATATTCAAATTCATACTGTACAGATAGTATTACAACATCAGAAAACTAAATAAATTACACTTTTACCTCAAAATCATATGTATATACATTATATATACATTTTGTATTTAGAGTATCCACGACTACACAAGCATCAACAACCCTAAAATAATAAAATAATATAATGGTATATATATCAACTCGCAATCTACTTCTACGTTAAATTAATCGACATGACACAATAGTATACTCGCACAAGAGCCCGCATTCATACACTATACACGCATCGCGCGTAGTCTCTTATGACATTCGCTATTTCTTTATTACATGTTATATACGATGGTTCCGGCCAAGAATCGCTCCCGACCAATTTAACGTTGGCACCACCCTAAAGATCAAACAGTATATATATATATAAAGCTAAGAGAACGAGAAATCCCGAAACGTTATTCAATCCCCTTCGTTATTAATTCAGTTTCACGGCTGGTCGCAGATTTAATGCTGATATCTGCGGGTTTATATATACAAAATAAAATATAAATCACTTGCTGTTTTCGTATATAAAGTGGATATACGGTTGTCGGGTGCAGGGTATTTTTTTCTATTGTGTAAGTGAATAATAGGAGATATACGATGTATGCGGCTTTTTCCTTTAATTTTGAAAATGATGATTAGGATTGATTTAAAGATTGGATAATTAAAGCTCTTATTTATTCTGAAGTATATAAATTTTTAACTATTGTTTTGCGAGACGATTTGCGAGCTGAATTTTTATTTTTAAATTATTTTTCAAGCTGCCAAGAGATTTTAGTATTTTTTAGTATTTTTAAAACTTGTTATGTAAGGTCAACAGGCCTATATACATTTTCGTTTATTTCAATGATTTTTTTTACTTCTTCTTCCTCGATGTTTAACTTGTTCGCAATTAGCTATACTCGCGTGTGCACATGTCACTGTCACTGTTCATAAAGTTTAAACGAATGGTAAACATTAAAAATGTATTATCAATTATAATAATGATCCTATTATACATCTTTATATACCAAACTAATTAGCCATACACAATTTACACGACCGTTTAAAAATGTAAATACGTAATTGTTAAACAACAAAACATGCTTCGCGTAGTTAGCCGAACAATTGTCCTAATTATCTGCGTAAAATAAAAACGTAAAACGTTATTTTACTACTATATACACATCGAAATGTAACATTACCTTACATATATAAACCCTTCCACTATCCAATACAAAATCCTCTTTAACTCCATAACTTTATACTAAAAATATCCTTTTGTCCCAACTACACCATCATCCACGACAAAATAATAAAAAAAAAGAATCTCGCAACTATGCACCGTGCCCGATAACCACCGTGGGAACGACTACTCGACATATAGCCATAGCGGTTTTCTATTGTCGCGTAGGCAAGCGGAAAATACTGGATTTTTCGCAGGGGGAACGCGCGAAAATTGCTTCTGTTTCTTTTTTTTTTATATACGTTTCAAGCGGTGACAAAACGCGCGGTTGTTGTCGGTCGACTAGCGAGCTTTTATTGCGTATGCATGCGTGTATATGTGCGGCGAGTTTCGATTGTATTTTGATCGATACGATTGAGGTTGAATAGGGGATTGAGATCTGTGGATATGTGGTGGTAGTGGTGGAATGTTAGTTTAATAGTTGGAACTGTTGGCTTTGTAAAAATTCTTTTATTAAATAACTAAAACAACATATTGTTAATTAAATAAAGAGAATTAACCGATGAATTTGTTTACTTTTCATTAACAACTTTAACAATCAAACTATCCTTAGTAACACCATAGCCATCCAAAATAGAACAAACCTTTTTTTTGCCACTCCCAACCTAAACCGATCGCTCCTTGTCTCTTCGCCTTGTGTCTTCAGTGCCAACTTTTTTTTCTTTTTTTTTACCAATACTTGGATCTTATCGGACGACAGTCATGCAATCGATAACCTCTATCGAAGCTGTGCATCTGAAGCCGTAAGTCGCCAAGCGTTTGCTTTCACAACAGATTTTCCGCACGGGCGCAGTTTCGATAAGGTGTGTAATATTTTATCAATCGCGGCTGCCATCGCGAATCGAACGTTGGCAATGTAAAAAAGAAAACGAAAAAAAAATCAGTTGCTATATCGATTATCAGAATGGACTTGTATATATAAAGAACGAAATTAATTGATATATAAAATGTCGTTTTGGGTTATAGTATATATATATGTATAAAAGTGACGTGGATTTCCAGTGCATTCTATCAGCAGGAAAGTATTATATATAAGATACAGTCGCAGGATTAGTAATCGATATACAGATATATCAGCGATGGTTAACTGTTATTGTTCGATTTCGGAGGTATATAACATTGAAGTATAAAAAGCAACCGTATGTTTCTCAATTTACGGGAAACTGTTATAGCATTGTCGTAATTTAATCAAAATGAAAAAGCACGTAAAGGACACTTTCCAAAACCCTGTATACGCTCTGAAAACCAGATATACCCATGAACCAGCACCTCTACACAAATTTCCCGTCATTATAAAAATCATCAACAACGTCGAAACTCCATCCTAAATCCTATACCAAACTGCAACCTTTCCACGCCAACCTTATCTCTTCCTCAACAACATCTCCAAGGTTTTCCTTGATACCTTCGCATCTCTACCAAAAAGAAACAACACCCGAACAAAATCCCTGACCCCGAATCCTCCTCCTCCTCCTCTTTTGTACACGACTTCTTCCTCTATATATACGGACTCTTTTGCTCTTTTTCGCGCTTGTTTTTCGCGTATATATAGATATACATATAGGACACGAACGCGCCGAAGCGCGAAGCGTGACCGGATTCCCGTGACACGCCGTTTTGTTTGGACGCGGATTATAACGGTGAGTGAGTAGATATACGCGCAAGTGGCAATGAACTAGTTTGGAGTGTTGATTGTGGAACGATTGTTGGTGTTAAGGGAGGGGGGGTTGGGTGACTGTGAAGTAATCGGGGAATCGTATAAGGTATACGTGTGGGTGAAAAGTTGTAGCAGTTTGGGTTTGTTGTGTAAATGTTAATTGTACCGTGATAGGTTTTTACAATGATAATTTCATATATATTGATAGAAGAAAAATAGGAAAAAACTGATATGTAATATGAGAAAAAAAATTTGGGTTTATATAGTAGATATGATTAGATTACCAGAAAATGTAATAATTTTTTCTTATGTTTTTATGTCAGTGTAGATATGGTATTTAATCGTATAAATATAGTAATTATCCAGCGGAATTTTTTAAATATATTTATTTATTTATTCATTTACACGGGCTGGAAGCCCAAATACAATATAAATAAATACGGTGGAGGTAGCACATGCGCAAAGTGAAAATTGAGTCGCTCGATTGAAATCTTAAAAAAAAATAGAAAAAAGAAATAAACGAAAAAAGTATAAACTTTTACCATACATTTAGATTCATTACGATATATGACTGCCGCCATCGCGAATACTCTGTAGTATAGAACTCCAGGCTCTGCATAGCCTAGCAATGGGCGTATAGTTAGGTAGATAAGTTTTCTCCTGAATCGGTCGGCGATTTCTTATGGGGTATGGTATATCACGAGCCGTAAAAAGAGATCTGAGGTCGTAACAGTACAGGAGATTATGATATATGATTAACTTTAGGAATTATATTAGGAAGTAGATAAAACACATAAAAGTGTTAATATTGGTAAAAGGAAAGTCTCATTTATTTTAAAATAAATTCATTGTGATTGTACAGTAATTAAACCTGATCGTTCACAAAAAACTATATACATATTCTCAAATGTCAAAATCATTATTATACTGGATTATTCATTTGAGTGAATTTAACAAAATATCCTCTACCCCAACAACCACAAAAAATCGCTCTATGACAACACCACACGGCCGTATACTTGACCATACCCAAGATCGAAGCTCCCATCGTACTCTCAAAGTCAAGTATATAATACACACGTACGACATCTCAAACCAAAGTCGTCCCACAACGAAGGCTATGTAATGTCACCCTCCAACACACAGGAAATTAACTGACACACAACATCGCTCTAGTCACTTACATTTACACACACACACACATACATGTCACACGACGAGCCCCTTAAGCCGTACAAATCCCATTAGCGCTCGGGCAAGACCGATAAATCATTGCTATACACGTAAACACACACATACACATACCAGCGTTTGTATGAAAGAATTGGCAACGACGTGGATTTTCGCACGAGAGAGACGTACGTTCTCGGAAAAACAAGCATATATATATTAGATATAGGAGATATGTGTGGTATATATAGGATTATGTAAGGATATACATATATATCGAAGGCAACGACGTGAGATGTGCCAAGTGGGAGAGATTTTGTTTCGAAGAGGTATATATGCTCTTTCTTTTTTGTTTGTTTCAAAGTGCGGTAAAGTGATGCGAGAGTAAGAGAGAGAGAGAGATAGATAGAAGATTTTTGGCAAGGTTGCAACTCGGATGGGGCTAAGGTTGCGAGAGAGAAGTTAGTGAACTGTCGAAGGCCAGGTGATAGGGTGCGTGATTTTTCGAGTGGTTTTCTTATTGGGCTCGTAGATTTTTTTTTCAGTGCGTTGGTGTATTATTATATTGTTGTTAAGTTTATTACAGTTATATTTGATGTATATTATTTTAGAGATATTTTTATATGACAGAGGAATTTTTATAGTTGAATTAAGTGTCGTTATAAAATTGTATTAATAGACGTTATACTGCTGGTTCTGGCTTAGTCTAATGTTATTTTACTTCGTCAACAATAAAGTATAAATAAAACATTTGTTTCAATAAATATAATACATATATTAACAAATTTTTATATTATAGTATATTTAAATAAATATTCGCAACCCAAAATTCACATCATATAATAGCAAGTCTGCCAACTCGATTATTGAAATATAAACGAAATGCAGAATAAAACGCAGTCACCGTGTAATATAATATAATAACATTAATCGCATTGATGTCACAATTTTATATCATCGCTTCTTTTACTTTGAAGTCAGTATATTAAATCAAACGCGACGATACATACGATTAGATAACCCTGAAAGTACAATAAAAAAAAAAGAAATTATTCAGCATTACGTGTATACTATACAAGACAGACGTTATCTGTATCTTGAGGTGTGACGAGTATATACATTATTACACGCAGGTAGCAACAGATTGCAAATCAATGTTTAATGCGGCAAGTGGCGCTGATCGTCGATTGAAATTGCAACGGAATCGATTGTATATACATGTATAGTATAGCGCTATTGTCGCATTCCAAGTCTGGAGGTTAAAGTGACGATTGTTACGTCTGGGTTTGAATGCAACGTTTTGTTGAGGAATGATTGATTGTAAAGTTTGGACGAGTATAGAGGGATTGAATTATATCGGAGCGGTTTACAGTTGCAATTAATAGAACACAAGATGTGTATTTTTAAAACATTGTTATTTTTGAAAAAAACAACAAGCAATTTCAGTTTGAAACGATCATTATTCGCGTGTTAAGCAAACGCAACAGCTGTAAAATTCTCTCAAACAGATAACATATATAGCTTTTATACTGCACGACTATAAATCCGAACCTATACTCTTGCTTTCACGCATAAAACTCATGCAATTCCGATGACGCGTATATACGTCAAATTAAACCTTTTTATTATACTCGGCTTGCAATTTGTATATAACAGCTAAGTATATATATACAACTGCTAATTGAGTTTTATCAAAACGCAGAAGAAGACAAATGCTTGAACCGCGCAGTTATATATATGAATCTCTCGGTTGCAAGGATTTTATATACGCTCGTCGGCGTGTGAGATGATTTAGTTACGCGATTGTGCTATAGGGGTGAAAAGTCAACTGGGTTATGACATTTGTTTTACAGGCGGTTCTTATACGTCGTGACTGTAAAATATGGTTTATTCGAGTCATTGTGCGTATATATAGAGTTAGATGTGGTGATGGAAGCTTAAAGGTTGGTCGGATTTCAAAAGCGGAATGTGCGGTTGCCTATGTATGCTTGTGAAGTTGGATTAAATAATGAAAATGATTGTTCATGCGTATGAATTTCCATGGTTTGTATTATATGTGAATTGTTACAAATTGAGAAAATTAAATTCACCAGCTGAATTGTATTCACGTGAATTGTATAAAGAATTTACATGGTACATTATAAGAATTATTACAAAAATGAGCTTTATTTTATGATTAATTAAGTGTACATATACATCTTTATTCTTAATTAAACAGTTGGAATTTCTTCAAATTCAATATCAATTCAATAATAAGCAGTAGGTACTACTACATCAATAACTTATAAAATCGAATAACACCTAGAAACTATCATTCAATAACAACCAAAACGCCTGGACTCAACAATGTCACCTATATAAAGAATCTTCAAAATACCATAAGCCCATATCTTCTAGAACAAAATCACAGAACTCCTTCACCTTTATCCCCACATCTCTCTCTCTAAAAAAAATACCTCCACGCTCGGCGGCACACTCACCACACACGCTGGCACCGCACGGGCCTGGCCACCGCCGGGGCGCGGCACAACACGCGACCGCGTAGCTTGAGCTTCGATCATTGCATATATACACACATACATATACGAATAATACGGCGGCCATGGGTCTATTATTAATGGAGCGCTGCTCCCTGCACGCTGGCGACCCTGAAAAAAAAGCTCGCGCGCGCGCGCGCGCGGGGCTCGGTGCCGTTTTTAAAGCTCCCGCACCGTGCTGCGTATAGAGATTGTGTAATCAAATATATATAGGTATATTTAACTGACTCGCGCGCGTTCTTCTTCTTTTTCTCACGCGCCTCGTGCGAGGGTTAACGAGCTCTGGGGAGGTTGTAGTGTATACGCGTGTGGGAGAGAGAGATAGAGAGAGAGAGATTGATGTGTAGAGATGTGTGGGTTATTAATTGGTTGTGTATTTTTGGGTGGATATTACGTGTGTGACATGGTAGATTTGAAGCTGATAGGGTGGAAACGCGGTTGAGGATTGTTTCGATCGAATGTATGTCTTCTTGGTAACAGTCGATAAGTCGAGAACAGAGATTCGAGTGTATAGTGTATGGATATGTGAGGTGTTAAAATAGAAAGAAGTGTTTGTTTTTATTGGCGGGATCTGATATTATTCTACACGATTGCGGAAGTAGTATTGTCGTGTGTGGGTATAGGTTCTTATAGAGAGATACTTATACATATTTTCAAGTTTGCTATGAGCAGAATGTTACTGTTAGGGTTTGTAATATATGTATTACTGAAAATACTGAAAAAATAGTAATGGCAAAAAAATATTTATTTGAATAGTCCTTATACAAAATATTTTCTTGAAAGAGATAGTTATTTATAATTGACAGAAAAAAATATAACATGGTTTGACTTTAATTTTTTTATTTAAATCAAAAAATAGTTATTTTTTTCTAAAAAACAAAAATAATCTTTATAAGATTTATTCAAATAAATATTTCTTTACTACTATTAAATTTTTTCTCTGTGATGTATATATGTAACCGACACGTATGCGATATATAAAATAATTATACTCCCAATAATTCCGCACATTAATGACTATTAATTTTTCGCCCTACAAATAGTGACTAGGCACCACAAGCCACCCTCATATAATGAAAAATACCATACCGATAAATAATTAATGACGATTCCTCTACACGTTTTCTTCTTCACATATATACTTACTCACGTATACGTGCATGCATTCATGGAATTCGACGCTAGTCTCGTGCGCGTCGCGATCGTAAATCATGCGTCGTCGACGTCGACGACTCGCGGCGACACAACGGCTGCGAGTCATTAGGAGCACTTTATGTGTTATATATATGCGCGCGCCCGCATGCGATGTCAGTATTGTATATACCGGATCGATGAAGGAGAATGCGCGAACGATCCCAGGGGAGGGACTCGAGACGATATAGGTCCCGAAGGAAAGCGACAGGGAGAGAGCGAAGGATTGTGTGTGAGATTATCGTTATTGGGTGCTGGAAGTGAAGAAGTTGACAAGTGGATTGGTTGTGCGGGGTTGAGGAATAAAAGGATCGGAGTTTGGGTTGATATGATTTTTATAGTATTTTTTTTTTTTAGATTTTTCTAAAACAGAGATGTATTTTTGTAAGTAAAATTATACCTGTTCGTGTAATGTATAGGTATTCGTAGCGATTAATGATAAAAATTGGTTACTATTTTGTTCTTAGAATGTATTTAAGTTTTCATGATATTCATAATGGTAATTGTATTAACGAATTCTTTCTGTTTATGACTTTTATAATATGTCGATGTATAATGTGCATTTAAGGGATAAGAGAACTTTATGAATAGTAATGACTAACCGATCAATGATATTTAATTAAAAGAGTTATTTGGATTTAAAAATAGTTCCTTAATTTTTTCATACAAACATTTTTAACAAGGGAATGTTATTATTTTTTCTTTATCTTTTTGACTTCTAAATTTTCAGCAATCATCATCTTAGCTAGCCAATGTTCTTCAAGTCAGTTATTCAGCGAAACGCAACAGGAATCGTGGAAAATAGTAATTAGTTTAGAATACTGACAGCTACTTACGTAATGTTTAATTTTGGTATACATATATATATATACACAAATAATACAAAAATCGTGCAAATAATAAGGTAAATTATTAAAAAAAATTTTTGCACAATTTTTTAAAAAATTCTCTTCAATTTTTATGTATAATATCTTCTGTGTAATAAAGATTTGTTATTGTAATTATAAATATATTTATTTATTTAAAATGTTCTTGTTATTTTTAAAGAATTATAAGATAAGTTATTCTTGCAAATTTATTCATGAAATTTGACCACACTTTATAATTAAATTATTCGATAAAAAGTTTTTTTCTAATTACACCTACGAAGTTTAATCGAGCGAATAAAACTTTGAACTTTTAAAACGAATACTTTTACCATATACACATACCTTTTTTACTACAATATATAACGTATAACATAATTTCCTTTATCCTTCATTTACTCATAAAGCTTTACGAAATTCTACAAATTAATCCCAGCTCTCAGATCACGTAATGCCATCAATCTGAATAACTATATACTATACAAAAGTACCGAAGAGCACAGCAAGTACAACAAAATACCCACTATTTCCCTCAAGAGAGATCGAATTCATGATTACGACGCTGCTAACGACTCTGGAAAACTTTCATTTCCATGAATACTTGATGAAGAGCGTGTGTTTTGCTATATAGATATACACCCAATATATGTAACACAGTCTAACAACCTACGAGGTAATCAAAAAAGTTTCAAACTCTGCTGCTGCTCATTGACACAAAGTTTTCCGAGGAAATAGATTTTTTTTTCTTACCTCGACGGTATATAGTGAGTTGTGTTTATAAACGTGCGGACAGATAAACGAGTAAAAAGCTCGCCTTGAAAAGGCTAAAACGAAGATGGCCCGCATCAAGCTAATAAAGTTATCGTTTTAGTATAAGAAGAGATAATTGGTGTTGTTGTTGTTGTTGTTGTTGTTGTTGTAATCGCGATGGTTTAGTTTATATGCATAGCAGTCGGATTGAGAATCTAATGGTTTTTTAATGTCGGAAAGTACTGTTGTTGTGAGCTAGCCGCGGTAATTTATTGAAGGGTGGATTGAAAAAGTTTGAAGCGTTGTACTTGAATTTGATCTCTCATTTAGATATCTTTCTAATTTGTGGGTTCTTGATTTGTATATAATTTTTTACACAAATTATTGTATGATTTTACATTTTTAGTAAAATTTATTAACCTACTATTACACAAATCATTTTTTATTATCTATATTAAAAGGCGCATATTTTGTATGATAAATATACACACTGTGATATTTTATCATAATTGAATTATTCTCTAGTAAAACAATAATAACCGCACCAATCTCATAAATCAACTTGTTTTCCCAGCATTTCTCATCCAACCCTCTACAATAAAACCTAAGCCCATAAAAGATCAAAAAAAAGCACCTCGAAAAAAAGCAAAACAAAGAAACCATCAAGCAATCTTCATATCCCAACCCTACGTCTATATCTCGAATACATAAATATCTTAATAAAAAAGCCTATAAACTATACCGCAACTAACAACCACCACCATTCACAGCTACCACTTTCATGGCAAGGTCACCAACATATCGCACCACTAACTTAATATTCCCCCATCGACTTCAAAATCAACTCTAATACGTGCTATAAAACAGTCAAGTGCCGCCCCCGCAGTATAACACTTTGGCTACTGTTCAATAAAGTCCGCGCTAATTGTCTCATGTGAGAGCTGTAGTGGCTGCGCAGGTGTTGCTGCGTGCGACACACGGCGCGTGGGGTGTAAAGGTGGAAATCGGTCGCGAAGGTTGTTTCATAGAGAGAAGGGGGATAGGTGAAGTTGAAGGTCGGACGGATGATTTATTAGTCTGCGGGGGGGTTGGGGAATCGGAAAATTTTTGAGTTTTTTTTTGGATGAAGTTGATCGTGTATTTATAGGTGGGAGGTGGATGATAAAATATTTTTAATAGAAATTTTGACATGTTTTTTTTTAATAATAATGGTACGCTGCGAAAACATCGATAAAAACATACAACTATTATGAAAACTACACTCAGCATTATTTCCTTTCTCCCCATCCAATTCCCTTCGTGCACGCATACGAGAGATGCGAGCGAGCTGAAAATATACGTCAACTCGCGCGTGAACTCTCCGCACAGCTATTTCTTGGCTCTCGCGAAGTCTTGCGACGTGACGCGTGTGCGGTGATCTCCCGAAATATTTCAGTTCGGACGTATAGAGATCAAGCGAGCTGTGTATATATATATATACATGCGTACGATGATCTCTTTGATGTTATCGAGCGATATCAGTTGAAATTTAATGGTTGGAGCGTGATGCGTTTTCTATCGGTACGCGGGTGGATCGGGTATATTAAATAGAATACTATTTATTATACGTAATCTTTGCGGAGATTGTGGTTCAGTGAGATGAAACATGGTTGGTAATTGGTTATCGTATATATAGAGTGGGTTTGGTATGTTTGATTTGACGATTTTTGAAGTTAATGTTGAAGGGTTTTTCTGATTCGTGTAAAGATATAAATTGTAATTATAATATATATATGGTTATATTATCAAAAGTTTGGTATTGTTGATTTTGTAAAAAATTCAAGATTATTGTTTGGAATGTTTAATTTGTTAAATTATTATAAAATTTTATGTAACGGAACCAAATTCATCTTTAGAAAAAGTCTTACAGCAACTCGATTAAAAAAAAAACGATAACAACCTTAATTCTGTACATTCTCTATATGAATATTCAGTCATGGTCAGTCCAACAATTCAATTTTTCCACAAAAAATATGCTATTTAAAAATTCCATCTGCAGTTTTACCTGATGACAAAAAAAAAACAGAAAATTTTACATTCATAGTCAAATATATGAACAAGACAATAAACCAAGTGCTTCTATAAAATAATAAAATATCCTTTTAAATTACTTTGTCAGTTTAAATATTTAATCTGCACTCAAGCACAAGTAGTACAAGTCGTGCCACTTGACCGCAGGTAAAATATTTGTACACGGAGAGAAATTACAAAACGGATCGCTGGTAATATTAAAGCGGTCGAGTGTCGAGTTAGTACGAACGTTGCTTCCATCTGATGGAGTTTGCATCAACGAAGTTCGTCGTTACAGATGCCTGCTATGCTGTTGTCTGTTGGTAATGAAGGAACCTCTGATCTGCACTTGTCATTGTGTATGCTGATTATTTCGTTTCGGAGTGTAAAATAATATTATTGGTATAGGTTTCAGTTTACGATATAGATGCGGTTATACTATCATTGCTACGATATTTTTATTAATTTTGTTGATTAAGGGCTGGTATATGTTTTTACGAAAAAAAAACGACTTAATTATTTCGGAAATTACTATTAAAAGAATGTTTGGATGTGTTTTGGAATTGGATTACAAAATTATAAAATACTTTTCTAATATAATCAAAATATTATTATTCAAAAATGTATACTTACGTTGTTATTCAATACATCAAATATTTTTCAACTCATTACATTATTGCAGTTCATTTAAACGTTAAAACGTTTATTTACGCAAAAAAAAAACAAATTCGCTTTTGTAAAATAAAGTAATAATTAAATCATTTTATAAGATGCTAATTTTTATGTCAATTAAAACAAACGAATTAAGATATAATATATATCATCATTTTTATTAATAAAAATTAAAATTGTGTATAACACATGATCATATAAAAAGTAAGAAAGTTTAAGTCAGTGAGAAGCAATTATATTTTCTTCATT
Source organism: Torymus tubicola (assembly GCA_035583055.1). Lineage (NCBI taxonomy): Eukaryota > Metazoa > Arthropoda > Insecta > Hymenoptera > Torymidae > Torymus > Torymus tubicola. Next base: position 14,241,667 of record JAWWEQ010000045.1, read on the forward strand.
GAGATCTGTTTACGAAACGATTATTCATATCTGTTTCATTTTACTTTTAAATATCTTAGGAAGAAACCTAAAAATATATAGATATTACAACGAAGATTATTATTGACAAAATTTCACATACTACAATGAATTTCTTTAATAAAACAATTGATCATTTATACTCACCGAGCGATGGAAAGATATTTGCCAACATAAAGTACAGTCCCACGAAACACACTAAAATAGTAATCCAACTTTGTTTCATGTTTTTATCGGTCTTCGTATAATACTTCTATTTTGAACTGCCTCGCAACAACTAGGATGCGCCTTGTCCAACTGTCGTAGTTAAACAATCAAGATAAGCGTTAATGAACGTAATTATCATAATGCAAGATATTTTAAGTATATCGTTTGCTAATTTCCGTGTAAAACTTGTATACTGGCGTTACTTTGAAACTTTTTGTAAAAAGAGAAAAATATAGTATTATATATTTATACGTTTTAAAATAACTTCAACGAAATACAGAAAACTTTACGCGCCTGCCATCTGAACAAACTACTCCTACTATACAGCAAATTGTGGTAAGGGTTTCTGAAATGACAAGGCCACATGTATAAAATATATATATGAGCTGTATTTTAAAGTACTCCATATTTACATCACTTTTTATGTACAAGATTTTTTTTTTACTTTTTTTTTCGTTCGAGAAACGTATATGCGCGCACGCAATTGAACCTCTCTTCGCGCGAATTACATACATATCTGATGTACTTGTGTGTATGTGTGTGCATCTGTTTGTGTCTGTATAAGTGTATTACAAAAGGAAAGTGTATATATGTGTGTATGAAACCGCAGTCAATGTCTAGTCGCGCGCGCAAATCACAGCCCCGAGAGACGACGAAAGAAAAAATATATATACACGAGTTGTGAGTGCATATGGACGATACGTCGTATAGTTAACGACAGTCTCACAAGGGTAAAAATGATTTTTTTTTTTGACTTTTTGTTTTTGTATTTGTATATTTTGGTTGATTTTTGCATTTGTTGATTTGACCAACGATGAACTAAAAACCTAGTGAGACCGACGGTAATTATACGATAAAAGCCTCCACACACTCGTGTATACCCCCTACACCGAAAACACATAATAACATTTCCACCTGAGGCGCACGCGCTTTTTTTTATTATTATAGCGTGTAAAATCGAAAGAAAACAATCAAATAAACTCTTAAAACGAGGACAACAACAAAAGTTAGAATCTTAGATACTGAACGAATAACAATCTATACGTGCAAGCTTGTATATACTTATATATACATGCTTGGCGAAGTAAGCGAACTTATCGCTGTATAGCTGGAAATACAACGACAAGTTAATTCACTCCATAGTAACAATTTCGCACTGAACTTTTATAATCTAAGTATATATGTGTATATATACGTTTAATTACGAAATGTTCATGGACGAAATTTATATAATTCGGTATAGGCGAACGAAATTATTATTACAATTTATTATACATATATACGCAATCTCTTACAGAGAATAATTTCGAGTGTGTACACGCAATTAATGTGGTATATATCTAATCTAATTACAAATCGTACGACGTATACAATGTTGATAATTATAATAAGATTGGCTGTAAGTATATATTGTGAATAACGAACGTGAACTATAGTCGCGAGAAACCATGACATTTTCGTCTACCTCTTGTGTGTATGTGTGTGTCTGTGAATCAACCTATCGAAACAATGTGCCCCGTAACAATTGCAATTTGTTTATTTTTTATTTTTCTACATTGGCCACCAAGAATATATAACGCGTCAGTTGGGTTTAAAAAAAATATCATGGTTTCTCAAGAAAATTGCTCAAGTTCGCGTACTCCGATGGATTAACAATTTTGGACGATCATCGTTATTAATGTAACTAAACGGTCGGTTTTTTTTTAATATCCAAAGCGAGACATATGGAATGCGCGCGGTTGACTTTTGCGACGTCAACATATATATTATGAGTTGTACGCATATGATATCCTCTTATTTCCTTGACAGTCGATTAGAATTACATCTAGGCGCATCTAACTCGTTATTTTATATACTCAAACTTATATATATATATATATCGATCGACGCACGATTGATCGTTATACAAAATGGACGATTATAGTCTCAACGATTTCGGAGAGTATTGCTCTGGCCACTTGTATTCTATATATATAATATGTGTATATATATATAATTATGTACAGTCAATCGTATTTCTATGTATATATGATTGCGCAAAAAAGTATATATATATTTATATGTGTCTATTTTTGCTCGAAAAAAACGAGTATTTAGTTGTATGTATGTGTTTGTGTATATGCGTGTCTATATAATATCGACGTTCGAAACTTGTTATGTCTTTTTGCCTCGGGTACAAACGAATTTTATTTTTTTCGCGCAGTTCCAACTGATAATAATTGATATGAGGTGCGTAATTGCGAAAACTTCACCGTCGTTGTAGTCACATCATCTTCGTTAATATTTGGTCAGTATATATATATATATTTAACAAATCACACGCGACGCAAAAGTCGTTGGCATTCACACGATATATACGAAGAAGAAGTTTGTAGTAATATCAACCTGTTGCTTCGGAGGTATCGCCAAAATCGAAAGAAAATATATATAAAACAAAAAAATAGGATATAGCAGAAATCGTGACGTACAGTAAAAGTCGAAAAAAATGTGTTATTACACACGTGTTTTGTAAGTACAATGTTATAGCCGCAAAGAATCGTTAGCGAATTATACTTTCGGATGATTACATTATATTGTTATATATGGCGTTTTGTTTATAATGATAAATTTTCGTCTACAATAATATGAAAAACTACTTTTCTCAATCTTATATTTCTCCGGAAAAAATTTCAAGCAGTCACTTCTTCAATTCTTTTTTATATATTATTGTCAGTTATCGAAAACCAATTCTTTTTTTTTGTTAATTATAATCGAGCAGAAAAGACGATAATTACTACATAAAGTGAGACTCCTATCGTTATGAGTGGCTGGTCTTTTGTACAAAATAAATTAAATATCTCACGGAATCGAATACAATTACAAGGGAATTTAATTGACGTTTATACAAAAGATTTCACAGTCAAATAAATATTAAAATTATAAAATCTACCAGTGATATTTTGGTTTAAATAACAGCATAATTTTTTTTTTGCATATCTATATACCATTCTTCTTGGAATATATGTTTAAAAATCTATAACGATATGAGATTAATACTAGCATTGATTTTAATGTTCTTTGATTAAAATTAAAAACATTTTCATCTACTTTGTTTTTCTTACATGTTAATTTTGATTTGAAATCTATTAAAAAGGAAAAGTGTAAGTTGCTTTTTAATTTTGTCATTATATAAATGTACAAAATATATTAATACAGTAGAAAGCAGGAGCTTTCGTTGTCAAATACTATAGGAACAGATATATGTTACTAAAGGAAAAAGAAAAAAAAAACAGAAAATATCTTTGTCAAAGTGTGTAAAAGTCATTCATAAAACGTTTAAGAAGGAATAAACAATAATTATATCTTTAATTTGGTAAAATTTTAGCTTTCCTTTAAAATATTTTGAGATCCAAAAAGTAAAATATTATCAACTAAAATACGGGATTTTCTTACAATTATTTCGTAATAAAGCTTTTTTTGGGAAATGTAAAATTTTGATTTAAATAAGGCTCGTCCGAGTAGCGGTCGTGCCTAAAAAATAATTTGTTTACTAAAATTATAATAGATATAATTATTCCCTAAAGTGACAAAATAGGGAAGAATATATAATATTATAAAGTAATATAAATTATTAAATATTATACTTATTAGTGGTAAGTTAAAAATAGCAGAATAATATAAATTCAATTAGTAGATGAAGTTATAAACCTTTCCAATGTATTTGACTATACCTTGGCAGTTTTAGTTAATTGAAATATACGCAAAACTTTATAATTACTTCTATATATGTAGGAAGAAAAAGACTATTATTGCTATTACTATTGCAAAAGACAAAAAATATATAAAAATACATCAAATATTTATTGATCAAAAATAAAAAAGAAAATAATTTTTTCATCATAAATATATAGTTTGTGTATTTTATTGCAACAGATCTTAAAATATTTTAAAACTCATCTTACAAATTAAAAAATCCAAGTAAATCAAATTTTTTACTTTATAAGTAAAGCATTCATTCTGAATGACTTTCTTAAAATAGAAGGTATCATTATATATTTACTTACAAAGTATAGTTATGCAATGAATTTTACAATAAATTTACAAGCCTTTGAGGCTTAAATTATAGAATAAGAAAACAAATTTGTACATAATTTTTTTGTATACAATTCAATATAATATAAATATTTTCAGACAATGTCTGAATTGCAGAGTAAATTTCACAAAATTCAATGCATGCAAAGGACGAACAAAATGTAATAATCTTATTTCGTAATGTTACCTCACGCTATCTTTATTATGTGAATCAAGGTTCAACTTAGGGGTCTCAGTCGTGCTATAATTCCTACTCCTTGATACCTGCATAGTTCCTAGCGCTAATGACAGATCATCTTCTTCAGAGTTTAATGGTGGACTTTGAGTAGGCTTTTTACAATTCACAGTACATGAAGTCTTCAATAAATCAGTATCATTAGGATCAATTGTTCTCAGGAAACGGACAAGATCTCTTGATAATTCCCACCTTCCCTGTTCAAGTGCAGCATCAAGAAGCATGGTTGCATACTGCTTACTCACAGAAGATGCTTCCAAGTTTTGTAAGATCAAAAGATAACTGGCTGCTGTGTCAAGTTCCTGATGATTTAAGCAGGTTTGTAATAATTTTTTTGGTGGCCCTACAACTGAAAATAGATATGGCCACAGAGCAATTTCTGTTTTTCTTGCACATTGCACAATAGCTCGTGCCCAAAATCCAGGAAATTCTTGAATGAACTCAACAACTGATGGAAGCTGTGCATCAGGCAATGGCTCTTTACTCGTTGCTTCTTCTTCTAGCACTTCATGTAACAATAATTCCAATGAATGAGAAAAATATGGAAGAGATGAACAAGATCTTGCTATTTCCCATGCTTGATAACCTAGATTACGATGAATTAGTTGACGAAGTACTTGATGTAAATAAACTTGACTTGTTAATTCTAAGACACTGAAGGGTAGAATAAATGGTGAACTTGTATCTGATGTGTAGAGAACAGTATCATTTTCTACACCAAGGAGGATTGCATCTTCAAACAAAATTGTTAATGGATAGATCTTCAGATAAAATGGCAGCATGATTCTTTTACTCATAAAAGTACGAACCTTATCTTGATGACTTTTTGGGAAAAGTGGCAACCAAACCCTCATTCCATGAGCACCACAGAATAACCATACAGTTTCAGTTAAGTGTGGCTTTTCTTTTTTGAACTCTCTTGGAATCCATAAATTTTCTACATTTGATGCTAAAACAGTTGGTGGTGCACATGTAAATGATACTTCTGTATTTTCAACCCAGTGATCTCGCTGAACCATTAGAAGCTTTCCTGAGACATTTAACAAAAGTGTTTCTGGTGGTATGTTATCATCTACAATTTCAGTTTCATTGTTTCTTATAGTTGTCAAACTGGCACTAACAACACACGCTGGATGTGGGCAAAGGCTGCTTATATCTATAGCTTGTATCATAACTAGTTCAATCCAGCTATTGCCTTTGTCTTTCTTTAATATCATATTGTATATGCTGATTTGCGAATTGGCACAAAAGACTAATAAAAGGCTCTTCAAAACATTTAACAATAGAATTTGAGATGTCATTTTTATAGATCTCACAAAAGTATTATCTAAGCGAACATCCCTAGGGTATAGTCTTATTTCATCCTCATTTTCTGGTATGGAATAACTGCTTGTTATCAGAAATCCACGATACCATAAAAGGCCTCCAGTTACTACAAAATCTCTTTCTTGATATTCATTACCAAATAGTTTCCATTTTCGAGATAATAAAGAATAATATGCTAATCCAGTTCTACCTGCTACTGCTATGCTCATTCCCTCTTCATCAATTGCTGTAAACCGTATTGGCCAATTGCTGCTTGTATAGGCATTTGGAATTGGAACCACAAGCCATTGTTTGGTTCCAGATAGGATATGACAGAATCCATCAACACGATTAGTAAAATCTCCATTAGAAAAATGATTTTTAACATTGTTTGAGTAAACTCTATGACTTAAGTTAATGTACAAACGATCTTCACCTTGTAAATATATATGTCCATTGTGAGACATACAAGGATTTACTGTAAGTGGACTTTTTACAAATTCCCACTGTACCACTGAACGTACCTGAGATTTATTATTAGTATTTTCTTTAGTTGACAAGTAAGGGTCTTTCAACATCCATAATTGATATCCTTCTGCTGACCACTCCATAGTCTTTACATGAAATGGGTTTGCTCTTATAGGATCTACATTTAAACCATAATCCCATTTAAAGGTACATAACAAAAGTGCTCCAAATGTGCTCCATAATGCAACTCCACCACCATCCCATGCACACGCAATAGCACAGCTGTCAGGTGTCCACCTCAAACATGTTACTGACCCTGGAATACCAGGATAATCTTTAGTAGATAAAACAAGACTGTGTGATACCTCTAATGCTCCTGTAGTTTCATCCACATACAACACAAGGCCCTGTGAATTTTTTCTGCCAAAAGCTATTAACCTATATTTATGATTTACCGCCACACAAGTTGCATCTTCTAATTCTCTGGCCCACACACCTTGCACTTGATTAGGGTCAAATTTTAGAGATATTGCAGTTAAAAATGCAGCTTTACCACAATTGAAAACAACAGCAAAGCCTCCAATCAATGGTGAATATTCAATATCAATAACATATGTATTTTTTGTTGTCAGTGGTGTAGCTGCTGTTGATATTTGTTGATCAACACTGAAAGGAATTCTTCTCAAATCCAATGAGTAGTCACGATTTTGGGTGCCATTCCATCTATGTCTAATAATGAAACTAGTATTAGTAGATATCATTAATTCATCACGTATGCATACCAAAGAACTTATTCCTCCATCAATCCACACGCTTTTATCAAATTTCAATAAGACAGATGGGATAGATTCTTTAATAAAAAGCTCTGCACTGTCTCTTTTAAGGCTGTTTATAGGCGAATCTTTTTGTTCATAAGAGCTTTTCCCTTCATTTGTCTGATCAATGACCTTGTAGAACAGTAGATAACTATCATTCGTCGCAATGACAATCATGCTAGAATCAGGTCTCCATTCTAACAGAGCATTTTCTCCGTACTTTTGCAAGCATTCTTGCGAGCGCTTTTGAAAAACGATGGGAACACATGGCTTGCAGCACCAGACACTTATTGCGTCTGTGGTCAGAATACCAAACAGAATTTTGTCACGATTGCAGGTGATGGAGCATACTTTTTCCGGTTCAGTGGCATTGAGAACTCGAGGCCATCCAACTGGGAAAAACATCTTAATAATCTTGCTCTCCTTCCAATCAATTCCAAAACAGTCTCCTCTCTGCTGCACCCGATGACACTGCGACTAACAATAGCATTCTAGGGTCATCAACAGCAATCGAACAGGCTACGCTGTCAGTATACACACCAACCACAATTACCTCTCTAACCTGCCTACCTTATCGAACTTTCAGCCTCATTTTACTCAATTCTCCTCTTCTCAGCCTCACACTCTCCATCTGACGCGTAACATCATCGCAGTATAGCAATCCTTATACTAAACACTCTGCACCTCCTCTCTCTTTTCTCTCTGTGTGACGTGCTACTTTGAGGTTAGAATTTCACCGAGAAGAGAAATCTAAGCTCACGCACTCCCGTCGTCCCATTGACACGCGTCAGGAGGCCTGGGAAGAGCCGGAGGCGCGCGCGGGCGGTACTTGCTCTGCATACATTATAACCACAGTGCAGCAAGAGAGAGACAATGTGACGTAAAAGGATGATGACGACGTCCTGGTGATACCGAGATTCTTCTCAGTCGCGGGTAGGCGTGTAAATATCCGGCGTGTAAGAGCAGAAGAGAAAAGCCGAAATGATATGATAACCTGCGCTAATATAGCAGGCAGCCAGAGCAAGACTACGCGTCGTCGGTACGCGCGTACTTACGTATATTATACGGTATAGGTATATATGTATATACAGTATACGAGGGAAAGCCGAAAGGAGGTCGACAGCGCGGAAGGAACGGATTTACGGAATGCCAAGCGGCCAATCCGTCGAGTTCCGTGATTTTTGCGCGTCGTGGTTTGCGATGACGTTTTTTTTTCGGAGGATTGGATTTCGAAAGAGAAAATGTGAAACGTGTTTTGATAAAAAATAAAAAACTACCTAGATCTAAGGTTTTTTTGCTTATACGGCAGCTTTTATTGTGCTGAGCTTGCGCGTGTTCCGTTATTCTGTTGCGCCGTTTCCTCTTGAATTAGTTATCTCGTTATATGGGCATATCGCGTATACACTGATATGTACGCCTACGTGAATAAAAGTGAAATTAGAAAGGGAAGCGTCATGAGAAAAAGAATTGTAAAAAGACTGAAACTTCCTTCTCACATATATTTGCATATGTTTAACGCTAATTTATTTAGATTGCTTTATATAACTTTTTCACATTAATTATAGTTTTTTTTCAATAAATTTATATACAGTATTTTCGCTTAATTTTCAACATTTATTAGTTATATATATTTACGAAAAGTAAAATATTTTCATATTTCTGTCTTAATCTGATTTTGATAATAAAATGAGTTATTATTGTATACGTATATAATTGTAATGCTTAAGTTTGTTTTGAAAAAAATGTTTAAAATTACTATTATTTTTTTTTATTTAAATTATGAATAAATTTATGTATACGAAAAAGTGTATGTTCAACAATTTTAGAAACAGATTAATAATATAATTATTAATTTGTTATCAATGATAATTTATTTAGTTTTATATACTTATTGTGATATATGTATATTTAATTTTTAATCTTATAAAATTTTAAAGTATAATAAAAAAATATAGTTACATCGATTAAATTTTTAATATTATATTTATTTAATACTTACACGAGCTACTGTAAATAATATATTTATATAAAATTTACTTATTGTCAAAGAAAGACAGATTGTAAATAAACGAGGTGATAAAAAAATATATTTATTTAAAAAATTGTTTCAAATATTAACTAGATATAAACATCAAAAACAGATATAGCTTTAAAAGTTTGTAACAATAAAGACATAAAAATTATATTTTATAATATTCGTTCAATATTTTCTCATGCGCCACCGAACAAAATATATTATAAAATATGGAAGAAATAATTTTATTAAAAATCAATGTCCTAATAATATGCCCTAATATTATTTGGCCTTACAATTTCGTCACTATGGTGACCCCATGCGACTTAATAAGTCAGTGTTTGTTGTGTCGCGACATAAAGCGGAGTTAATAAGCGCATGCCTTATCTTCCTCGCGATCGATCCTTATTTAAAATTTTAAAATTTTAATATTTTTTTTACAACGCGAGTGAATAAACAAATATATATTTAGTGACAAGCATTGGAATACCTGTTGAATAGCTACAGTCATATATTATAGTTTTTTTAGAAAGTTTAATAACTTTTTTTTTAAAGAAAAATTAATTTTAATAAATTTGAAAAATATATGATAAAAGTGATCATAAAACATTTATTAAGTTATAAAATAATTTATTTAAATTTATAGTTGGTTGACAAATTAAATTTAGAATAACAATAGAAACTTAAAATTTATTTATTGTGTGAAATAAAAATAAATATGACACCTGAACCTACGACAAACTATTCAAATCATCCGAGGCAATCTTTAATGTACCACGTGGTACCAAAGAACACTAAAATACTGGACCACTACAGTCTTTTCCTTGCTGCGATCGCGTGCGGTCACAAGCATATTATAAATCTGATGCTAAAAAAGGGCTATCCAGTGTCAAGAAATCCTAATAATAAACCCAATAGCCACACTCCTCTGCACGTGGCAATCGAGACAGAGGATTTTAGCATCGTCGAAATGCTACTGCAAAATGGAGCTCCACTGGAGGCTACGTCACACGATGGACAGACTCCTTTACACTTTGCTGTGAAAAGCAAACAAAAGAACTTAGTGACATTGTTGCTGGAATACGGTGCTGATTGGAAAGCAGTTGATGATTGCAGGAAGACGATGTTGCATTTGGCTGTGGAGCAAGGTACGAGGTGTTGTAACGGAGAGAAGTCGATGAAAACGGGAGCGAGAGAGATTATTGACATTCTGGAGATTTTTTTGTCGAAAGGAATGACCGTGGATTGCAGAACGAAGACTGGAGAAACGGTGTTACATGTTGCTGTTAGATATGGAATGAAAGAAGTCGCGTCATACTTGTTGTTGAGAGGTGCTGATATTCATGCTTGTGATGATATGGGTAATGGTGTTCTACACATGGTGATTATGGCATATGATGGTAGTTATAAGTCAGAATCCGAACGAAGACGGAAGGATACAGAGATGGCAAATCTCGTTGAATGGCTCATATTCAAAGGTGCAAGAGCTGATGTTAGAAATCATGATCAAAAGAGTCCTTTGCAATTAGCTACTGAATATGGTCGATTGAGAATTCAGAGTCGGCTGCACATAATTTTATCTCCAGATGTTTTTGACAAAAGTGTGAGTCGGGGACAGAGCGAATCGATTGTTCAATTGATGATGAAGATGGGGGCAAAAGATGGTGTTGACGTAGATTTAAACCTTAATGGTGCTTCTGTAAAAGATAAGCAAACAAGGATAATATGGGCTTTGCTGATGAACTTTGAGGATGAAAACAATCATAATACACTTTTGCACATTGCAATAGATGCCTGTATTAACAAGGACATTGATTATCAAAACTTAACAGTAGCTCTTATTGACAAGGCAACAAATACCAAGATAAAGAATGCTAATAACGTGGCTCTTCTACATCTCGCTGCCAAATACAAGTACAAACAGTTGTTAGAATATTTGTTAGACCATGATATCGACGTGAATGTACGTTCCAACGATGGTTATAACTCCTTGCATTTCTTATGTAGTGAACTGAACCTGCACGTACGTGACGAGGCAGAAATGGTTAGACTACTTGTGAACAAAGGCTGTGACATTCACGCACGAACTAAAGAAGGCCTTACACCGTTACACCTCGCATCTCAATCAGGCTCTTACTTTATCGTTGAAGCTCTACTTCATCATGGAGCGGACGTAGATTGTACTGTTAACAACGGTATAACGCCTCTTCACTTTGCATCGATGTTAGGTCTTCACGAGATCATTGAGATCTTATTGAAACATGGTGCAGACGTGAACAGCGCAGAGGAATCCGACCTCTCCACTCCGTTACACGTGGCGGTCCAGAACGAACACCACGTGGCTGTGAATCTTCTTCTACGTAGTGGAGCTGATATCAGTGCCAGGCAGAGAAACCACGCGACAGTTATCGATGTAGCTGAGAATTGCAAAGATCGTAGTATACTGAGAACACTGATATTCCATGCAATGAAACTTAGAGTGGCAGGGTTCCTACCCAACATGCGCTTCTTCGAACGCCACGACCACGTGATAGCCAAAGTCGGCGTTCGACAGTGTATCGTCAGCTTAAGGGATTACTACAAGGCTTGTGTGAACGAGATGAAGGTTATAAAGAAAACAATGGTGACCAATCGCACGTCCTTATACAATATACTGCACATGGATGAGCACAAGTTGGGTATGTACAAAAATCACTTGTTGCACGTGGTGTTGGAATATCCGATGTTTGAAGATATTTTACTTGGATTTTATCTCATGGGAGTTGTGAGAGGGATACTAGTTGATCAAGCGAAGCAAATGATGATGAGGAACAATATGATGCGATTGCCAGAATGCTGCTGGGAGCACGTGTTTAGTTTTTTAACAAACAAGGATTTACGTAACGTGGTCAGTGCATTACGTAAAAATAGAAAATAAGTCGGTGATCAAGATTTGCGAAATGATGCACAGTTTTGTTACTTATACAAATAACTGCGATACATAGAAAACTAACTAAGAAAGCGTTAGGCCTCTGGATTGCGAATTATGAAATAGTAAAGAATATCACTAAAAAACTCAAGATTTAGACATTTTCAGTTTTATTTTGACCAAAGAACTTGGAAAAATTCTCTTTTTGAAATGGTACCACATATTGAAACTTCTTCGAATTTTTTTTCTAAATACATATTTCAAAATTTAAGCAGAATCTGAGATCTGGAGACCTAATATACTCTCCTAGTAAGTTAACTTATTGTTGAGTTAATTTTATTATAAAATTTTATTATATTTTACGAATTAAGCAAACATATATTTATAAGTTGGTTGACTATGCCATTTTGTATACTTATTTATTGATAAATTGCGATAGTTTTGTGAAATATGTAAAAGTAGTCATTGTTATTATTTTTCAAACTTGTTAAATGATCGTTTTGTTCTAAAATATTTATAAAATTGAGGAATAAAATTTTCAATTTAAAAATTAATAAAATATTCGTTATGCATTTCATGAACTCCTTGACATATCATAAGTTAATTATTTTTTAGTTGACCTTATGGCTAAAATCAAACGTTGATTATTTCATCAGTAAATACCAATAAGAAATATACGTTATGTATTGAATTTATAAAATCAATTTTTATTTAAAATAACACTAATGCTTTTTTATGAATTTTATTACTTTTGTATCACGATATCTTAGACTAATGATGCTTCCATTGAACTAACGTTAGTTAAAAAATCTTGTTCATTTTCTGCTATAGGTTTCTTATATTAGATGCTTGAAATTTATCTATTATCTATATACAGAAAGGTTTGAAAGATATATGTACTCCATACCTTTATCTACATTTACTTTAAAATGTTGCAAATATTATATCGACCATGAAATATAATTGAGATTAATAAAACTATATCCAAAACAAGATATATCAAGAATCATTTGACCAGATGCTGTTACACCTAAGATTATTATATCATCAGTTCACGTATATATACATACGAATTTCCATATAAAAAATGTAACAATTAATCCAAGTATATACACCATGAAAACAAAAAATTATTATCGCTATCAAAAAACTCCATCGTTTAAATCCCCCTCTTGGATCCCCCAACTATTTCACATTTCCGAGCATCAAGTATGACTAAATCGCTCGCATGCCGCTTTACGGTTTTCAGACGTACTATTACGCCCGCATATGCGGGAGAGGATGACGCGCGCTCGCGCGCTACCGAATCGGTCTCTATATACCACTGTACCCTATAATACTTACTCTCCCTCGACTTCTCTCTCTCTCCCGCGACGGATTAATCGTTGATTCTCACGAAATATGTGGGTCGGTCACAACGATATATATATTTTTTTTTCATATGGCGATGGTCGTCGGGTTGTAGGATGGATAGTTGACTTTCTTCCTCGTTCGATTGATTCTTCTTTTTTATTTGTTTTTTATCGTTAGATTGGCATGAAATTCGTGTTAAAAAGTTTTGATTGGTTGCGTATATACGGTGGCGATTCTTTAATCATATATGTACTATGTTTAATTATGTAGGACAATTCCGAGGACAATTCAGTTGCTTTGGTTTGGAGAATTTTTTGAGAACTGACCTGATTGGAAAGATTAAAATAATAAAAAAACAGAGTAAAATATAATATTTGGTAACTAGTATGTAAATATAATAAAATAAAACCTTATATTATATATGGGAATATAAAACGTTTGTATAAATATAGAAGTTTATGTTTCTGTGCTCTATTTATGTTCAATACGAATAATAAGAGATGTACACGAAACGTTATTGTATTATACATAATACAATTATTGACTAATATTGTTTAGTTATTTTTATTTATTATTCATGTACATTAATAATAGTCAAAATATAACATTACAATAAAGTGTACAGTACATTAACAATAATACAGAATAAAATGTTCTAAACAGAAACATATATACTTATATATCATTTTAGATTGCATTCAATACAAATATATTGTTCACGAAATCTAATATTATATAATGATATATATAACTTATGGAATTCAGACATTCACACATCTCTTCGATTCATCAGGTAAGTACATTTGATATTGTACCGCACCTTCAAATAAAATATAACATATACTTTATTAATTGTAACAATATAAAATATCACATCTTTTCTTCACGATCCAAACCCCCTAATTCAGTGTCGTCCCTCTCAACAAAGAAAACATCGCGTGCGCGCATACACGTCTTCACAGACACACATACATGTATACACGTACATACAAACGATATATATATATATATGACGATATAGCGCGCATGCAGTAGTAGCACCTATACCGCATACGTATACGTACAATGTATATATATATATATGTGTGTGGCGACCGCTGCCGGATGCGATTCCGCGCGCGCGTGCGCGCGCACTGCGAGCGCCATTACGTTAATGAGGATGCTGCAGCGTCACTACACGGCGCGCGCGCCGGGTTTCTTCCTACATTTTCAGCGGCGTCGTCGTCGTCGAAATTGCGTCTTCGCACTTTACGTTTGGACTTTTTTTTCTCTCTCTCTCTCGGTCCTCGTGCGGGGCGATTCGTTAAGGCGAATAATTATATATTTTTGTCGTACGTGGGTGGGTGATGATTGTGGAGTATACTGTACGTGTATATGATTGCGTGGAAGATTTTTAAAAGATATATATAAGGAGTGGGTTTTTTTTGGGTGTCTTGTGTACAGGGATTTTTTTAAGTGCCTGTATGGTTGAGCGCGTTAAGAAGTATTATGCGTAGTATTTGCAGTATGATCTTGTTTTTATACAAATAAGTTTTGTATAATTGTAGTATATATGTAACGGTGTGTATTTTATTGACGGTTTCAGCAGTATATTATAGGTATATATTGATTCATATTTAACACAAACACTGTAAATGTATAATGGATAAAATAAAATAATGAGATGAAAAATGTATAACAATTTTTTCTTAAAAAAAAAATTAATGAGAAGAATAATTTGGGTTGCAGATTTCGCTCAAATTGCAGTTATAGGACATATTTTTGGATGTCAAGGCATGAAGGAATAGAAGTCACTGTCGATAGAATTTAACACCTTGTAAAAGTTAAGTTGTAGTCATTTTGGATCGATTTATTTTTATAAACTCATTGAAAATAGCCTGTAAGTAAAATGTCAATAGTATAATTTGAGAAAGCTTAAGAAAATATAATTGGAACGTCCAAAGTTAGGTCAATTCAAAGTTTTGCAACGAAAATGCACTGAAAATGGTACAAATCTAAAATTTCATTAGTACGTATATGATATTCGAAATTACTCTTGTTATCTAACTATGAATTCACACAACATAGAAATTAAAATTTTTAAATTAAAAGTTTATTTTCTTTATTAATTTTTGAAGATATTATCTAAGACTTCTTAAATCATTTTTAACAACTTCTTCGAGGCAGAATAGAAAAATATCCGTAAATCGACTTTTTTAAAGCATTAAATTGCACAGCTGTAGCTTTACTTCTTCTTCTTGACACTTATAAATATATATCTCGAAATTCAAACAGAATTCGCGAGCCGAAGTTCGTAGCCTTCCTTAATAAGAAAAGTCTATAGTTTTCACTAAAATTCAATGCAAAATAAACGGGGAAAAATTTGTTATCTTATACCTGTAAAAGTGAATAAATATCATAATTAGTTCCGTCTTTGAAAAATTATCGTTTACATTACGTATATACGAGCATTCATCTTACCTACTATATCTTATTATCATTCCTATATCTTGTACAGAATTTATCATCGAAGCATATCTTTTAATTTTATATAAGTAAAGTAACAACGCAGATATAGTTTTAACAGGGGCAATGCAATTCTGGCGATTCTTTATCACTTTATAAAAGAAAAATAATTTTGATTATAATCTACCAAAGCAATTATCCACGGACAGATCGACTTCAACACCAAAAAACTGCAACAACATCAACAATACCTCCATCTACCCATACGCCTACTGCTGTAATCTACCCCTTTTTTTATATCGACCGGGCATATAAGTCACACACACATGTATATATATACGTGTAAAAAGCGTGCACATCGCCCACATCGTCCTCGCGCGTCTCCCCCTTCGCGTCGTCGTCGTCATTGACAATAGTCCACCGTGTGAATTCCTCACCGCTGAGTATTTTTCTCTCTTTCTCGACTCGATCAATTGATCGTCGCTCTTGTATACACTTATATATAGGACGCGCGTGCTGTCTTTGTATTTTTCGATCCCATATAATTTATATATAGCAATTATGTTTCAAAGGGCGCGTCCCAAATTCCCGGATTGTTGCAGATTTTTATATATGGGTGATTCTCAGCAAAAGTGCTCAGTTTTACATGTAATCTCCGTGGTAGCTACTAACCCTTTCTCATTGAATGATCTAATGAACATCTGGTGATTTTTAATTTCATGATATCATATATTTTAGTTACTTGAGTTTCATTCTTGTAAAATATGTATTTTTGAAAAAAGTTGAAGATTATACACCATAAAATCTAATAAAATATCCACGGAGATTACAGGACACAATCGGTGCACATTTGCGACGGAGAATCACGCATATAGGTATATTTGTAAACGATATATAAAAATCGAACGATTCTATGATACAAAGTAGTTACGATTTTATAAAAGTTTCGTACGTATAAGGCGAAATACGATCCACCACATATGGGTATATATAGAGACTCAGAAAAGCTGCCAAGTAATGTTTCCGCCGATTTAGCAAATTTTTCAGCTACTGCACACATCGCCTGCGGCCGCGTTGCCATGATATGCGCGTGAATTGTGTATATAGCGACACGTACAACGAATTGTTGCAGTCCGTGGAATTGGCGAATAAAAACTGGTGGAATTCATTCTACGAAGAAGAACGGGAATTGTAGCGAAAAAAATCAAGTTTATTATGTATATATCTACGAGCTACAGAACAAAGTTGGCGTATATATATATAATGTAATCTCGTGCATTTGGCTTTAATTATTAAAGTGCTTAAACCAGAGCTGCTACTTTATTCGGATATGGGCTTGATAATTAATTCAATATAAACAGTGGTGATTGTCATAATCTGTGTGATAATCGGTTACACTATGAGTGGAAATTTGTGTATACACATGTATATAAGTGTAATAGAATGGGAAATGGATTTACGGTTAAATGGTAAATTAGTTTTTACTTAAACGTGGATGAATAGGCATTTCTTTAATTCATTAAAGTACAACTTATTGGGCTACAATCCGTTCGGGGTTTATAGATAATTGAATGGTATCACACCAAATATAAAATACCTCGGGATAGATTCGAGTTAAATTTTGTTAATCTTATATACTTACTCCGTAATCAGAAAGCATTTATATTACTTTCCCTTTAATAGATATTAGTTTACAGTAGTTTACGGGAAAATCAAACAGACTTGGTCAAATATTTTTATAAATTAAATTTGTTTATACTGCCATAAAATTTAAATAAATTTTGAAAACCAGTATCTCTTTAAACTTATCGTATATACAACTTGTTCGGAAAATATGTCTCACTGTATCACCATCGTGTATGTCAGAGGATGAAATTCTGAACCGAAAGATCCTTTACCATTTTTCTTATATATGATAAGTAGTTTATTTATAATTAATGTGTTAAAATTGTTTATTTTCAATAGGAATAGTATGTCTATAATTTCTATTCAAAATAAACAATTTTGACACATTAATTATGAACAAACTACATATCAAAAAACGACGAAGGAACTTTTGGTTCAGAATTTCACCCTCTGATAGAAGTACATACGATGGTATGATGCAGAGAGACATATTTTCCGAACCACATATATTTACTGACTCTATTCCTATATTATTAACCTACGTAGATAATACCAAAATTACGAAACCAAATTTCTCTCCAAAAACTATCAAACAGTATATCTCATCTCCACACCCCGTTCTACCAACGCACCTAATCACCTAAATTCTCTCTATAAAAAAAAACAAAAACCTCAACATTCCTCACCACCATTATTATAACAAAAACCACATAAAGTATACATACTCGCACGCACGCACGTACAAATGTGTACATAGGTCATTGAGACCGAATTTCCGCAGAATAAGACACGAATATATATAGTATGTAGTAACAGTAGCAGCAGCAGCAGCTCACGCGCTCTCTTATAGCACATCACGAGTATATACGCGTGTTGCGGCGGTAATCGTTTCCCATTCCCAAAGCGAGAGCGAGCAAGCGAGCGAGCGAGCGACCGCTGTAATATACTATAGTGTCTCGTGTGTATATACAGGGTGTCTGGAAGCGAATTAAATAAATGTGGTTTGAGAGAAAGTTTTTTTTTTTAAATTTTTTGGTCTGGGTTTTGATTTGTGTGTTTAAATGTGGGATAGGAGATAAGGATGGTTGGGGTATTAGGTATATAGTTGTGATACAGGTAATGGTAGGTATAATGGGAAGAATGGTTTGTTGGAAAGTCCGGGGTTTATTTTTGTTATAATATGATATATAGAAGGGAGAGAAAGGAATAGGTGAACATCAAACGTCGATAATGATTTTTTCTGCGTAGATTGTGGAGTAGAAAGGGAAAGCCATAATTGCGATTATTTTAAAAATGAATGTGTTAAGAAATTTTTTGTCCGCGAGTGCATTTCTCGGATCAAGTAGCAATCTAATTTGAAAAAATATATTAAAGAAAACCAGAAAGAATAGAGCTCTCCGTTAACTTTTTGTAATGATAAAGAAAATGTCATTTCATTTCGAAAGTTATATTTTCATTCCCAGTTGGTTCAGAGTAATTAAAATACAATATCGTTTAAAGATTTGCTAAATTTTACTATTATTCGCTGATTTAGGGATATTTTTAGTACTCAAATTTAAACCATAATATTACTTCCGAAGGAAATGACATTTTTTCATGAAAGCTAAACGGAAATTTTCGTTTTCTATTATGTATGATTTAATTTTTATGCTTCTTAAAGATTTAAGCACGATTAACATGGTTGAGTATAGTGAATGGATGAAGTAAAAATATAACTGTAATATGAAAAAAAGAAATAACATAAAATTTACATGAAATCAATATTTTCTGTCTACAATATGACCAAACCTTTACGAACAAATGAAAAAGCTTTTGCAAAAATGTATATATTTTTTTAACTCTTAAGTCTGTTTCATTAAAATGTAATATTTTTTTCAATATACATTAATACTATCTTTTAAAGAACTCCGTAACTAGAAAATTAAACATCATACTTAATTATAGTGCATCATAAATTTTATCAGTTAAAAAGTTGCTAAATCTAAATAAGATGAGAATATCACTTCAATATAGAGAATTTAAAAATGATCATTCATATCGTTTTTTAACGACATTCAACTATTAATGTACATCACATTTAGCTACAATGTAGCATTTAATTTGTGATGCAATGAATAGATTGTTAGTTCATTCCATACGCTAAACGACAGGTAGCTCTTTCTCAGCGTATTTAAAGTGAACCACTTTTGTAATGGACAAAAATCTCTGTTGATTTTCTAGGTACATTAAACCTTCAAATTATTATAAATCATATAATGATCATTTTACCTATACACATCACTTCTAAATTCGTAGATTATATTAAATTAATATATAAGCTTAACTACCAAAATTCCAATAAAAATCATGAGTTATATTTGAATATACATTATCATTATACTCTCTATACAGAAAAGTACCGCATTGAACAAGAAAATCAATGCCGTCACCTCAAACTCCATTTTTAATTCCCAATTAAACTAACCCTCCTCCTCAATTTCTTCCATCCGCTCCAACCTCCCAAATCCTTAAAACAAAAAAAAATTCCTCAGTCACCAGAAACCACACGTAATCGGTCCTCAAATCAGCATATACACATCGCGTACTCTCGCAACGCGACTGCACGTGTCGCAGCGCCTCGTGTGTCAATTCCCGCGCATCACCCAGTATACACTCACTCACTCACTCTCTCTCTCTCTCTCCCACAAGTGCGGGCGGGGGAGGGAAAACCCTGAGAGCCGTTCGTACATATACCGTCGTCGTCGACTCGCTCGCGCGCGCGCGTACTCGCGTTTTTATTTTACGCGCGCGCGCGCGGGGCCGTAGCAGCAGAGCAGCAGCAGCCGCGCCAATTACGTTCAATTGAAGCCGATTAGGATCAATTGAAGGGGAACCGCTTAACTCGCTCAATTGGTGGCGAGCCGCTGTGCTGCTACTACTACTACTACTACTGCCTGCCGGAGAATTTTTCGTAGTCGCCAACGGCGGCGGCGACGACGGTGGTATATAAGTATATAGCTGGGATATGCCGGTTGTGTGTGTATATAACCCGTGCGCGGTGTATGACGCGAGCGATGTGTGTGTATATATAGTGGGAAGAAAAAAATATGATGGTAGAGAGAGAGAGAGAGAGAGAGAGAGAGATGATGATGATGTACACGTGCGGCGGCGGCGGCGGCATCGCGGGCGCGAGGAGTTTAGGGAAATGGAGCGGCGCGGGTTGTCCGCTTGGGTTATGTATGTGTGTGTGCGATTGAGAGGAATTTTAAGAGGAGGAAAGATGAGGCGCGATATATACACTGTGTGGACTATGGTTCAGGGAAGTTTAATTTTAGAGGAGTTGTGCGGTGGATAATATATGTATAGTTGGTTGTTGTTGGTTTGTGGTTTAGTCGTATAAGTAAACGGGTTTCCTATTAAGTTGTAATATGATATATCTTTTGAATGAACGAAATTTTTTATATTTATATAGTTGGATACGAATAATATTGAAAGTTCGATTAATTATACAGTTGTGGATAATGTTTACTATTAAGTATTATACACTGACGGAAAAATGTAGGAAAAATTCCCATGTTTTCCAGTAATTTGGTAATATCAACGAAAAGGACAAATTTTTCCCTTAGGAAAATAGTAATTTTTACTATGTTAACAGTAACTATGTACTTTTCGTTGATATTGCTAAAGTACCAGAAAACATGGGAATTTTTCCCCACATTTTTCGATCAGTGTACTTTACTTACCATGGGAGGACAGTAAGAGGAAGTTCTTTTTTTGTATATGTTTATATCCAATATTTAATTATATTACACGCATATCTTAAAAAGTAGTTATAACTCTTATAGAATAATTAGATGCTAAAATATAATGTATCATCTTCAGAAAGAATCTCAAATTGTATTATAGTGAGTTATTATAAATATTGATATTATTAGAATATCAAATATTTATATAAATGAGCATCTAATAACACTGATTATCTCTCTATAAATATGTCAGTCGTAATAAAAATATAAATTTGTATACCAATCAGAAAAAAACCGCACTCAAATATATTAACAAATTATATTTAACTAATTATAAAAATAATATGAATAATAAATGAACTGTCATTAATTTTGCAACCAAACTTTCTATACAGAGTATATAAGTAACAAATTAAAAAATTTAATCGATTTTTATAGAAATATATATGCGTTAGAAAATATTTTTAAATTTGAATTATTTAAACCTGAAAAATTCAAGAATTTACATATTTTACGTAAAATTACGTATATATGTTGAATTCGAAATCTCTTAAAATCAAATAATTAATAAATAAAATGTGATTTCGATCAATAAATAACTATGATTTCCATGCTAGGGAACTAACGATATTATGTATATAGTTGATTCATTAATTCGATAGAAACATTTATGTTTAAATAAGTTCATAAACGGTTTTCTAAAGATTTACTTAACTTTTCAAAACTGTTCTATAAAAAATTGGATAATATGGCATTCTCTCATTGCAGAAGTTTTCCTAAACGATTTGCAAACGGAATTTTTTACGTTGATATACTGTAGCTTAATTATAAGATATAACAGAACAATAAGTGATTGTAGTATATTTTTTTTACCGTTACAGGAATTACTCATTCAGACCTGGTGGAAATCCAAAATATTTTCTACCTATTAAATGGTCATTTAAACTATGGACTGGCTAAAAATGGTCATTTTTCTTATTTAGTTTTTGGCCCCCCATGAAACGCTTTTTCTCCTATTATTCTAACATTTAATAGATGGAAAAATACAATTCGTTTATTGAACATTGAAACAAACTAGTTCTTATCTATTTGAGAGGTATTAGAGTTGGTCAGTCTTTTTAGTCAGAAAATGGCTAGTAAAAGCCTATTTATATTAGAGAAGAGTGAGAGAGACAAAAAATAATGACAAAAATGACATTTTTCGAAATATCTCTAAAAGGGCTATATAGTAAGTGATTTTCTGGCCTTGATATATTGTTTATATTGTAGAAAATCAGTTAAAGTTAAATATCATCCAATTCAATGTCAAATTTGTAAGAAAAATTAAAAAGAAAATTTTGAGGTTGTCATTTTAGTCTCAACCTATTAAATGGCGGAATAATAGGACAAAAAGCGTTTCATCGTTGGCGATTAACTGGCTATTTTTCTACCCATTTACTAGGATTCTGGCCATTTCGCGATAGACGAATTTCTACTAGGGGCAGTATCATTATTATATTCAAAGATAAATATTTTTATATGAATAGTGAAATAAAGAATTATATTTTATAGTGCAGTTCGTATAATTTACTATGGTAAAATTGACTTTTATTAAACTTCTAAGTTCGACGAAGTTTACACATATAAATATTGTTTTCATGTAGGTCTGTTAGAAAACCTGTTTTATTTTTCCAATAATTTTATATTGAAAATTTTGTTCATAAAAAAACTATTAAATAAATATTTTAAAATATGAGCATAAAAATATCTTCTTGTGCTTTAATATTGGTCTTTGCAATATTGAATTATGATTTTGTATTAAAGACATTCATAAAATTAAGACTACAAAAATTTAGTACTGGTCCAATAAATGACCAAAAAGAAATCAATAATTTCGTTATGTTTAAAACGCCCGAATCTTTTTCTATTTTTACTTTTATTTTGTAACATAAAAATTTGTTGTATATATTGAAGTCTATTAATCTTTTATTAAAATTGCTTCTGTTATTAATAACAAAATAATTAAATATAATAATATCTTTTTAAATAAATCATTATACTTGCAATATACTGGAAGGAATAACATTTTTATTATTAATATTTTGGCTAGAAGTAGAAACGATCGCAACGAGACGTCTTTATCTTTTAGTTTCGAGTCAGTATACATTGTTGTATATGTATATTTGATTGTGTAACTATTTTATTTTTAGTCGCATGAAACAATGCCTATAATATGTTCTGATACAAGTCTTATTTCTGCAGTTCTTCTAATTGTACAATAGAACGGTAATATATCAATGATATATATCTTGAGCAGATATTGCAAATATTAAACTTATTATATGAAGACTACAAATGCTTTAATATATAATTTCTAAATATATATTTTATGTCAAAGGTATAAAAATAAGAAAATATCTTTCTATTTTAATATAATCTTCAATATAGAAAGCATCGGCGAAGTTTATCAAGTATTCAATTTTAAAACATCATTATGTTGCTATTGTAGACAACAAATAACTACTTATATATCTGAGAAAATATTATCTTATTAAGATGCATTACAATAAAATCATATAGTTTCTATTACCGGAGACCCCAATACACCTGAGATAAAACTAGGTATTGATAGCTCCTTCGCACAATACAAATCAGATTTTCTATACTAATAAATTAAACCAGCTCCAATTATCAATTATGTTATTTCTTCATAGCGACTTGTATCGTAATAACCAATAATATAATTAGTGGTCTAATATCAAAATGAACGCGGTCGTAGCCGCTTCTCTCACAGATATGTTGGAACAAGATCCAAAATTTTTTCAATTATTACCCCATGAAATTAAAACTTATAAAAGTTATTTAACATTAATGTGTATCTAAAATCTCTAAACTGGGCAACAATATACATTAAAGTCATGACCATTTAATTCATCTTTTTTCATACATATACCTTCCACACAAGACTTCCAAAAATCTTCCATTCTTCTTATACATACCCACTACTACGCAACCTCCCCTATATACATAATCCTTACTCTAAACTCATCACCAAAGAAAAAAAACGCACATCATATAATCACACACACCGCAAACTCTAACTTGAAAAAGCGAACGCGCGGGGAGTTCCACGCGACTGGTGCGAATAACCGGCATGGCGGCCGGGCGAGCCCTTCGCTCTGTGATTGGTTGCGGCACGTGGAGGCGGAGTCGCGCTCCAAGTGGTCTCCCCCACTACTACAACCACGCGCCACGTGCTCCGGATGAATCGACTGCGTATACAATATACTTGTTGAGTGGATTCGGAGCTCACGTGGTATACTAACGGCGGGTTTGGGTATAGAAAAATCTGGTTTATTGGTAGGTTTACACTGGTAGTGATGAGGAAGTGTACGTGTGGTTTTTTGTAATGAAGTTTATATGGGTTAAGTTGTAAAGTATAAATGTTATTGTATTGAACCATTCGTATAGCTATACGAAATGCTTTATAAATTCTTTCATGATTTATCTTATTGTTGATTGTATTTTATTATGAGGAATTATATATAATAATTTTAAATTCATATTTTGCCATTTATTTTCAATTTTTAGAACTTACATTAATTATCACCTTTTATACAAGTATACACATAGTCTTAAACATTACCATCACGCATCACTATACCACACTCTTGAAAAATCCCAACTTTGTATAGAACATTAAAAAGTATCATATAACTTTATCACCACTCACTAAACTACGTAATCTAAGTTATATATATACACAAAGATGATCCAACGGTCAAGCACTAAATCAGCATCACACCCCCTACTAACACATCCATCTTCAAATCCGAAACCTCCTTCTTCAATCATCTCCTTCTCTTCCAGCTACAACACACTCTATATATAATCATATCACACGCGAAACTCGATCCGCGGAAACCTTAACCCAACACGCGGCTGATGATATGACTCAATTCCCCATATATATATATATATATATATATAGAATAAGCGGGGGATGATGAAGCACAAGCGCATCACACAAGTTTCGGTGCAGGAGCCGCGCCGATAACTGCAGCTCCGGCATCGGCGGGCCTTCGCTTATACTCTCTTCTCTCGTGTTGCGCGTCGTCGCGCTCTGCACAGCGCCGCACATACATACATACTACCACAACTCTTGCTCTCTCTCTCTCTCTCTCGCTGGGCTAATAACCCGCAAGCCCAGTAATGTGATATGATTAGCTCAGTTGAGCTCAGTTTAGTTCGTATTCGTTCAATTTAGTGGTTCGCCGGCAAAATCACATCGAGTTAAAGCCCATTTAGGCGAGCCCGAGAGCGGAGCGAACGCGATGCGAGTGGTGCAGCGATGAACGTACACGCGCGAGACTCTCTTTTCTTCGCGAGCGGAGATAAGCAATGAGAGAGAGAGAGAGAGAGAGAGGGGGGGGGGGCAGGGTGATGGGTTTGTTTTTGTATGTGTGTGTAAGGTGCTGAGGTAAGTATGTGAGGTGGCGATTAAGTGAAGGGTTGCGGATGTTGGTGAGAAGGATTAGGTGTTGACCAATGAAAAGGTATTAGTAATATAATATTCAATGCTTGATTCTAATATGTTTGTGTGGATTTATTAAATTGATAAAACAATTGGTTTAAAATTAGACTTTGTTTGAAAAGTATATATGGTCTACTCTAAAATGGATTAATTTCTTTATACATATATATATTATAGGCGACAAAGGAGATAATGATGGAATTTATAATAATTTATGATAAAATGTAACGGTAAGGTTAAATTTTTTTCAAAGTATGAATGATAATTAAGTGCTTGATGTTTCGATAAAACTTATTGTAACAATTGTCGATCAAGGGATGTATACAAAACTGATAATATTTTAATGAATATGCGATTTTTACTAAAAACGATTTAAAGTACGTATAAAATTTAAGGCGTTTATTCTACAATGAAAACACGTATGCACGAAATTCATCGTTATAATTGACAAACGAAATGCAAAAAAAAGTATAACATTAATCGTAAATATTGAAAATCACATCCAAAAACAACAATAATCATTCTTATCCTCTCATCACAACATAAAAACTCTAGTTCGACCCGCGAAATATTGCATTTACGAGTACATATATATCACACAATACATACTGCACGTGTGTACATCGAAATCTCCAATCCACCAATAACCCATCATCTAATCGTTCACATGCTGGTTAAACTTCGTCGTCGCGTGCACATATAGCGACTCTCTTCTATATAAAGTCGGGGGGTACGCGCGTGTGAACGTTTTTCCGCCGCTTATATGTAGGAAGTATATACTGTGCACGCGCCCACATGAGGGTAGCTTTTGTTATACCGTCGTGGGAGATGCCGCTCGCTCGTTCTTCTATGTGCGTCCGATTTATCGAGTCGATTTCCCCTTGCTTATGATATTTCGAGGAGATCCGGTTCATGTGGGTGCGTGTTTGTATGTTTTGGGTTGCGGGGTTTGTTGACCTCGGGGAGTAGTATAGGTGCCGGTTGGACAAGGAAAGAAAGGTGTTATTATACTTATTTATATTTCCAATCTTTTTTTTTAAGTTAAAAACAAGTTTGTTGTGTATTACTATATGTTTCTTATAAAATTTTCTATACAAAAGATTGTAATTGAACAATGTAAATATGCAAAATAATTCAACGCATATATAATTCATTTTGATTGATTCAAAAGATTTTCAGCTAATTACGTACTTTTTAGTATTTTTGTTTTATAAAAAAAAAAAATTGGTGGTTCCCACACAGCCACAGAGTCCTTGCACGTATCCTCCACACCATTATTTTTTCCTTTCTTATAATACATCATTATACCTTGTTATTTTTCTACAGAGGAATCTCCTCTCTTCCCTATCAATTTTTTTTCCTACTTCATCCATCCCGCATCCGCCCAGGGTTGGGACGGGGAAAACCTATATAGGCAAATCATGTAGGATAAATCCTAATTAGGAAAACCCGACACCCGGGATGGTCGGTGTATTGAAATTATTTAGTTTAGGTGTGTCTATGTCACATTTGCGTAGGCTTAGATACCGAAACTGTATTTATTCACACCTCCCGCTGAATTTATTAGAAGGCAAATTATTCAATGCATAAAAAAATGCGGTCACCCATCCAAGTAATAACTGCGCCCAATGCTGCTTAACTTCAGCGATCGGCCGAAGTGGCGATTGCACTACCTGCCAAACCGTCGTATATTTCTTTTATATTTCCAATAATTGATGCTTCCTGTATTCAGAACATTGCATACATCTTTTTTTAAATGTAATTAAGGATTTCTTAAAAATAATAAATTTAACAAAAAAATTCCAACTATGCCCTATAAATATACTCGAAAAAATTAAACATATTAAAATCTGACTTGGGTTATTCATCAGTTAATTGTCGCGGCATCTCGCATTACACTATAATCAACCAAAGATACATTTCCGTTACACGTGTCGACAGTTGACATCAACCGCTAACGCAAATAAAGCCCATAAAGCTATATATACACATTCTACTTGTGCGTACACTGCTCCTCAAGCAGAAAAATTACCACTAATTAGGGTCACCGAAGTCTCCGTGTATACAGACTCACGCGTCCTCAAGCCAATCAACCATCCCCACACCTACACACACAACTTCTACCCTCAAATCACAGAACCTCACCGATCGCTTCTGCAGTCGTCCGACCAACATACACACATATAATATATTCGACTCATTGCCATCAATCAAACTCTATTCGTTCATCCTCTCTCTCAAACTCCCTCACGTACTTATATATATATATATACTTACCCTTTACAACATCCCCGAAGACGCACCCGATCATCGACTTAACCATATATAGTTAGTATATAGCGTATAGAAAGAGAGAGAGGCCCGGGCTCGCGCGCGCGCTAATTAACGGCAATAGCGCGCGCGAGTGCGCGGAGCTGCGGCTACACACGAGGAGAGATGAAATTAGCCGTTAATACGCGCGTGTACACACGCATAGAATGGGGGTAGTTTGATTGGGCCAATTCGAGGCAATTCCTGGCGATTGCTGGTTTCATTGAGCCCGCTCTCGCGCGACCGCGCGCGCGCGCGCTCATAACGCGCATCAGTGCTAGGCCGCCGGCCAGCCGACGTGGATCGTCGTCGTCGTCGACGTCGGCGACGATGATGAAGGTTTTGGTGAAGTTGTTAAAAAAGAGAAAAAAAAGGGTGGGAATTGGTAGGGTGAGGTGGAAAATTTGGCTAAAAAGGTGTGTGATAAGGTTCGCGAAGTGAGTAGCCGCCATTTCGCGGTGAGCGTGAAGAGAGAGAGAGAGAGAGAGTGAGTGAAGAAAATGGCGGCGAGCGGTAATGCGGAAGTGGTGCAAAGGTGCGTTGAGCGAGATTACGAGTGTGAGTGAAAAGTGGAGAAAGTGAAATGTTGGAAGCTCGTGGTACGAGTGAAGCTCAACAGGTGGCCATTGTGATGTTGCAATGTTTTTGAAATGAAGTGTGTAGTAGAGCGTCAATGGAACGAGATATTAAGATGTTTAGTGAAGTCTTTTCAAGTGTTTATTTGGCTAATATGTGATTGGTGTTTACGAAAAAAAAATATTGAAAAGACTAAGAATGAACTTGTTGACGTATTATTTCTCAATCTGATGTAAGTGTTTAGTAATTTATAAACTTGATTTGAAATTTGAATAATAGAGTCGATAATTATTGGCTACTGTAACTTTAGAAGAATGTAAAGATTTTTAAAAAGATGTTATAGAAAGACATGTTAATAGAAAGACGTGCGTTATTAAGAGGAGATCAAATTATATTGAAATTTTTGTATATATAAATAAAATAAATATGTGTTCATTTTAATAACGTTAATAAAAGTTGTTAATTAAACTACAAAACATTTTCTTCTCCTATTTCTTCATTTATTACTTATCAACTTAAGGTAATCGATTGCGTAGACTATACTATATAAATGTTAATAATTATAACATCTTAGACAGCTTAATTTAAAACTTCAATAATAAAAATATTTTCAATTGAAATGAATCTAATAGAGTTAGTTATTTTTGTTATCGTTAAAACTTATTATATCCAAAGAATTATCTAATTAATTATTGAAGCACTGTTGCTTGATACACTGAAAAAAATGATACCAAAGTGCTTTAACACTTGATAATTTGATATTAAGATCTATAAACAGTAAGTATGCTAAAGCCGAACTAAAGTACAAATATCCATGAAAACAGCTCAGAACTATCCGTAAAACCAGTAAATATTATCGTTTTTTTTCTGCTGTATGTACACTGCCTTTTCTTCAATACAAGTATTCTTCAATACGAGTAAGTATTACCATTATGAATAATTACTTAAAACTACACTAGTAACCATAAACGAAGCAGATCGAGTCCTACACCTTTAAAATATACAACTGTTTTCCGCAGTAATTATATTCTATACATAACATTTATCCCTGATAAATAATACTATCAACAAATCTACAATCTCCTCGAACTCACAACTCCCACCTACCACCACAACATATTATTTCCTCTAAGTATAGACTATATCCATCCGATTTCCACGCAGCTTCTAATTCTTCCCACTTACCACGCGCACTTGACCCATCAAGCGCTTATCTAACACACACACACATTATTGGCCGAATTAATTAATGAAATGAAATTATTTGTTTAGGCCGCGATTCGATCAACCCAACCAACCACGCGTGCACATTACAATCATTAACCACTGCTGCGCGCGCGTGTTAGCATTCTTTAGCAATAAAACAAATTGAGCTCCACTGTGTGTGTGAGTATATTCCCGGCAAGATTCAAATCTAATTTTACTAAAGTGAGCGTCATTAGATTGAAAAATCAGCCTCCATCAAATTTCACCCACACATTATAAATAAATCCTTCTTCTATACTAACACCCTCTATTAATATAAACGCACTTATGCGTATAGATGCTACTATATAAACCGCATATCTCACTATTATTAATTTTCCCTCGTTGTTCCTCCAAAAAAGAAAAACCTCGAAAACCTTACAACCACCTTATATTCCTACACTATATAGTAGTACAAATTTCTCAATCGTTGTATATATATAGCTATATATACAAGTACCGTATCAGAAAAGGCGTCAGCCAACATACAGACAGCCCCCCTTTCTACGCGATAGGCCGGCCCGCATGTCTCGTCGCTCTCCGATTGGCGGATGCTCTGTCGGGTTGCTGCTGCTGCTGCTGCTGCTCTCGGTATATACGCTCTCGGCGCCTCGGTAACACGAAAATTGTATAAGCCATCCTCTCTTCTCTCTCTCTCTCTCTACTTCTACCATCCAACTTCTCTCTCTCTCTCTTTTTCTATCTCGCTCTTGTCTCGGGGAGGGTAAGCTCGATCA
Source organism: Torymus tubicola (assembly GCA_035583055.1). Lineage (NCBI taxonomy): Eukaryota > Metazoa > Arthropoda > Insecta > Hymenoptera > Torymidae > Torymus > Torymus tubicola. The sequence continues at coordinate 14,272,238 of JAWWEQ010000045.1, forward strand.
TCGAGGCTCATCAGTCGCGGCGCGAGCCTCGGCCCAACAGGTCAGAACGACATACATCGGCGCGCACACGAGTTTAAGTTAGTTTAGTTATAAGCTGCTCCTTGCTTTACTTATACTTGCACACTCGTAGAGAGAGAGAGAGAGAGAGAGAGAGAGAGAGGAGCACTTGAAGTTCGTTAGGCTCCCCCTAATCAACGCTAATTCGCGCGGAGGAAACACCCATTCGAGAGAGAGAGAGAGAGAGTGGTTGAGCATCAGCACCAGCAGCAGCAGCAGTAGCAACGACGACGAGTTCATTGAGTTCGGGGCCAATTGATAGCAATTGAGCGGAGATTCTCGCGCTCTGTAGAGCTTATATATACACACACATACAGAGTATATAGAGACACGCGTGCGCTTGTGTTATAAGCGATAATCACTTGTATATATTCCACGTGGAAGGATTAGTTTTACCGATTACATACATATACAGTGTTATATTCGCCAACAAGAAGAAGGATATATATCTTTTTGCATATAAGTAATATCAGTAGTGACAGTCAAGATTGAGGTGATTTACGGAATGGACGCCGGTCCGTTTGACGACCCGCTGTTCTCGGAATTCGGGCCACGGGCTGGCGGTGCCGGGGCTACGGCTAATGTCCATAGTATCCAGGTGATGCTTGGATTGCATGGTAATCATCACGGGACTGGAGCGCCAGGAGAGCTTATACCGCCTGGTAGCAATCATCTTCATAAATTGGGTAATTAATTATATATGGTGTTATATTATGGGAGAGTGGTTGACGTGCGTGATATATGCGGAGTGTGAGAGAGAATTGCAAGTTATATTATATATTGGGGGTTTTGCATTGATATAACGCGCATCTTTTAGAGTTCGGGTTGATTCGAATATTTCTATATGTCTGTTACTCTCTAAAGTTGAATTAGTGAAAATTGCTCCACCATTTCAATTAGTGGAAAAACTACTAATCAAATTAGTCGAAAATACAAATTAAATTAGTAGTTTTAAAAAACTACTGAATGAAATAGTAAATATACACTAATAAATTAGTAGTTTTTTCCACTAATTGAAATGGTGGAGAAATTTTCACTAATTCAACTTTAGAGAGTACGGTATTAATATATGAGGGTTCGGATAAAACGTTGCAGAGAATATTTGCTATACAAGTTGCGTATATATACGTTATTGTACTTTATGCAAGTTTTTTTTTCTCTTACTGCGTGTGATTTTCGTTCTGGTTTTTATAGCAAAGTTTTTTTTATTGGTAAACGACAAATAAATTTGTGGTAAATATTTATCATTTCATAAAAATGAGTCGCGTGAAAATTCGAGTAACGCTTTAATTGACCATTGTTATATATTTTTTATGAAACTATATACATTAACATTTTCACCTATACGTGTTTAGAAGTTAAATAACTTTATATAATTATTAAACATTACGATATCGTCTTGTTAAAACTTAACGTTTAAAAACGAATGGAAGCAATCGTTTACTTATAAACTTACAGTAATCTGCGTTCACATGTAGCTACTTTAATAACTCACGTTTGCATTTACACTTGTTATATTTTCCACCAATAATCTGCAATTTTCTCAACCAAATCAATTTCCAAACTAAACCTCAATATAAGTACCCAGCAGCAACTCTTACCTTACCACTCACTCTACCATACCGCAACACCCTATACCAAAAAAATCCTCTATATAAAAATAAAACACACGACAAAAACCCTATTGTTCACCGAGCCCCTCGATCAGCTTCGTTTTCCATGACAGACTCATCTGGTGGCTCGCCGCCACACCATCATCATCTCCAACAACAACAGCAACATCATCAACAGCAACAGCAGCAACAGCAGCAGCAACATCATCAACAACAGCAGAAAGATTTGAAAGAATTAGAACTGGCGGGTATGTACGCACCGATGGCACAAGCGCAAGATGTAACGACGTCGAGCGCTGCGACGGTCAGTGGGGCTCCGGCTGGTATGCAACAGCAGCAAGCAATGCAAATTGGCAACTCGCTGAAACGCAAGGATGATCCGCTTGGACAGCTCGCGCCAGGTTAGTTGTTATTGTTATAGTTTGGTAATATGGTTATAGTGTAGGATGATTTTTGTTAGATTAGAGGTGCAATTTAAGTTTATTTGTATAAGTTTCGTTAAGATAGTATAGAAAGTTTCGTATTTTAAATTGAAAATTAACTTGAATCGTGTATGAGCATTCGATATTAGATTTTTAGTTTCTTTAAGCCCGTTAGTTCACTTTTAAATAATTTAAATTTGATTAAAAAAAAATTAGTATATATTCTATTATTATTATAAACTTTTTATTCGAATCTCAAAAATAATTAATGTACCCAGTTGATACTTCTTATATTGCAATTATGTATAGCGTTTTTTAAATTAATTATAGACATATCCATATAATCTTTCCCGCGTTATCAATAAACAACTTTTACTCCTAAATGAAAAAAAAAAAATATAATCATCCCTTATGCCTATTGCATAAAAATTTTTTCATTTTATTTACTATATCGTAGATGTAATTGTTATATGTATAGTAATCGTAATAGTAATAGCTTAATAATTATCTGTTTTTTTTTTATTTTCTTTTATTTATCGATAGACCAACTTTTATTTCACGAATTCGCATATTTCTATACAACCCCCCCCCCTTATCTGAATCTATAACACTTTAAACTACAACTTGCAAAATTGTCCCTTACCTGTTCTCCAGTAAGCAACGAAGCGCAGCCAGCTAAAAAGGATTCAAAGAAAAAGACTGAGAACAACGGCATAAAGAAGAAGAAGACCAGGTAAGTGTCGTATACACATAATTTCACCCTATATAAACTCAACAAACCCCCATTCAACACCATAGAATCGTCCTCGAATACCACAACACACATATCACGCAATTCAAATTCCATCATCGCCCCCCCGTAACCGATCCAACCCTATATACTCGGCAAATGACCCATGCACACGCAGGAATTTGGACTTAACATATAGTAGCGATGTGTATATATATATATATATAGGGGCCACTCCCGCATGTCGACTTGGTGTGGCTCTTTTCGACATCTGGCCTCGTGTATACATGTATATATACTCGCGACGGTCAATTACACCCTCGGTCGACGGGTGGGAGTCAGATAAGGGCACGCGCGTATATATATATAAGGCAATATAGGTCGATCGAAATTGAAAGTATATAGCGTTTATATTATACTCGGCGCTTTTTCCGAGGGATTACACGTATATGCGACGAAGGACAGCATCTGTGCGGCGGGATTGTAGATATAAAACAAAACGTGACGACGCGGGATGAGGGTGTGTTTATGGTTCATTTTTTAGTGGTGGGTATACCGTTGAGGAGTGAGGGCAAATTAGCGTGGGCAAAATATTTGGTATTATCTATATACGGTTTGATAAAATTTAAAATTATCATATATTTATTTGAGGTTTTCGTCTTATGTATACTTGTTACAAAAGATGGCATGCATAAACGGCATTTTTTCTTATATAAACATATATGTTTCTTAGCAATGTATTTATTAACAAAATCATTCTTAAATTGTTAAAGTCTAGCTTACCAGAATATAACATAACATATATATGTACTTTCGCTTAAGAGGACGCTCATATATATTGATGTTATTAAGGCTTGTATTAGGTCTGTTATATTTTTCTGGAATTTCGAACGTTATAGTTATGGGATTTATATAAGTAGATAAACTAAATCGATCATTTATTGTGAAGAAAAAGAAATTTTGCAAAAACTAACACAGCAGTCTTGTGAATAAAAGTATTAACCCTTAATTAATAAATCAAACGATTCTATTCCTTGTGGTACTATCAAAGGAATGATAACTAAATATTAAATGTTAAAAAATAAAAGCATATATCTTAAATGATCTCTAAATAAAATTAAAAATATCGCGAAATTATGTAATTCTTATGAAACTAAATATAAAATTCAGATGATAAATTAAATAAATAATTATTTCTTACTTTACCCCTAAACGTTGAAAAAAATTATAAATATATAGTTCTGTAAAGTTCCACCGCAGGGCAATAAGCTCGAGCTTAAAAACTAATTAACAAGAACAATCGCCGATCATGGTCTTTTTACTCACGTGGGCTTATATAGGGTGTGTCAAAAGTTCCGGGACGGCCGGATAATTTAAAAAATACGCATAACAGAGAAAAATGACTTAGACCAAAGTTATAGGTCTTGACCTTGAAATGACCTTGAAGGTAAAAGACAAGATTAAATCTCACCATCAGATCACTCAGAAAAAAACTTTGGTCTAGGGTCATTTTTCTCTTTTTAAATTGTCCAGCCGTCCCGGAACTTTTGACACACCCCGTATATAGTTATATTAGATTCGTAGAAACGAAAGTATTCAGGCACGCGACATTCTCGTAAATCTATAACGACAATTTTCACTACACACTTTATCCCTACAATTATTCCAATAAAAAAAAAACATCTTCACAATCTACCTTTCTCATCTCCACAGAACGACGTTCACGGCATACCAACTAGAAGAGCTTGAACGTGCATTTGAGCGCGCACCGTACCCGGACGTATTTGCTCGTGAGGAATTGGCTCTGAAGCTTGCACTCTCAGAATCACGTGTTCAGGTGTGGTTCCAAAATCGTCGTGCCAAGTGGCGAAAACGTGAACCGCCACGTAAGACAACTGGTTACATGGCTACTGGCTCGGCTAGTCCTGGGATTGCAGGTATGTTGTTGTTGTTATTGTCACACTCGCGCATCACGTTGTCCGTATCTGTAGACATAGAAATAAAGAAGGCGGGTTAAAGTTGTTTCGTAGAATATGTATTTGTGATTTTAAATGAATTTGTCGAGGAATACGATCGATTTTATGAGAGTTAAGGCAATGTTTTTTTTTTCACGTGAACATTATTAAATAATCGTTCATAAAAATTATTTAATTCGTATTTATTTAATTCTATTTATGATAATCGATAATGATATATTTTCTTCGGGAGATGAAATGAGATACATTGAAAATTATGGGGATTTGAAAAATAGGTTTTTTTTATCATATCAAACACATTTAAAATAAATCGCTCCGGAATCTAAACAACACTTATTGCCGTAAAATCATTTTCTGATAATAACCACACTTAAGAATGCCAACTAAAATTTCGTAAACCTGATTTTGATAGGTACATGCCTAATGTATTCGCAAATAACTCCTACAACACAAAACACTTTTCTCATACAATAACTCATCTCAACCCTTTTCTTCTCTTTCTCTTCCACCCACAGGTTCGTTCAACTCGCTCAACAGCTCACTGAACCCATTCGCCGCATCAACAACAGCAAGCGCTGGACCACCAGACGCTTGGGCAGCCTATTCACCGGCTTACGATTTAGCGCCACACCTAAACCTACTGAATCCATCAAATGCTTCGCCATACTCGACTTCTGCATTTGGTGGTCCAGCTGGTAACAATGGCTCAGCTGCCGCTGCTGCGGCTTACTCCTACGCGACGATGCTACCCCAACACGATACGTCAATATTCGCGGCGCCACCAGGTGGTAATGCAATGCGTGTCCACCAGGATTATATGAATGCGAGCAATAGCCCGCCACCGGGTCTTGGCAGAGCGGATTATCAAACGATGGTGACGACACACTCACCGCCTACACATCTCACCGGAGACGATGAACATCATTCGGTGAGTTTATTTATATGATGAGGTTTTTAACACTGGTTTATATCGGCGAAACATTAAAAATAATAGATATAAAAAAAGAGTATCGATTTACGTCTTGAAAAAACAATTGATTGAAATTTTGTATCTAATAATTTAATTACAGAATAAATGATATTTTACAAAAAAATACCATTCGATTCCAATATTAAACATTCTTAACGAGTAGAACACACACACATCCATGAAAAAAAATTTTGACATATATCGCCTTAAAACATCTTTTTGAACATTTTTTATCTCGAAACGTTTTTTTTTACCATTACAAAACTTTCTCTATGATTCCCGAATATGACTATATAGTTTATTAAATTTCAAAGTATGTTGTCGTTTCTTTGTTATACTTTGAAATTTTGTTGAACGACATAGTATTACAGAATTATATAGCGTAATTGAATTTATTTAGGACATAAATAGCTATTTGTTTTTCTATACCAATTATTTTATTTATATAACCACTGATAAAACAGTATTAGCGTAGTAAAATTCTGTGAGACGCTCCATTAGGCTTGATCTTTGGTAATCTCGGAAGTTCATTAACAAAATAATTCTTTACACTTGGTAACATCTTGTCGATAACACGCGATTATCCCTGTTAGTAAGCATTTTAGCAAATAAAGTAAAATAAACTAATCGGTAACCGAACCTTAACACATTGTCTCATCTTCTCATCAGAGCAAAATGGACTACGTGAACGCGCTGAGCCCATCGACTAAATACTCGCAGACCGACGAGTACGCGCAGCAGCAACAACAACAACAGCAGCAGACTCCACAGCAACAACAACAGCAGGATCACAAAAATGAGTACGGCATGCACTCGCCGACGAGCGCGCGACAGGTGTTAAAGGACCAAACATTGATCAAGACCGAACCAGGCACCCAGCAGAACTATGTACAGCTGCCTCCTTTTCTGAACTGACACGAACCCTCGGGTTCGGACTACCTCGATTTTACAACTGAGCCGTCGTCACCGGCGTGTCGTTATGCCCCGTACTGCTGATGATAATGATGACAACGGCAACGAATGTCAATAATGATAACGATGACGAATTTGCACGTGTCATAGGTATAATGTACGGAGAAAACGTGAGAGAGAGAGAGAGAGAGAAAACCTCTTTGCGAGCGTTGTGATAAATTGAGCAAGAGGAAGCGAGCGGCAACTGCATTCGATCAAAGTCGAGAAGAAGGGAACGCGCTTATCGACATTCTGCTTTACCGTCCGCGAGACGAAACTTGAAGAGAGACTATGCTATACTGCAACTGTAAAAAAAATACTGAATCTTATTTGATTTACATTAATAATAGTGGTTTAAAACGATTTCGCCATAAGTGTATTTTTGTATAAGAAATTTTTTTTCATTTAGTCGGTAACGGAGTACCGCGCTGTTGTCCAGTCGGTAACAAATAGTTTTTTTTTCTTTATGTATGTGTCACATAAACTGTTTATGTCTGAAGGTGTTCGTATATGGTAATTAAAAAGAAAAAAATTATCGCAACGTTGTGGCATTATACTGAAGTTTTATAAAAGGCCTTAAGGATAACTAGAGAATTTTATAAGAGGCTATATTAATTAATGAAATGCATAATTTCGTAAGTTTTTATTACTCTGGTCACAAATAATTGAATGAATTGAAATATTCGCGATATTGATGTTCGTTTTTTTTGTAGATGATAAGTAGACGTAGAAAATTATTAAGTTTCATTGATCTGACCAGATTAACAAAGACTTGGCAGCTTCGATTTACAGCCCTTAGAGGGTGGCTAAAAAATGTTGTATTTATCTATTAAAGTTTCTATGAATTAAATATTGTTAACGATGATTCGCGTCATCGAAATACCAAGAAGCATATCCGCAATACTTCTATACTTTCGCGCATATAGTTTCTTTTTTAGTGTCTATATACGTTATACTTGTTATTAAGGTATAAATATGTACGTGTTAAGTAAGCGTCTAGGGATATAGTGCCTTCGATAGTGAATCCAAAAATAGAATGCTAATTAAGTTTGCGATAGTGCCTTTTTACACCGTATTATGTCGTTCATTCTATCTTCGCGCCGACGCTGGCATTTTTATTTCACGCCTTGAAATTACTATTACTGTGTATACATTGTATTAGATTATTGTTCTCTTCTATTTTTGTTGCCTATTCATTCTTAGTGTGTGAAAATTTCAATAAAATCTTGAGAAAACTACATCAGTGTTAATGCATTTTTCCTGTTTTTTTCATGGTTACAAGAAAAAATCAAAGAAAAAATACAAAGGGACCATATTATAACAAATTAAATTTTATTATAATAAATCTATATTATAAAAAACTATTTGTCTTTTGTATCGTACTCCATACTGAAATTCGGCTCAGATTCTTCGAAATAGTCTTCTTTGTACTTTTGACCACACAGGACACCTTCTCCTGTAAAGTAACTCTCTTTCTCTATTTTATATACACTCAGTGGCAGTATGAGACTGGGGTCCAGGTTACAGTATTCTGGGTCGTTCATTATGTTGTTCCTTGCGGCGATCAGATTTACTCTAAAAAATTTTAGAAAATATTGTTGTTTAAAAATTGATTGAAATATATTATTAAGTATGGAAACGCTAGCCAAAACAATTTTAACGTTGATTCTTACTTGTCGTAAAGAATAGCGTACGCGTTTTTATAAATAACTTCTTTAGTGTAGACTTCTTTCAAATATGCAAGAGTTTCGTCCAATCGTGTCAATGGAACATATTGATAATATGAATGCTTCTCTATTTCTTTTGCCAGTTCATTAGCATCATCTCCATATTGTGCTTTTAGAAAGTACAATAATTCTTTCTTTCTCAACTTTTTGAACTCAGCTGGGCTAGATATAAAATAGTATTGATTAACTGAGTATTTTTAGAATTAGTAAAGTCAAAAAACTTACTAAAAATTATTATTAGCAGTTAACATTTGTATGCTAGCAAATTTCAAATTATTTTGTTGAAGGAAACGAATTTTTGGTATAATTGTGTAATAACGCAGGATTAGGTATATAAATCTTGGATGCTTTTCATATACTCTAGTAAATGGATTTTTCGACAAACAATCATATCTTCTTTTAAATTCTGCAGAATCCATTTGAAAAATTATACAATATAACAACACTACTGAAGGTAAAATCTGAAGCTTTTTCAAATAAAGTAAGTAAACTTCCAGATCATACACATCATATTCAATTATCTTTGGCCATTTTTCAAGAAACTTGTAAGTAAGGTCACCAAAATATGTTTTAAGCATCTGTAAAACAATTCTTGTTTGTTCCGGATGTAGACCAAGGAAAGAACGGTTTCTTAAAATCTGAAAACAGCTTTGCTTATTAGACTATGTTGTAAATGTAAATCAATGTAATAAAAGAAAGATTTATTCATTTCTTACTGTATCTCTGTTATAGTTTAATTCATTCATTAAAATGTTAAGATTTTCTTCTAGCAGCGTAATGCTGTTATATGTGAACCGGTTACGGCAACTTGAAACTAATATTTCCTGTTCATTTATATTTATATTAAACTTCTGTTTTAGGTAGCAATTTAAAATATGGTTGTAAAACATTCTGAATCGGAGATTTTCATCAAAACTGGTTGCCATTTCTCGGTCAAAGTTAGAATCACTCAAATGAGAATAAAAGTTCCTCAACATATCATCTTTAGGCCCCATATTAAATAAAGCTTTGAATAATTTAATTGGTAGATTTGATCTTGGGATGAATCTGAAATAATATAACTATTACAAAATGAAATAAATACATTATTTATATCATACCATTAATTACTGTCTTGTAATTATTTATATATTATTTTAATATACTTTTAAAAAAGCAATATATACTTACTTAGCAATAGTGCAAGGTTCAATCTTAGATACTCCCAATTCTTTCAGTAGCATTATTCTTTTCTCAATAGTCCATGGTAGTTCATTGAATATATTTTGGTGCTCTAAAGCTTGTTTCAAATCAATGTTGTGTTTCTTAAAGATTAATTGATTATATCAATACAAAAGATAAACATAAAAAAAATATTTATATTTAATCTTATATAAATCATACCTGTAAAATTGCTTTAACAGCTTCCATTCGTTTTTTTTTTTGGCTTACATAAATATCATCATCGTAATTATGGTGTCTCTTTATAAAATTATCTCTCTGTTTATGTAGTAGTTTTGCTTTGCTGTTTTCAAGATTATGTACAACGGTGCATTGTCTAATATTAATAGGCAACACTTGAGGGAGCATTGTTTTGCACAAAGTGCATATACTCTGTGTCAATAATTTCATTATTTTTAAAAATTTTGTTCACATTTGTATTCACTTGTTTACACTTGCATAAAGTTGGATCATAATCTATATTTACACTTAACACGAATAACAACAATTACTAACATTACGTATAAAACTTGATTATTTCTTTAACATCATTTTAATATTCACTAAATTTTATACACAAGATATATAAGATTACATATTATTTGTCTTACTGTTACTTACTGGTTAGATTTTTGAAGTAAAATAAATACTCAAATAACTTTCTGGAATATCTGCTAGATGTCAGTACGAGCGAAGCATTGTTGCCGTATTGTTGTGTACCAAACAAAAATGACATTATAAATTTATAATGATTATATTTACCTTTTTGTTTACTTACTGTCAAAGTGAAAAAAATTAAGTGAAGCGTATAGCTGCAAAAGTGACTATCTTCACTTTTTTCCGAACCCATTTTTATTGCATTTTCGTGTATAGAACATCAATATTTATCGTAAAAAAATCATACTGGTCCAGAATATAAGTATTAGTCGCTTTTTATGGTATGAAAAAAATAGGGTGTGCTGCAAAATACACTAAATCCAAATTTTATTAATTTAATTTAATTAAAATTAAAATTTGGCATAATATTTTTTTGTTGTTTTTTTATTATGAAATGTTTGTAAAAATTAATTTTATTATTTGGCAAAGAAGTGATTTTTAATTTATTTATTTAAATAACTAATGTAGTCGAATTTTCATCCTCATCAGTTTCGGTTAAAGATGTGTGATCAGATTCAATGAAAAGGGCCATTTTAAACAGGTGAAACAAATAAAACACCTAAGTTTTCTGGGTGCGACGTTTCGTCGGTTTGGTTACTGACCTCTTCAGGGTATATTATTTAAAAGTACAGAAACTTCGCACACAGAAAACTTAGGTGTTTTATTTGTTTCACCTGTTTAAAATGGCCCTTTCCATTGAATCTGATCACACATTTTTAACCTATTTATTTAAGTATTTATTTGCCTATAAAATGTGTTTTTCCTTAAAAATAAAATATTTTTTTATTTTTATTTATGAAAAATTATTTTGCCTTGCGTTAATGTGTAGCAAAATATACTAACTCCACAAGGAAGTGAAATAAAAGAAGCCAAATCCAAAGTTAGTTGCAAACTTGGCTAAATCGAAAAAACAGAATTGCCTAAATCATACAATAAATGAGTATGATTTCACACACTTTGTGAATCATGTACACTATCCGAACTATAATGATGGATGAAAAAAGTTAAAAAAGTAAGTAGTATAAGTACAGCAGAAAATGTTCTTTCCTGTAAACATTTTTTTTTTGAGATAGCCACTTTTGCAGTTATACGCTTCAAGTGAAAATTAAAAAAACATGATTTTCTCAGTCAGGTACGTTATAATGATGAATGAATAATTATTACTTTATTAGTTAAAAAACTCTTCCCTTAAATCCCGGTTGATTTTTAATTAAATAACCAATTACAAGATTTGGTTAAAGTAAAACTTATATTTTAAATATATTTTCACTATTAAACTATAATATAAACATACATAAAAAAAAATCTTACGTATTATACAGTATTTACTTTGAACTTTCCGCCATAGATACAGTCCATTCGGCAACCTCGCACGCGCGTTCGCGTGAGTAATATTATTTTTTTCCGCTCACACTCCACTCTTCCTACTTGAGCGCGGCTGTGCGCGGGGTCATCTTTGTTGGTGTTTTGACAACGACAATATATATCCTTCGTAGCGCGTTCGCGTAACAGTTTCCTCTTACATATACCCGGAATGTCTTCATCGTCGACGTATTCGCCGATCGCGCCTTCGCTAATGATCAACGTTCGATTATTGCCGAAAATTATGTGCCGCTGAGATATACACACCGTGTAAATCTCATTGAATTATGGCGCAGTCGATATTCGACGCTCTCTCGGGTAATTGTGCCGTCTGTTGTTTTTGTTATTGTCGGAGGAGCCATTTGGGGGTTAACGCGCTCGAAAACAAAACTTGTTGGCTAATGGAGTGGCGTTTTGTTCTTGGACCCGGTTGTTTTTAGTGCTTTTTGGAGTATTGGAGTGAAAGTAGATGGTTTTGCGTTAAAGTTTTTAGGTTTTAAGTGTATTGGATCGTTTATTATAAGCCTATTTTCGTTCAGATACAGTAGTTCATTCCGCTTTTAAACGCTGCAATTTTCATGTCTAATATGATAGTGTTTTGATTATGATGATTGTTGATTATATTTTTTCAATATTTATTTTGGAGTTTGTAAACATCAAGATTTTACATATTTTAATTATATTTTAGGTGTATCTTTAGATGGCTCGACTGTCCAATCTCTATTAGAATCTCAAACATTAATCAGTGAAGTTGAGCAATCAGGTGATTATTGTTTATATATGTATATTTGATAGTTTTGTAATTTGTACATGATACTTACGTTTTTTGTACAGCAATAGATCAAGATGAAGAAGATATATTCCAGTGCGGCAAGTGCAAGAGCCAGTTTACATCATTGCACCTGTTTGTACTTCACAAGAGAGAGCACAGTAAGGTACAAGAGCAGACCGTGGATTTAAGTCAGTATTTAGTTAGCAATGACAGCCATGTCGTTCAGACTGATGATAATTGCCAAGATGGCACACAGTACAATCCCGAGGATGATTTTAATCAGACTCACCAACTTGGGGAACCAATTATTTTGGAGGAAAATGATATACTTTTTAGTATGGACCAAGAGGGTGCTAGTTATTTAACTTCTGACTCAAGCTTTCATGTACCCATAATTTTAAATACTGATGGCTTAGAAACTTTTGCTAATACATCTATAACCGGAACTGATGATGATCATTTATTGCATGAGGAAGTGAATGAAATGCAAGCTTTAGAGAGCGATCCTAATCAGCAGTTTGAAGAGGATGAGAATGATTTAGAAGAAACAATAAATTCTGATCCTATCCAAGTAGAGAACCTAATAGAAGGTTCAGAACAAGAACATAAGTCTGGTCAAACACAAAATTTAAAGGTAAATATAACTAAATCCTGTGCATCACTACGATTTTTTTATTTAAAACCATCTAATTTTAATTTATTTCATTCCACAGTACAAGTGCAGCTACTGCCAAAAGCAATTTGCCAAAAAGTTTTATTGGCAGCAACACGAGCGCTCCCATACAGGAGAGAAACCATATCAGTGCGTAGTTTGTGGACGTCCATTTGCTCAGAAATCCAATGTAAAGAAGCACATGTCATCACACAAAGTATGGCCAGGAACAGCCATTCATTCACTACCACCAGAGGTATTTATTGTTCTTTACAACCTTGAAAATTTTACTAAATTTCTCCATACTAACAATAAAAAAAACGTCACCATACAGGCACCAGTCGATGGCAGTATTGAGCGTTCCTACCACTGTCAATTCTGCAAAGAGATCTTCGATTCATACAAAGCCCTTAAAGGTCACCTAATAGTCTCGCATCTCACGCTCAAGGTATACAAGTGCGTACAGTACGGTTGCGGTTCGATGTTCGCCGAGCTCGAGGACTTCCTGGAGCACACGCGCAGCCACAAACGCTCCGAGTACCGATGCCACGTATGCGGCGAGACCTTCAACACCCTATCCGATCTCGGATTACACCAGTACACGCATTCCGTCCAGAAGCAGAAGACCACCGAGAAGTACGAAAAATTTATTCTTCATTTATATGAATTAACATTTTTTTCCTTCTTTCGTTATACTTATTCGTACACCGTTTCAGATACTATTGCTGTTCCGTTTGCAAGTCCTCATTCTCGAACCTCGAAGCGCTTCAGCACCATACGGAAACGACGACGCACGATTACGCCTGTCCGCATTGCGGCAAGAGCTTCCTAATCGAGCGCTTTTTACGTCGGCACTTAAAAACTCACGCATCGTCTGCGAGATTTGCCTGCGAGGATTGCGGCAAGGCCTTTAAGACCGAGCAATATCTGGCTAACCATAAGCTCATACACAGCGAGGAGACGCCCTTCCTTTGCCCCGTAAGTATTTGCTTATCAGAAGAGCCGAATAATTTATTTCATAATTTACATTTATTTAAATACTTGATTTAAGTACTTGATTGCATACGATTCTGTTTATTGAGTTCTTCAAAACTATTCAAAGTAGAATACCAATATGATTAATGGTATTTATAAAATCAGTTAGTACATCAAGAAGTTACTAAAATTCAAGTCGGACACGTAAAATACTGAAATTTTCGCACCCATGGAAATACTCAATTAAAAATCATCACACCTACATTTGTCTACAAACATTTCAACAACTCTCAATTATTTTGTTTCTGCAGCATTGTCCAGCGCGCTTCAAGCGCAAGGACCGTCTTGGCCGTCACATGCTCATCCACGACCTAACGAAACGGCTCAAATGCCCGTTTCGTGGCCACCTCGGCTGTATGCGCGAATTTTCACGGCCAGACAAGCTCAAGCGCCACCTGCTCACCCACAGCAATGTCAAGCGGTTCAGTTGCAACCATTGCAACCGCAACTTCCATCGGGCCCAAGCGCTCAAGCATCATGAGCTTAATAAGCACAGTCTCAAGTGCGACATCTGCTCTCATGTGAGTACTATATTGTGAAGAGAGTGTGCCTTGATTGGCGTGAGTTGGAAGTAAAAGGGTCGTTTCGTGCTTGCGGATTAGGTTTTGTCCGGTTTCTTTGTTTTTTTTTTTTTTTTTTTAATTATGTAGTTAAGGTTTCTTAATATTAAAATAGTTAGGCGTTTATCCCTGTCTCCAGTGGGTTATATGAATGCTTTTATTATTATAATCAAATGTTTTCATTTATCTTTTCAGACGTTCAAAACTAAAGATCAGTTGTTGACACACAATTGCGATCAGTCGGCAGAGCTTAAAAAACATACGAGCTCGCAATTGCCAAAAAAAGCCTCTGGATCGTTTAAGCCTCGAAGGCCAACTCCGAAGCGGCAAGCATCTTCTAAAACTAATAATAATTCTACTAGTACTGCAACTAGTTTAAGTGGTTCTGATAAAGAAAAAGATAAAGAAAACGTTAAGGCTGAAGAAACACAAAATGTGGTGAGTAATTTTTTTATTATTTCCCAAGTTATAAATTTATTCCGAATATATGGTATTTTGTTGTTTTCAGAATGTCCCCGAGACTTTAAAGCTTGAGGATCGAGACGATGATTTTGATATAAAACTTGAAAACATAGACTTGGATCTCGATTTAGGAAATGATAGCTCATTGAGTTTGGACTCTGAGTAACTGATTCATTAGGAATTCAACTTTTTTATGTAACAATTGACAGCACGAATGAATGAATGCAAAAACAACAAAAATAAATTTCGACTGCTCAAGAGGTCATCTCTACAAAGGCGCAAACTGCATTTTTTTAAACTTTAGCATACGGTATTTTGTAGTTTACGTATCTGTGATAATTGTATTATAAATTGTAACAATATAAGTAACTTATACACCAAAATTTGTGGGTACTCTTACATTATATAACAATTAGTTGTAGAGGAAAAATGAAAAAAACTACAGTAATTTTTTCATTTCTCAAACTTATTTATTCATCAATTCATTATTTTATTTTTGAGAACAAATCCATTTTTAAGTTTTGCATCTACAATTCATACAAGAAAGATGTGTTTTCTTGTCTACTGCTATTTTCTAAAGAAAAAAGAGTAACTGTCGCAAGTAAAAAATTATTTCTTATTTTCCTTTTCTTAATAGCAATAAAGGAACATTAAAAAAAGAGAAGTAGCTCAGTGCTTGTACAATAGAAGCTAGACGTATATATATATTACAATGAGCTTATATTCTTGATAAATCCGTTTCAATTGCGTTGAAATATTTATCATTTGAACATCGAAATACAGTGCACGTATTATATAAGTATCTTTTTTTCTTTAATTTAGAATTCTCCACAATGATATTTTAGAGTAATCACATATAGTTAATTAAGAATATCACTTATACCTTTATCTAACTATCTTAAAGGCTCTAACGTCGACGGACGATTCTTTTGGCAATTACAGATAATTTACGACGCGATCCGGGAAAAATTTTTATACATAAGTTACGCGTAAATATATATTTTATACGATTCTCGTAATTATATATATCTACTATTATAATCTATGCACATGTATTTTACAACTATATAACTGTAGCTTCATATATATTTATATTTATACATTTACCCTCGGAAAATTATCTAAAGCTTATTGAAAGCCATTAAGCTTTTACCATGAATTCGTGAAACTGAGGATCTTTAAAATACCTGACTTATTATTTAGATAATATACTATCATTTATCATCAAATAAAGTGAAACTTTCTGTAAATAAACGACTTGTCTTAGGCATACAAAGTCTTGATATTGTATACTTATAAAACTATATATGATGGTATAATATTTTCTATGAAAATTCTGATTTTTGAAGTCTTACAAACGTTTTCATATATTAGAGCACAGGCGTGTGCGAAGATCTTGTTACTGTATCATTCATCTACAACTTCGAGGTAATGACTTTTACCATTAAAAAATTAAAAAAGATAATTCCATGCTATTCAACGTTTTGTCCCACCCATATTCAACAACATGAACACACATTGTGTGATTTTTAATATTTCAATCCAAGTCATCCAATGAATTTCAACAAGACAAGAAGCAAAATAGTTTGCACATGTATATACCTTAAAAAATCCATCATTTTACTAGTAAGTATATACGATTCCTAAGTGAACGATTGTCGAATGTGGTGAGACTGCTTTACTAGCGTAGCCTATATACCCTTTTACATAATTGGCACGTCGTTTGAGATCCCCTTGGAATAAACAGTTTTCTGCTTTTTATCGGACTCGATAACACTCACTTTTAATGGATGAACTACTTTAAATAAGAGGTTTACATTGATCGAAACTAAATGTGATTGACTATTTTTATAAACTAATAAATTTCGCTATTGAACTTTGGTGAAACATTTTTTCAATTAAGTATAGCGATTATATTAATTATTATGGATTTCTTAAATTACTTGAAGCTTCTCAGGAGTTTTGTTGGAAATATAATTAATTACTTAAGTCTGCAAAATAACGTTTAACTTTTTTTATACCCTTTATCCAAAATATATTTGAATTTATATAAGAAAATGTTTAGTACATAATTTTATCTTAATGTATAATTATAATGTCATATCATAAGAGAAAAATTAAATGACTGGTTAGGTAAACTAAAATGATTTTGCAAGTTAAATATTTCCATTGAGTGTTACCTTACTTCCGTTATTACATTTTACATAACATGTTGTTCAGGTACTCTATTCGACTATGATTCAACTATTTCAACAATTTTTGTCATGTTTAAACATTTGCAGATGCTTAATAGATGCTATTTTAAAGACACATTCTTATAATTTGCTTACAATAAACTATCATTTTTATCTCCATTAATTATAGCTAAAAAATACCGAACTTTGGTTAAAGATAGAATCCCTTATTAAGTTTAACTATCGTCTTTTCTCTTACTAAACATTTACGTTATGTTATACCCTAAATATCGTTTAAAACGTTCTCTTTTCTCGCAGATGCTTTGTACAAAGGCACCTCTCGTTCTTCTTGGGGAAAAAACATACATAAGTTCATTACATAATCATATGTAAATCATATGTGTTAATCTCGTTATTTTAGTAATTGACAATTCATTGAAATATATTTGGAAAATTATTGATCACGAGTAGGAATTTACAGGGTACTATTATACAGTTATAGATTACTATGCATGTATGATTTATATACAATTATAAATGATATTATAACTTATATATAAACTTTCTTCCCGGGTCCGATGTAATTCACGGTGCATTCGAACTTTGCAAATTATTATCGAAACCTTAGTTATTTCAAAACTCTCAGTGTTATTTTTATTATTTATTTTGTATAAATATTTGCATTAATTCTTCTTACCAAAAAAGGTATGGCTCATTAAGCTTCTGTTATTGCAATTTTATACTAATTTTCATAGAAGCAAAAAATTATATGTACTGTCTTGCCTTAAATTTTCTTATACTTTTCCTTAGTAATTTAACGGTTTCGAAACAGAAATAGTAATTTTTATGTAATATACATAAATGTCATTATTACTTTTATTTTAAATATTTTAATTTTATATAATTTATTTATTATCCTAAAATTGAAATTACTTTGATGCAAAGCTAAATAATTTAAAGCTCTGCAAGCTATTAGAGATTCTTAAAAAAGCTTCGCATGAATTCAGTAAAAATTAAAAAATTATTTACAACAAAAAAAGTTTATTTGAAATAAAAAAAATTATTTTAACAATTTTTAAAGGAAAATATACATCATGATAAGTTTTCGTATCCCTTATACAGTAATTTAACAATTCAAAAATTGTGGTTTTTTAATAATTTAAATTAATGTTAAAAACACGTCTAAAACTTTTACACAATTATTAAAACTATTTCTTAAAATTATATAGTTTTGAATTGTTACACTACCGAATAATTGATACGAAAAAAGAATCACATTTCAGATAGAAAACAACTAAATCTCTGTCCTGAGACAGTGAAAGTGTTTCGACTATTATACACTTTCATTGAATGAAAAAAGAAGTGTACATAAAAAGTAAGAAAGAAACGAATAATCGCTCGTTTCGCTTCATCCCACGCATTCTCAATCACACACAATGTCCTCAACCAAAAAAGTCAAACAAATAAACTGGAAAAATCTTGCTTTTTCATACTCTGTCACGCACGCATGTTTCCCTCGATTTAGTCTCGTGAGGATTTGTCTCGACGTATTTCTTTTTATGGCGCTTGCGTGCTGTACAGCATTTTACTCGTTAGCACGACTAGAAGGTACGGCACTTAGCCGTTAGTATTAGTGGTATGATTTGGTTGTTCAGAGGTCCTTTTTGTTCTCTTTGGACTCCACGACGTCAGCATCACTTTCCATGGCTCCTATTGAAAATTAAAATACTTTAATGCTAAAAATCTATTTTTTATTTGTTGAAAAATTTCTTATCTCTGATGTATATATATCTATCTGTTAACATTGAAAGAAAATCAATGGAATGTTTTTCCTGATATAACATGCATTGTGAATAATCTAATTGATTAAATGGAAAAACCTTTAATACCAAAATTGTATAGATTTATAAAACGTACCGCCCATAGGAGAGGCTTCCGTGCAACTCTTATCCTGCTGGGCAGATGGATTTTTCTTATCCGTCTGAAAAATCATGCATGACACAAAAAACACAGTATTATTGAAACAAAATGATTGCGTTAGTTACGTTACATAAACGATACAAATTTAAAATAATGATTGAAGGAGATTACGTAGAATAGTTATTTTTTTCTTATCAATTTACAAACATGTTTCGCAGTCAAAGCAATTTTAAAGTATGTAAAAATAATGGAGATTATTTTTAAAATTCAATTTTTAATAGCACAAAATTCTATTAAATCCATAATACAATTTAATATTAATTAGCAAAACAAATTATAAATGCAAATAAAATATATTAGAGCTATTGAACTATTAAAATGTATGTATGTAATGTTATAAAAAATTTAGAAAAATATTTTTGTTATGAAAATTCATGAAAAAAATGTCTATTCTGGGTGAACCTCTGAAAAATGTTGTCAGTCCTACCGCAAAGTACTGGTGCCACAAAACACAGCCATAGACACACAGTACAGAGACTAGAGATTGGCACAGCAGCCATAGTAGAATGTTGAGGGCTTGTGTTCTTTCAAATAGTTCAGCTCCATGCCTGATACAAAGCAGGGCTTCAGTCACCATTATTGCTCCATATACCCAACACTGAGTACCTACTCGACTGCATGAAGGATCTGTTGTGTACATATAGTATTGTCTGAAATGAATGAAAAATATTAAAATGGTAATATCTTTTGATTTTAAATTAAAAAAGTATTTCTATTTATTCACCTAACGGATGGAGCAACTATTACTCCAATTAACAATAATCTTGATACAACAAAAGGATGTGAAGGTGGAAACTCATAAACGTGTTTCAGGAAGAATGTATTTAGTTCTGAAACTTGCCAGAATATTACTAGCTGACATAATGCCACAAATCTCATATGGGTACAATTTGGATCAAGCCACCTAACTGTTGTCCAGCTTCCTGGTGTAAATTGTAGCACAGCCCTTTTTATTTTTCCACTGGTACTTTCTATATCTCGAATTCCTACCCATTT
Source organism: Torymus tubicola (assembly GCA_035583055.1). Lineage (NCBI taxonomy): Eukaryota > Metazoa > Arthropoda > Insecta > Hymenoptera > Torymidae > Torymus > Torymus tubicola. Next base: position 14,292,534 of record JAWWEQ010000045.1, read on the forward strand.
GTACTCTCTCATTTCAAGTACTTGACAAATCTTCAGTCCTAACCAGATGCCTAATCCATTGCACACTAATACATCAAGGATCATAGCATCCCACCAGCACTCCACAAAGTTAGGAAGAAGATGAGCAAATGCTATTTCTGTTACTTCCCACATTACACTTATTGCCCATAAAATACCTAGATGACGTATTAAAACAGCCTTAAAAGCCCAGCCAAGGAAGTGGGCTACTGCAAATACATCAAGGTGATTCCAAATTTTTTCTATAGTTATGTCAGAGCAATTGACACCATACTCTTTATCCATGTCAATGTGAAAATTGGCTAAGCTTGGATCTATCCATACAAATATTTTGCGCACTGTTTCATAGTTCTGGAATAATACAAACAGCAGGAACATTTCATACAGCACACTGCAACCGAACACTACTCGCCACACAACTGGATGAGGTCTTGTAAATGGTCCATTAGGGAAGGTTAATATAGATATTATCAAAAAGAAGAAGACAATACATAGCAGTCCTGCTCTCATGTTATCCTCTACATTGGAACAATCCCTGAAAAAAATAATGACTTTTAATTTTGATAGTTCGTTTAATTAATGAATAATTTATAAGTTTATAAAATTTAGAAATATTTTCAATTCTTGAAATTTAGCATTATAAATTTGTATTTCACTAGTTTAATATAAAAATTTCTTTAAAACTGAAATTCTAAAATAAAGCTTTTATGTTTTTTTACATTATGTAATTTTTTTGCTCCCTTTAACTCATTAGGAACATATGCCTAATGACCTGTGCCTATTTGTCATCTAAACAATTCTAAGCCCCTAAGAAAGAACTGTACGTTATAAATATAGCTCTCAATGTTAAGGTGCTGTTTGGCTTAATCTGGCAGCACAGTGTTGCATACCTAACAAATGCAAAATAGATGACAGCACAGATTGAAATCAACAGAAGTGTAATGGTGTGAGGCTTGTAGAAGAACTCAATGGAGATGTCCTCGACAGGCCTTTCATTGATATTTGGAAAACTGTCTGTGCCTGAGCGAAGTCTGTAGCCTTCGCTACCATAACCATCCAAGAGATTCTGATCATCATCATGCCTGGAACATGTAGATTTCCGACTCCGAGGTTGCTCCTCAGTATCAGTGGTCATCTTGAGGCTTTCTGCTGCAAGTCCAGTATTTTTAAATCACTAAAAATACATGTTAATTAAAAAAATATTCTAAAATCATAATGTCATTATAAAAATATTCAAAGGACAAAATAGAAGACAGAAATATATTGTTTTCCTATGGTGCAACACAGGTAGGCTATTACTTATATTTTGTAATTTTAAAGAATTGAAACATTGTCTTAAACAATTGTTTTCTTCTTAAATATATGACTTAACAGCTAATTTAAAACCACCAACAATCCTATTCAAACCTTTTCCTTTGTCTCTCACACACACGCACACCCATCACTCCACTCAGCAATTGTTGTAAACAAATGACACGTACATACATTAAGCAACAACGCACACGGATAAACTACTGCACCTTCCACTTCCCGAGCATCAAACAGTGCCATGAATCTCAATGTCCTCCAAAGGCTCAGCAGCATACTCATACAAAATCCATTGATACAAATCACAGTCATCGATATATACCCTGACAACTTCCCAAGTGAACATGCAAGGTAGCTAATGAAAATCAATCAAAGCTTCGCCAATTAGCACCCAAATCGCGTTACATCAATACACACACACACACACGCATGCTTATAAAACGTCTCTCTTCTCTCATGACCTACTATGCTGATCTCTCTCGCCTCCCCCGCGCGCGTGGCGGACGCAATTACGTTATACAACAAAGCACCGCGGTATATATGAATATATAGACAGGTACCCCTAAAAAAAACTTATTTCCTCTTTCTCTCTCTCTCTATCTCTTACCTCGTCCTATCCGCAATAGCCAGCGTCCGGCTCCGACGGCACGCGGTACCTTTTCACGTGGTGCTACCGCAGCGTCGTCGCATACTCATCATCCGTCCTACCTCCTATGGGTATATATAAATTCAATTTGCGCGCACGCAACTTATACACGTCCCTATATATATACTCCGTCCGCTCCTCCTCGCGCGCTCCGGACTACGAGAGTGACTACTGACGGCGAGTTGTTGGCTGCTGCTACTACTATATTGCTACTGCGCGCGAATCCCTCTCACTCTCTCTCTCTCTAGCCTACCCCTGATGATTATTACAGGTTAGGTATGTTGCGTGTGTGCGCGTTTTTTAGGTTATTGCGAAGAGAGAGAGAGAGAGAGATTATATATGGCGGTCTTTTTTTATATCAGAGAGACGAGAAGGCCGCCGGCATGTGTGTAGTGCATGCTCCCTATAGAGATGCAAAGACGGGGAGATCGATTTGTAGCAGCGCGGATAAGTAATTGACCTTTTTCATTGTCCGTATATATACGCGTGCAATTGTCTCGCTTTCTTTGTCGCGCGCTTGCAAGAGTATATATATCCTTGTGTATGTGTGTATATATATGTGTATATATATATATATATATATATATATATACTATATATATATATATATATATAAAAAATACACTGTGTATGGAGAGGCTGACGCACATGAATAATGCTGGATTGATCGGCGAACTCCATATACTTGCTTGGGGGGGGGGGGAGAGTTCATTGAATCTAAATAAATAAAGTTGGGGTTGTTGAATCGAATGATGTGATCGGATACGTCTGATCAGTTTTGTCTTTAACCACTTCTGATAATTTTGTGGTTTTATAGTTAACTATTTTACATACGAGGAAAAGATAATACTACAAGCACGCTTAATTTACGTTTAAAAAGACTCGAGGAAAGAACAATGCGAAATTTTGTCTCAAGGACTCGAATTTTATTACGTTGCGTGTAATTATTAGCCATTAAAATTACTTACGTTCTTCATTCGTTATTTAACAATTCAAATATTTAGTTTTGTTTTTATATATAACGTCAAACTTTTTTATTCGAAAGTGCTTAATTCTTATTTCTCGCAGTACTTATTGTAATACAATTAGTTGAATGTTTAATAAATAATCATTACAAACATTGAAATTGTAATTTATAAAAAAATGTATAACGTAAATATTCGTGTTGTCTTATGCAAATAGTGAAAAATACGATTACTATACAAAACCTTTTCTAATTACTTAAATTTTATGATCGATTCTTTTTTTTTTTTTTTTTTTTGAAGAACTTGTTCAAAAAAACAAATGTTACCTATGAAAAGTATAATAGAAAAGACCTTGCAGCTTAAGCAGTATCGATATTTATTTTCATTATCTTGGCAAAATTCTATACACTTTTCATGTATTTGGTACGAAATAATGAAAAATTAAATTTTATGTTTAACACGGAATGCTTATTAATAATATAATCATAATCTCTTCACTACCTATCCAATAAAAATCTCAGTACATCTATTATCATAAAAAATCTCAAAAAAACTCAGTGTATAACTATATTCACCCCAATCACAAAACAAAACGAAATTGATCATCACCTAATCAACTTCTCACTCTCACGCTACTTAATATACTTCGTTTGCAACTTCGAAACTTTATCAACGCGCGCATCGTCGACGCATGCGTATTAGATCCTCTTTGTTCCTCTCTCTCTCTCCTTCGACAATTGCGCGGGCAGAGTCACTCGTAGTATAAGTATATTAGCTGCCTGGTGATATCGCGTTGTATATAAAAACGTGCGTAAGGATCTATTCGTAAAGAAGTTTCTGACTTTTATGGAAGAGTGACGAAAGTGAGTGAAATAGACGGAAGAAAAAAGGTTGACGTGGAGTTGGCGAGGTCGACGACGTGGTCGCGCGCAATTGTCGCGATAGAAGGAGGAGAAGGAATAGGAGAAGGAGGCTGCGTTGAAGGCGCAGGTGAGTATGTGCGTGCGTGTATATATAGTCTATGATAAAGTGTATCGAGTGATTAATTGATATTGAAAGTATTATTATGATTAGTGCAGTGGTCGAAATAGGTTTGTTGTGTAGGTGTGTATATTTGTATTATGAGCGATCATGCCTAAACAAATACCATAATAATGAAGTATGCAAAAAGGTGTAAGTGAAGTATGTAAAAATTATTGACGTTCGGGTCATTTTTTCCCCTATAATATATTATACCGTAGACGTAAAATGTTGTCTACATTTGTACATTTTTTCAGAAGGAAAGAGATGAGGGGTTTCTTTATATATGAATCCATGCATATTCAGCTGAAAGGCATACGTCATCATGCATCATATCGCAGAAAATGTAGAAACATTGAACGTGAAAAGATAAAGTAAAATAAAAAGACTAAAAGAGAATTATTAAATTTTGAATGAATGACAAAAGTAATGTCTTCTGCTGTGATGCAGAAGACAGAAAGCTGTATCTACTGATTTACGACAAGACGGAAACCGTCGACTGATCAGATCGAATGAGTATAGAAGATTTTTATATGAAAAAGATTTTTTATATTTGTACACACACTGATGTGAAGTAACACATCTATATGTATACGTGCGTATAATTTTTTTCTTTATACATATTAATGGCCTGAGAACAGAGTACATTTTATTAATATACATCTTCATTATTTTAGCTTCTTTCATAACGATAAATGATTGCTGAATGACTACAGAAACTTGGTGCAGTTCGGCAACGTCTAACGTTATAGGATAACACAAACAAGAAAAGTGCACAAATAAATGAAGTAAATGAATGAATTTTTATAATTTAATAACATATTTGAGTCCCGTTATTATTTTTTTCAGAATCGCGAAGGCGCTAAGTACCCTTAGTAAAAAAAATTAATGCCGATAACAGTTGATATCTGCAGCTATCAGAAAAAAACTGAAGAAAGCGGAAGAAAACAGAAA
>JAWWEQ010000045.1:14297544-14353741 GCA_035583055.1 Torymus tubicola
CGAGTATATATATACCGAAACTAGTTCGCGCACGTAGCTCTTTTTTCCCCTGACCCAATTCATACTATACGAGCGTGTTTTCTGTTGTATATGTACATACATAGCATCTTTATCGGGGTGTGTAAACGTATACACACACATATATATATATATACAAAAGAGAGAAAAGTCGCTTGTAAGATGCCCTTTTTGCTATACACGACGTTTATAAGTATACGACGACGCTTTCTAAACTGCAGCTCGCACACACGTGCACGCGTGGGGTAACCCGATTGCATCCGCCTACGGGGAGAAGGTGAAAACGTTGTGTGACGGCAACGTGATGCTTTCGCCGTCGTGGTTTTTTTTCTTTTTTTTCGTCTGTGAGATGATAGCAAAGGGAGAGGATGGAAAAGGTAGACGTTGTTGTTTGGTAGGTTTTAGATGATGAAAGGAGGGAAAAAAAAGGTTGCCGGTGTTGGTTGTAATGAGGGAATGTGGTTGGCTTTTGGAGGATATGGGGTTTCACGGTAATGGGGGTTACAAAGTTGCTTGGTTTGTTTTTTTCTTGGCACTTGATGGACAACTCTATTTTGCTTAATATATGTATACAGCGAAAGGTAATTGATGAATTATTTATGTGTGTGTGGAGTTTCTTGTAAATCGAGGTGTGTTGTGTACGTTGATTTGAAGGCGATAGTTATTGTGATTTTGGAAAGTTTATGGAAGAAATTAATTTTTTAGAAATTTTATAAAATCGTGGGGTTTGATCGTAATAAAGTAGTTTCCAGAGATAGGATTTAATTAAGCGTACATTTGATATTAAAAGTTATTCTTATTTGAAGTATGAATTTAATACGGGTTTAACTGACTGAGTAACTTCCCTCGTTATACTGCGTACATTTTACGTTCTTATTAAATCATCGTCTGAGTCAGAGTATTAACTTTTACGTTTCGTTCCACGGCGAATTTCGTTGTAATTCTTTATACTTACAAATTGAAATACTGGTTTCTACAGTTTAATATTATTTACATATCTCGATTAAATCGAAATTTTAATGCTCTGCTAATTTTGGTTTTAATTCGCATTTTGATAAAGTAATTAGAAATTATCTAATTTTGATCAGTACGTGTTCATCGTATATCAAATTTTTCTGTTATACTGTTTTTTTCTTTATATCGAACTGATAATCTTCAACAAACCGTTCGTAAATTATCGATGTAATTGGTATAAATTCGGTAACAATAAGATCTGGTTCAACAATGAATATACTTCATTTCATTTATTGAATTCTAAGTTCTATTTATGAAAATTCGATATGGAGGATATTGGATTTCGAGCGATGCAATTTTCAATACGCGCAAAAATAATATGCGAGGAAAATTCAACCAAAATGACCTAAAAACTCAATTTACTTTGTATCGACATTGATAATTTTACTTCTAAAGAAAGTAATTAGCTCATGACGTGGGCTCTGACTAAGAAAATAAGATAAGAAAATAAGATAAGATTGAATGTATTTTTGGGAATTTCTAAATCAATGTGAATGTCTATTTGTAAAATATTATCCAAAGAAATTTTTGAAAATTGTTTGTATCTATTTAAACGGTACTTAAAAATTCAATAAATTAAGAAATTAGAATACACATGATTTTTTTTCAGAATATTAGTATATTTAAGTTTTTCACCAATTACAAGAAAAAAAATTAATGAAAACGATCAGCAATGCAGGAATACCAGAGAAATGTATGCCACTTATTTTCAATTTTCCACCCAAGTAAGTAACGCCATTACCACCGGTATCGACAACATTATTAAAGTCACATAGGAGCAACTTTTTTTCCCACCTGACTATACCATTTTCAACTCGGGTTCTAATCAGCCTTCACAGCTAACCCGACGACGCGCGTATAGCTGACCGTCGGGATACTTTTTTTTCCTCGTTGTTGTCCTCTTCTCCCCTGTGGTATGTGAAACCTTTTGGCTCTCGATTGGGAAAGTTTGAAAAATCTACCGGTTCGAGGATTTTCCTAATGTAGATTTTATCGTATTGCACGCGCGTATATATACCTTTGACGACGGCGGCAATTTCTACCTTTGGCGAAGCAGGAATTTTATTGAATCGACCTCGTTTTACTGTAAATGTGAAGGAGACGCGCGCGGTCAGAAGTAAATTATTCTTGTGATTTCTTTGCGGATCGAATTATGAGCTTTGAACTTATAAGGTGTTGATAAATGAAGGTATATATATAATGGATCGAAAGTTAATTTGAGTTGCAGTTTCTGGAAATTCTATGTATAGAAAACGACTTTTGATTTAACTTCATGAATAATGACATAGTCGTTTTAGTTTGAAAAGAGGAATCTTTCAGTTCTGGTTTGAATATGGTTCATTTGAAAATCGCATTGTTTAAGATGATTTAAAATCTGATTTGCGCAGCATGACAAGAATTTTACAATGCTGCTTGATAACGCGATGAAAAAATGCTAAGCTGCTACTTAAATACTTATGAAATTGACTATCGTAAAATTCTTGAATAAACAATAAAACTAAATTCACTTTCATTGTTAACAGTTCAACTGACGTAACATAATTCCCTTTTATTTACATTTAGCGTTATGTATGTAGTTACATTAAAATACATAAAAATTAACAAATATCTTTCTGAAAGTCTGATTTGGGTTCGACATGGTCTTGTAATAAAAATCGATAGTCGATATCGTTAAATTCAATATATTTGTCCGTTCCCCCATGAATATACGGTATACTAAAACTTTGGTTGAAATACTCGGACATGTCGTATTCGGTCCATCTCAAAATTAAACAGTTAAATCACCGGTTTTTCCCTTCGACATTTCTCAATAGTGGAACATCTTCATTTGACGAAAGCGCTCGCGCTGTGCATGGACTCGCACAAAACGAGGGCGAAGAAAGCTCGGGAGCTTAATCCGTCAGATGAAAAGGCGACCAATCGAATTCTCCCGGAGATTCTTTATCCGACGACGGTTGAACTTGAATAGAATTGCACGCGGTTTCTCTCTCTCTGCGTCTCTCCATCCTCCTACTCGTGGCGCTATTAGATTAAAGTTCTGTGTCCTCTTATCGGCATTTTTCCTCTGCCTTATTCTCTGTCTACGCTTTCCACTGCCTTATTCTCTGTCTACGCTTTCCACTGCTCAAATAAGTTGGTTAGATGTGAAGATACCGAAGTACCAATATGTATATATATTTGTTGGAAAGTATTAACTCTTTTTTTATCTAAAATCAATAATTCAGATCTGAGATAGTGCATTAACTGATAAACTTCAGTTGTCTAGTAACAAACTCTTCTCCTTAGATCAGTTGTATTTTAGACGTACAGCTGTACGTTTCAGTAAATTTGTTTAGTGAAAAGATGACAGGTATGTGCAGTTAAAACTATCTTTTGTTTACGTAAGGTAAATCTACTAGTGACTAGCCACGTACCAGTACCTAAGCATTTTAGCATATAACAATTATTTTTATGATGTAGAAATAAAATTTTCAATGTATTATTAGTAACTTCCAATTATTTAGTAATTATAATATTTAATAAAATTTTTTGTTCTTAAGTTCGACGTTTGATCCTGTATGACTGATATCGGGAAAGTCTTATGGTTTGACTAAGAAAAACGGCACACTTCTTAAGCTCATAATTAGTGTTCCATAATGTTTTGTGACTTGAGAAAAACTTTATGTTGATAAAGACATACGGAATATGTACCAATTGTGTATTATTGCAAAATATACGTTTTTAAAATTTAATTTTACGTGTCTATCTGTTGGTACACGATAAGGCTTGTGTGATCAGTTGATAGACGACATACTCGTATACATTTCTATAGCTACTTTTGTTAACTTATTAACGCTAATTGTGTAAAACTTGTAAGTTTATACTTTAATTACTTTAATGATTGACGTTAAGTAATATAATTTGATGATTAGATTAACTAGTAGTTTCTAAAAGTATTTGAAAAAATTCGAACCTCTTAAACTAAAAATTTACAATAATATTTTGCTATTTCTTTTTTAAAGATATTTATAGTCTTTTGTAACCACCTTTTTTATGCAGTAATATTCGTAAAACTTCGCATGAACTTTTTGTAAACTATAATTATTATAAATCGATCGATTTTTAAGCTTATTCAACTAAAATGTATTATGACTAGGTACTGGTTCATCAAAATCGGACCACCAGGACTCTTTTTTGTATTTCTATTATAAAAAAAGAAAAAAAGACTTAATGCATATTTTTTCTATTGTAGTTTGGGGAAGTTCAATTTTACATAAAACCCAAAAAGTATTCATCCAATAAGAATTTTTAATTATTGAATGACGAATTTCTTGGTCTCAGTCTAGTAAGCGTCCAGTTACTGGTACATTTACCTTAATACATTGAAAAATTTGTCTCAATTTACGTTTGATTACTTCATAATTTTTAAATCGTTTTTAACTTATTTATAAAAAAATAAATACTAATTATTCATATAAATATATAATAAAGCGATTATTTTACTTTACAATAGAAAATTTTGAACGATTTTAAATTTTGTACAAATAAAATAGACGATAATGTAAAAATTTGCTAATTTTTACTAATAATAGTTCTCAAACAATAACAGTTCCTAATAAGTTATTTTTAAAATTTCTTTTATCTCTTATAAACTTTGAATTATTACGATATGTTCTTATAAAAGCAGCTTAGAAATTAGTTGAAATTATATCTTCTAGCTGTTTAAAAATTTTTCAGTGTAATATTAACAAAAAAAAAATTAAATACGTATCTTCTTGAATGTTAGGTTTACCTATTTTCATGTAATTTTTAGATTCTGAGACGGATAAATTACTGCTTTATTTTGACAATGTTGATACTATTTCTGATATTGAAGATGTTAGTAGATCTAAGGTGAATCTGCGTCAATGGATCATGACAATTGGTAATGGCTTACCAGTTCTCTTAATAGGCTTGGCACACGGATACAGTGGAATACTTTTTCAACAATTGGATGTTAAAACAGCGAATGCCACTAGATATATAAGAGTAGACGACGGTGAAATATTTAAGAAACCTCTTCTCACTGTTGATTCGCTATCGTTTCAATCATGGATAGCTTCTTCGTTCGTATTGTTCATGTGTTTTGGATGTTGGATTCTGTCAATTTGCAATAGCAGACTAGGACGCAAGCCAATTTTATGTTTCGGTATAACTACATTTATGGTTTCTTGCATAATCATAGCACTTGCCAATCACGTTAATTATATATTAATCGGTAGATGTTTGGGAGGATTGGGTGCCGGCGTTATGGCATCAGTAACAACAATTTATTTAGGTGAATGTTCTTTGCCGAATCGACGAACAATGAATAATGCTTCATCGGCCTTTGCTATAAGTATAGGTATTGAATTAGCTCATGCTGTAGGTACATGGTTTCATTGGAGAACAACTGCACTGTTTTGTAGCACTGTTGCATTGATTAATCTGGTATTGGTTTATCATATGCCAGAAAGTCCAATTTGGTTGTTGAACAAAAATAAATTTCGTCAGGCTATTCAATCGTGGACTTTTCTTCGAGGAGTTCGAGATTTAGACGAATTAAAATCAATGTATATTGAGAAGTCGCTTAAAAAACAATCAAAACTAGAGATAAATAAATATTTTACTCCTAGTTTTTGGAAACCCTTATGTATTATTTTATGTTTATTTGCTGTTGCACAGGTCAGTGGAATGACAGCAGTAACGTATTATTGCATTCAAATGATTACTGAAATTGCAGGAGCTGAAAAATCTTACATTGCTACATTAATTTTAGATACGTTTCGATTAGTTTTTTCAGTTATTGTAACAATAGCAAGCAGTCGATATAGTTCAAGAACATTAATGATCTGGTCTTCTTCCGCTTGTGCTGTTTTTCTTATTATATTATCTTTCTCTATTCTGTACAAGATTTACGATCCATGGTTTGCGCTAATAGTACTTTTTGCTTATGAAGGCTCAGTGATAATGGGGGTAAGCCCTATGCCGTTTAATTTTTGCAGTGATCTTTTTTCATCAGCGCATAAAGAAGTAGGAATAGGAATCGTCTCGAATTTTAATTACTTATTATTTTTTTGTATAGTCAAATTTAACCCATATTTATTTATACTTTTGAAACCGTCGGGTGGTTTCCTCTTTTATGGAATACTTACATTATTTGGCTCGATAGTGCTTTACTTTATTTTACCAAACACTAAGAATAAATCATTAAAAGAAATTGAATTAATGTTTTTAAAAAAATAATGTGACATTTTTAACAAATATATTGAGACAGTTTTGAAAGTTGTAGAAATGATTGAAGTGCAATACTATATTATTTTATTTATCTTCATCATTCACGAATTCAAGCAATGTATTATCGTAATCATACAGTGATTTGTGTAAATAGTTACGAAGTACATTGCCACTTGTTTATTATTTATTTAACTCTTGTGTTATCTGGCGCGTAGTAAGCCTCGAAAACTTCATCGAAAAAAAATACAAACAGATTACCTCCCAGGCGAATATTTATCGAATGCATCATCAGTAAATCTGACGATAAATAAAATGTTTCTCACTGTTAAAAATAACAGTGAATTTAATGTATGTATTGGAAACAAAATTTCATCTTGGTACATTAAAACTAAATGGATTCGTCATTAAATTTAACTTAATCAAATTTTAGTAAATTTGATAATAAATAACATTTATTTATTCATTTTGTAAATACAATTTTGTTGAGTATTATATTATTTTAATACTTATATAATTAGTTAAATATAGTCATTTGTAAACTCCCGTAATGTTCCAAATATTATAAGTGTATTAATATCGTCCATGTTCTAAATTACTTGTAACTTATATTCTAAATACTTTACGTTTAAATGTTAAAGCAAACTGATATTTTAGAAATGAAATTTTTTTGAAACATCAACACTCGGTAACTTCTTGACTCGTTTTTCAATATTGTCGGTTGGATTTATTTGTGTTGTCAATATTGGAGATATGTTATCGAAAATTATCTTGAATGCCATTAAGATACTGCGATTATTTTTATGTACTAAAGTAAACAAATTAAGTAAATATATTATTAGACCAATTTTTTAGTAAATAATTTATTTTTATTATACTACCTGTTACAACCTGCACCCATACAATATATAAATATGTAAAATTTCAATGAGTACACTGTTAGAAAACTTCCATATATATAGAGATACTGTGTTTACATTTTGAATTTCCAAATGTACACATTGTATATCTATATATATGGAAGTTTTCTTACAGTGTATTATTACACGAAAAAAATTATGTAGGAAAAATGACTATTTACGATAGTAACCGTGGGACGGGACTCATTTTCTAAAAAAAGAACTACAATATGTAGAAAATATAAATACAAAATTTTACTATAAATTGTAATAATTTTCATTGACAATTTGAGTCATTCTTATCGGTTACTATTAAAAATATTAATTTATTCTATACACCATTTTTCTTTGTGTACGATTATACATAACTTGTCTTACTTCAGGAAATTTTTTTTAAATATACGTTTTAAAATGTTAATTTTAGAAAATGTCAATGCAATACTGAACTTTCAAGAGAATTACGAAGAATTTAAAAGAACTAAAATATTTAGAGTCTAATAATTTCATCTAACGATCGCATCTTTCCATTCCAATGCAATAAATTTGAAAAATGATATTTTGGTCTTCTTAACTAGACAAGTTGTCCAAACTCCCATATTTCAAACTCTTAAGAATCTTTTTAATTACCGAAAATCTATCGTAGAGCGAACAAAAAAATTCCCTTAAAAATCCATTCTTCATAAACTTCTCACCTCCCGAAAATTCGCTTACGCCAGAATTAATTATTCAGGCCTCAGCAAGGTCTGTAACCCCTTGATAATAAAATTCCTTCCGATCTCTTCTACAACGTCTCTTCTCACTTCTCTCCCTCACCTTTTACCTTTTCCGAGAGGGATTCATCCGCTCGTTCGTTCCCACGTGCGAGAATGAAATTCGATTTGCGTTGCCGCCGTTGCAGATTGACGAACGGCGCTCGGCTGAATTTCGTCTTCACGCGGCGGAAAAACGCCGATGTGTGCAAATTTTTTTTTTGTTTGCTTTCTTTTACAGGGACGCGACACAGTTTTTTTCGGGTGGAAGGGAACGCGCTGTTGTCGGGTTCGTTGCACTGATAGTTATAGCGAGAAAACGTGGATGTATTTTTTTTTGTTTTTTTTTGAGGTTTCAGAAATGGATTTCGGAGAAGTAGGAATTGATTCCATTATCTTTTTGCTAATGAGATTTCCTGGGCGAGTGTATTAAAGATTTTGTTTCAATTTAAAAAGTTTGGCGTGAAATTAAAAAGAATCGATCGATTTGAAATTGGTTTAAATGTATCGAATAAAAGTAGAATACTGTTATTAGCATAAAATTAACTATAGAAAGTTAACTTTATGTAAAGTAAAAGCACATAAAATTAACCAAAAGTATAATGTATAATAATTTATGAATGACATTTCTACGAAAGAAATCGAATAGGTAAAATATGGTAAGTTTAGTATAAATGATGTTTTATATGTTATGTAATTTTACATCAAAATTATCTTTATTTTATTTAAAAGACTCGTTAAAATTTTTCGTATAAGTAATCTTCAAAGAAGTAAATGCGTACTCAATGAAAAGCTTGTTACATTCACTTTTAGATTAAATGAGATATCGCATATTCAAGTATTTCATGTGAAAATCGTATACTTGAAATATGATCTTACATCTACGGATACATCCGAATTCTTAAGAAATAAGAAAACTTAGGAATTTGCATAATGTTAATTTGATTTAACAATTTTACTATTGTTATCAAACCTTTAATCTACTTTTAGTGTATTTTTTGTGATTTCAAATCATAAAAACCTTAGCATTTTGTTACCTTACATATTCTTAATCCAATTGTCTACACTGAGAGAAAAATATTGTTATAGTTAATATATTTTCGATTTCGGGCCAATTATACCAACTTCTGTAGGCAAAAATGCTATTGTTAAGGCAAGTATATGGACGTATTTAAGCCAAATAGCTAATATATTAACTATTAACATATAACCAATTCACATGAGTATACTATCATTTCACAGTCACAATAACATTTTAAATTTAAAAATAGTAGTTTTCAGGATTGAAAAACTACGAGGCGCAATGAAATGAAATTTTATTAATTTATTTGCAATTAATTAAATTATATTTAATATTCTAAAAAAAGTACAAATAAAAAAAGCAGTTTTATTGAGCTGAAATCTAATAGTGGGTTTGTTCTTATTATTGAACGAAAAGATAGATGTAATTAGAAAAAATATAGGTTACATCTGGATAAAAGACAAATAAATACAATAACAATGATGATTATTTGAAATATTTTATTTATTTAGTAATTTAGCATAAGTCTCTACGACATATAACCAGTTTGCCATTAGCCATTTTATGTACCTTCATATGTCTTACAAAGCAATTTGAATCGAAAGTATAAGCCTCATCGGAAAGTATCCGATGAGGGAGAATAACTACATGAGCTTGAAAATGTTCGTTGAAGCCTACTGTTTCATATCTTTTATATATAAAAAACACATTATTTGAGCTATTTTTAGTAATACTTTTAATAATACCAAACATAGGGTCATTATTTAGATCAACGCTGATTTGTATTGACTGATTCTTTCTAAATAAAGTGTCGTTTATTTCTACAAATACGGGTTTGAAGTTTGCATTATTGGAGTGCAACGAAACTTTACAAAATTTTTTTTATTTTTAGTTTAATATGTTAGATTTTTAATTTTCTCATGTGTTTAGCGTTTTATAGCATAACCCAACATCAAAATAAAGATTTCACTGTCTATCGAGCAAATTTTTAATTGTTTTATTTATTTGTGAGAAATTATTTCGTTGCACCCCAACGTTGCAAACTTCAGATCCATCTACAAATGATATCTCAGTTAATTGATTGAATGACGGTGATAACATTTTAGTGTTTTTCACTACTCCTATAATTCTTCCAAATTGAATAGAATCTTGTAAACCTTTTTCCGATAAAATCCGAAAACATAATTCCAAATTTTACATTTCATCTTTACGCGTTATATACAAGCAATTTACAAAAAAGTTTTCTATGTATAAGTATAAACTACGCTAAAAATAGATTTTTCCTATAAAAATAATTACAACAATGTAACCGGTAGACCTACATCGAATCTAAGCTTTTAATCTTGTTTAATCTGTTCATGAGATTGTAGACAATTGGGGTTTGATTATCAGATGGCGTCCTTGCTTTAAACAAACACCACTGAATAAAATAACATGCGTTCTCGTTTTCAACAGGATACGTAAGATTGTAAGTTAAGTAAATTTGAAAGAGCCCATACAAAGATTCTAGAAGTGAATCTGGTTCATAACTGGTACATCGATGCAAATATAAACTTTCACAATTACCGTCGAATTTGGTGTTACAATCAAAATGAAAGGTTGCATCTTCAAGCCCATATGAGCCACGCTCTGACGTTTTTTATAAATTTCATGTTGAATGTCTCCTGTAATCTGTAAAAATAAATAATTACTTTTTTATTAATAAAATAAATATAAATTACCATAACTATACAATATTAATTCAGAAAAAATGACTATTTCTTCACTATTTTTATATAACCTCATTTATTCATGTCAAAATAAAAATTTCAATTTATGAATAAACTTATGTCCTATGCTTTTAAAGATATAATACAATAAAATATATACCTTGGCTTGTAAAATGATACCTTCTTCTGCTTCAATAGCAGTTGGTCTCCAATATGACTATTTTTGATTTTTTTCCTGTTGGACCAGATGCTTTTGGTTTGGCTACGATAATTTTATTTGTTTTTCGGCGATAGTACATGAACCATTATTTTTAGTCTTATTAAATCTTGGAAATCTGAACAAAGAAACACTTTTAGTGATTTTTGTATATTGAAAGAAGTAAGCATGTATTAAAATACTATTTAAGAAACCTTCTTGTACACCATTTTCTGTTAATAAAGCAAGTGTATCTTTATCTGAATCATTCACTTTCTGTTGACATGAAATCAACAACTTGTGAAAAACAGTACGCCAAATTGAAGTAAAAGCATCGTAAACAGTGGGATATTTTTTAGAATAGTCCAATTGTATCTAAAGAAATAAAGTTTTGTTTTAGATAATGTGAAATGAAAAAATTGATTTTTAAACTGCGAAATATACAAATCAATTTATAACCTATGGATTTTTCAAACTCACGTAACTTTTGAAGGAATCAACATTTCCTAATTCTGAAAAAAAATTTGGAAAGCTCTCGCTCTCTAGTTTCTTTTTCTTTTTTCCGAATTTTATATTGAGTTGTTATTAATGGAATTATTTTGGATCAAACTAGAGTTATTTTTAGTCATTTTTTTCATTATCAGTAATTAGCCCGTAACTAATTGTTGGCACATGGTTCCGACTTGGCACCCTTTTCTATTTTATTTGTAATGTCCTAAAGAATGAAAAAAAAAACTTGTTTGGTAAGTGTGCTCTCTAAAATGACGGGTCTCCATTTTTGGACTGAGAAGTATCCGTTTTTCTGTAGAATGGCTCATATATGCGTGGAGCTGTCTGCGCGTCGTGGCGTGCCGCGAACCGCGATCCCTATTATAAACAAAAACAGATATACAAAAACCTATTATTCTCTC
Source organism: Torymus tubicola (assembly GCA_035583055.1). NCBI lineage: Eukaryota > Metazoa > Arthropoda > Insecta > Hymenoptera > Torymidae > Torymus > Torymus tubicola. The sequence continues at coordinate 14,309,294 of JAWWEQ010000045.1, forward strand.
TTTCTCCCTTACAAAGTTCTTTATCTGTCTTTGTCTACGGAATGCGGCTCGACACACGCGGCGCTTCGTGTAGAGAAGCACTTTCATAACTATAAACTTCATATGTTAACTATTAACATATCGCATATTTGAAATAAAATATGCATTGTATCTAGAAGATTGTGCTATAGTTAACGTAAATAAATTACACAATCTTCATTAAGATATTGGCTAATTTTAATGTTATCGTGTGTACACGTTAACAATAAAGATATTTTTCTCTCAGTGTATAACACATCTACGCTATATATCAAAACCTTTTCTCTCAATGATTTCTCTTACTCCATGTATATCCTTTCTCGCATACAACTCAACTACCTCAGCGATTCATGTCAACTGGTTCCCTTTAACCGTGAAACTCGAAAAATCCAATTAAAAAACGCAACCCACTCATTCCTGCAATCTTTGCAAAAAAAGGATCACTCCTAGAATCCTCACAGCATCCTCTCTCTCTCTTCCTCTCGAAGGGTCGTATATATTTCCACGACGCCGGCGCATATGCGCAGCTGCAGCAGTATGTAGAGAAAAAAAAGCGCGCAACGGCAATAACTCGCGCAAGCGAAAATCCCAGCGCTTGTCAGCGTTATGCCTCTGCTTTTTTTCTCTCTTCGTTCTTCCTCTTTCGACGAGGAGAGAGAGAGAGAGAGAGCAAGCGACGGTCCACGCGCGTTGCAATACTCTGCGACCTGCGGGAATTGGTCGCATCGCGTGGAATTTTGCCTCCTGGCGAGAGAGAGAGAGAGAGAGTCGCGCTCGTTACTCGCGAGTGCAAAATGTATGTGAGGAGGGGATGGACATGTATGTGTATGTGTGTATGGACGAGAGTTCGCGGGAGGACGAATCGATCGGAGGAAATTGTTGTCGATGGACGGTGTCTAATCGGGTTTGCGCGATTGCATGCTGGGTGAAAGTTCACGGGGAAGGTGTGTGTGATGCGATGTCGTGTTGCTGATTTGGTATAAATGGTTGAATTTATTTATAAATGTTATAGTTTGTGGTTTTAAAGTGGGTTTGGAAGAGATTCTATTCATTTGTTTTAATTTAACTGGAATCTTCAAGAAGAGTTTGTATTAAACTATTTGAAGTATTCATTTTTGCAATTTAATACAAAAATATTTTGATAACTCATAAATACAAGATATTAAAAAGAGAATTAATTCTCTCTACTTTCGTATTCATTTTGCGTATATAGCATTTTTGATGAAATTTTAATGAATTATATTTTACTTGGTTGTTAAAAAATTGTCAAAGATTTTGAATATAACGGTGACCTACGTTTAACTTACAGTGAAGGAGTGACTCATCAATCATTCTTTTTCATCCATTTATATTTATAGCTGCCAAGTTTGTTTATGATTTTTCACCCAGAAAAATAACCATACATTTTGATAGCCGGAAATTGGACACTAGAGATATTGGAGATAGAAACGAAAAGCTACTTCGTATCCGAAATATCCGTTGTAATAGATTTATTGATCAAACCACGAGTAAACGGGCAGTATTTTAATTAAAAATCAGTACTAATATAAACTTTATTTGAATTTTTCCGATATTAGTTTTCTTGCTTTTATTACAGTTAAAAAAGAGTTTGGCATTTTATAACTATTTTTTTTTCATTCGACACGAATGTTTCATGAATTGATTTCTGTATAAATAGAGCACGGAGAGAACTCGATTTCAAATATTTTTTTTTTCAAACAGTTTTGTTATTTCATGAAAACTTTATTTTAAAAAATCGTTGAAATACAACAAAGCGTTTGTTATGTCACACATCTATTGTTGTTGACACACGTATGTTTGATTTTCATCGAGTTTCGAAAATAATTTGAACTTTACGCAACTGTAATTACATTTTACATACTGCGCAAGTGGAACTTCGTAAAGTAGAAAAAAAATCGTACACTTCAAAATTTGGTCCTTAGCCAAAAATCGTATTAGCAGCAGTATCCAGTCATCGACCTGACCCGAGATTCGCAAATTCATAACTCCTTGCAAAACTGGAGCATCCGCTTTTCACACCAGAAAATGTGTGCAGTTCCGATAAATAACAGCGCACGACATTAGTAAAAGTCTAGAATAACGTTCGTAATTTAAGAATTCCGTGAGTATAGTCGAGAAAATAAGTTAATGCGAGTTTTGACAGCTACGACTCATCGCAGTTAGCGCTGGGGATTATACGAGATTAGGGTGACTTTAAGGGCTACTTTTTAACAGGATTTTCTAGACGTACGGTGACAGTTATCTCCGCGCAGCCTTATTTTATTATGAGAATGACACGATGTCGTTTTGCATTATTTTTTATTTCGTCTTCAATTTTGAAACAGAATGCAGTGTTCTAGATACGTCAGTCGTTTCTTCATTGTGTGTATGTGTAATTACATTTCCGAATTAGTCTTTGTAAGAAACTTCGTAGCTAGCAAAGCGAATTATATGTCTATCTATTTGTCAAAATAACTCGATACTGGTTAAAAATTTGATTCGCTAACTTCGTTATATGAGTGTATTGGATGCTATGTGAACGAAGTTCTCTTGTGTACTGTTTTTATTCAAGACTATAATACAATTTTAATCTGAAAATCTATTATTTTTGTTAAGTTTAATGATTATTCATGTTCATATGAGAGAAAAGTAATCAAATACAAATGTAATGCATTTTAACGCGGCGTTATTGATGTTTCCTAATGATTATTTTATCAAATAAAACTAATTTACAATACTAAAAATTTATGAAGATCTTTTATATGTGATAAATTAGAATATTATGTAAAAAAAAAAGAAATAAACTATGTTTTACACACGTATCGGGTTATTAAAAAAGATCCCACAGTAGTAGTTGGAGGGTTGTAAAACCTTCTTTACTGGCTGACACGAGTAGTATTTTATGTTGCATAAATATTTCCGGGGTTCTACACGGACATTCGAGTAGAATTTTTTCTCTTTGACATGGATGAGAGAAAAGACGCTATTCAGTGGTTTTTTCCGTCGAGAGTCAAAAAGCAGTTAGTTACTTTCCATAAACAAAATTGGTATAAATCTATATTAATTAGTAACAAAAGATTTGAAAAAACTACACCAATCCTTTCTTAACCCAAACAATAGAACAGTTTAAAATATATTCCTTCCAAACTTCCCCCTATTATATTATTATATTCCGGAGTCAATTAAACTCGATTTCCCGGCAAATCGAATAATTTCTCCCCAATCAAACCCACTTCTCGACACCACCTCACTTGTTAAGCACCCCTCGAACAATTACGCGGCCCCTTAAAACCTCCCTTTTTCCACCTTTATCATCTCCTTGACTGTTTCTAAAAAAAAAAGAGTAATTCGCGAAATTTTTTGTCTCGTGCACACATGCGCGCGCGGTCAGCCATCGCCGGCAAGGCGCACGCGGGGGTGGAAGAGGGAGGCCGGCATATCGAGCGACGCCGGGCGCCGCGGCGGTGGTGGCGGCGGTGGCGGCGGCGCCGTGCCGCTCGCTCTCTCCTACGACCAACCCTCAGTCGCCCATCAGCCACCGCCCTGGTTGCGCCCCGACACACACACACACACCTCACATCGCTGCAGAGAGAAACCCTCGAGACACTCTTTCGGTTAGTTGCTTTCGCAAGTAGTAGGGGGCTCAGACCCCCCTAGGAGATTTTCGGCTGGTCTGCGTGTCTCTTCGATTCGTGAAATTTTTTTTCGTCTTGTGAATTGTGTGGAAAAGGGAAAGAGAGAAGGAGGAGAGAGAGGCTTTGGTCGAGGGGGTGGAAAGGAGAGGAAGGAGCAGTGAGTAATCCGGCGGGGGGCGGAGGAGAGACAGAGGAGGAAAGGGACGGCGCGCGAGGCCGGTGCAACGTCGCGCCGTGTTTCGCCGGGTGGAGCGATGAATTTGTACGATTTTTAGATCATTTTTCGGATGTTTTTCGGAAGGTAAGAAGGTAGTATTTGTGGAATTAAAAGTGATGGGATGCTAAAAGGGGGGGTCATATGCCAAGATGAAATCACGTGAGAGTTTTTTTTTTTCAAGTTTTATGTAAATTCTAATAAAAATAAGCAAGTGAAAATTAAATTCTTTATTGAGAAATATTACAATACATTGATTATTATAACTGTTAATTATAAAGTTAATATTTGACGTTAGATAAAAAGAGTTTTAAAATAACAATCGACTATTTTCATAATTTTTTTTTGTATTTTGCGATTTTACGTTGTGATTATATTTTTACATTTTTTCTTTAAATTACATAAGTACTTGAGTGTAATTTGCAAATTACATTGATAACACCGTAATTTTTTAGTGTACAATTCGTTTAGATTTTAAAAATACGATAAAATAGCACTTGTGTTATCGGTTGAGTAACAATCCACGACGATTGATTTCTTTTATTATTTATAGTTGCATATTACCGCGTTCCCTTCTTTGTTCGCGTGCCTGTGTACTTATTGTGCTAAGTTCGAAGTAGCTATTTAAATTATTATTAAAACTTTCTTTTTTCGACTTTTCTTGGCTAAAATTACTATGCATATTTTATAAAAGATTTCGTGGAAACACAGCCGTGAAATTAATATACAATGTCGTTCAATAATAAATCATACTTTGACTGATCGATTCTTTGTTTGTCGCAATTTTCTGTGGATGATATTAGAAAAGTACATTAGAAGCAAATTTTGAAAATAAAAAAAAATTCGAAAAAGTGACGTCATCACTAACTGCAATGCAATCGATAAAATCATTTTTATTGCTCGGAGGAAAGTCTATAGTCGAGTAAACTCATCGTCATAGTAACGAAATTTCGCCCTTGGTAACAGAATATCCTTACGCATGAAAAAGAATTTTCTTCAACGAAAAAACGTTCGTACTTTCATCAATACTTATTTTTAATTAATTTTAATTAACTAAATTGTTAAATCATGTTACTCAGATAAAATCATTTCATTTAAGCTTTACTGCAGTGTCATAATTCACAGATTAGGAATAATTTAAAAACCGGTTCACTTGTATTGGTTCAAAATGCAGCAAGTACGGGATTGACGTCATTGCAGATGGCGTAAACTAGTTTTTCGAATTCAGTGCTCGAAATTGGAAGACTTAAAAAAGTTTTAAATTCTTTTTTATACATTTAGACTTGGAAATGTAATTACAAGAAATTTTTTTTGCAATATTCTTCATTAATAAAATATTTTTTCTCGTCGTGTCTTAATTGTTCTCAATCCGAATGTATTAAAGAAATGTAACCTTAGATAAAACAAATAAAACCATAATTCAGGATGACGCTCGTCTTAGCAAATAACGCAATAAACCAAAGGCCCGCGTATTACCAGAACTTCATCCGCCCCTTCAATCTAATTTATCCTGCATATTCTCTCTCGCGCGCTCTCTCTCTCTCTCTCTCATCTCGTTAATCGAATCATCCTCACCGAGGGCCACGCAAAAAACCGAGACACCCCTTAACCGCACGCGTGCCACCAATCCTCTCTGTCTCTTTCTCTCTTTCTCTTCTTCCTCCTTCACCCCCATCGCGATATTCGCCGGAGAATCGATCGTAGACCAGCCGGCGAAGCTTCCTCTTCCCACCTTGGGACTACGTCACGCGTTACTCTCCCACTCTCTGTCCCTCCTTACAGTAGTTGATCCAGCAAGAGTACAAGAAGAAGAAGACAACACTCGGCCCCAAGATGCTGATCACCCTGGTACGCGACTCCGTGATGCAGTGCTTCTGCCACAGCTGCAAGGCGCCTTTGAACCTCGTCGGTGAGTTTCTTACCCGGTCGATCGATGTGTGTGCCCTGCCTTTCGCGTACATATACATGTATATATAATATACACCGTTGCTGTCGCTCGGCCCCCTTCTGGAGGATAATAATTGACGAGTAGTGTGTGTACGCGTACACCCATGTGTTGTACAACGCAGCCGAGTGGGAGGGAAGTGCGCGAGCTTTCGTAGAAGACTTGCGGTGATATAGGCAGTAATTAAAGAGCCCCTGGTGTACGATGGGTATCGCCACTTAATTCGATGTCAATGTTGTATAAACCTTCGCGTTGGCGGATTTGAATAATGAGGGGAGCTGCTTTTTGGAGGGGCAAGGGGTGCGAGTAGATTAATTGTACGATGTATATAAAAGAGTGCATGCTGTGGTAAAATTTTATTTTTAAAGTTCATGGTTCGGTGACGGAGAAATGGGAAAGTTGGGTGCAAAAAAATAATGATTAATTTAAGGTCGTAAACGTACGCGACGAGGTTCCCTTGGAATGTATTACCGCGACGAAGCTAAATTGTCGTCATAATTGAGACATAAATTATAATGCGACTTCGAGAGAATTCATCTCACATTTTGCGCCGTTGGTAGACTGCGAAATAGTTTAATTGCACAGCGGGCTAAAAAAAAGTAGCTATACGCTGATAATTGAAACCTAAACTCGAACTAAATTAAAATCTTCGATACTCCAGAGAAAATTACCCCTATCCTTAAAAAAAAAAACTTATATTGACACACGTTAATTAACGAATATCGGAGTCGCGCCGAGAAGGAAAAGAGGAAAAATAAACGTGGCAGGAAAGTTCCAAGTCAAACAGGCTGGCCGCAACGGACGATAAAGTTAATCCTTGCTAATTTATGCGACATTTACGAGATCCCTGGCGCCACCGTCGTACTGCGCAGTGTAAGAAGGATTCGTTCGATTTCGCGTGACGGCCGACACTTTGAAGGAAACGTCGCGCGCTTTTCCTCTCGTACATATACCTACGTCGGGCTTCCGATTCCCAGGCAAGGTCAATCGACTCGATTGTAAATTCTCCTCTTTTTTTTTCTTCCCTCTCGTACCGTTCGATCTGCGACGCAATATACCGACGAAAGTATTTCTGTAGCTGCGGGTAATGGGTTTCCGATGATGTAGAACGTTTGGTTGGAGTTTTTTTCGTGCCCAGAGTGGAATAGCAGATTTAAAAATTTGTAGACTATATTCGTACTGTAAACTTTATTCTATTATTTTTTTATCAAGAGCTTATTTTTCAACTTCACGCGCGAATTTAGAGTGGCTTTTTCGCTCGAAAGCTCGTGCAAAGAAGTATTTTCATCTCTTGACTTAATTTTTGGGTCGTGGTATCTTTATCATACTCTTGGAATGATTTAAAATTCTGATTTCAAGTGGGGAGCTTGTCTCACCAAACTCGGCTACCGTCTCCTTTGATCTACTGCTTTTCCTACTATTTTTTTTCCCCAAGCCACTTTAAGCAGCAAATATTTAACATCCTGGTCCCGCGTTAGCTTACTCGGTACTTTCAAAATAATCCCTCTTCCTGCATTATTAACAGCTGTGTGCTTAAGCCTATCGTCATTTTTGGGCTACACCTAGAGAGATAGTTATGGCTGTTTGCTACAGGCAAACATTGGATCAATGTCCACAGTCATCCAATCTAAACTTCGAATCAGTCTGTGCAAATGTAGTTGTTTTGTTTAACGGATCGATGACCAAATCGCGGACAAATCTAGCCCTACCCTGTTTATCAAACTAAATACTCAATGTCAATATTAACTGGCTGCCCATGTATCACGACGTTTATCGTCCGTGGGGTTGCTGCTATATCGGATTCGTTTTCACAATTCGTAAATCTACTGGACATATGATCCTCGAGCTAATTCTCTGATATGTAGATGATTTCACTAATTGCTTAACACAGATGAAATGTCATTCTGCATTGCAACTAATTACCTGAATTTGAATCCTACAATTCAGCCCGAACTATACACTAATTGTTTCTAACATTTAGATACCTGTCACAGTCACACCAACCAATATATTCAATCAATTCAATAATTCAATTACAACCCGAGACCCAATACCTCGGGACTTTTATGGTGTAAACCAATCGATACTATCCTGTGGCTATTGAAACTAATCATAACACAAGCCCGCGTTTGAAATCTGATCAGTATCTCACATCAGACCTATTCCCATCATCTGAATCGACAACTGATAAACCAACCCAACCCAACACCATCAAACCTCAAAACTTCTATCATCTACTTCTACTTCTATAACTACCCCTTGCAGTTCATTCACCCACCATATCGATAACCATCCAGTTCACAACAGTAGACCACATATACATGCAACAAATCTCGCTCCACGCGCGCTGTAGTATACAATCACATCAAAGCAAACGCACGCGGCCACTTCAGAATCCTCTACTAACCTCCTATCGACGCGAAACCCACTCAACTCGCCTCCCGTGTTTAACCCATTTACCGCGAGCACGAGCGCGCTTGTGAGCCGATCAATGGCCATAACCAACACAAATCACTCGATCGAGCAGTAGCAGCATATATACACAGAGTTCGACGTACCGTCTAGTATTCCCCTGTGCTAGCGCGTGCTTGTGTTTGCTGCTTTTCATCTATCTCTAGATAGATTTGCATTGTTCGCGTTACTGGATCGATGTCTACTGTTCTCCGTCTCCGTACCCGCGTCGGCTAATTATCCGCAATGCGAGGCGAGCGAACCTTGACTCCCCGATATATCGATCGGCTGCGCAAAATTACGGAAGTCGGTCTCGTGTGTGTATGTGGAAGTGTATGTGGATGTGAATGTCTGTCTGTATCTCCGGCGAGAATAGTCCCCTTTTCTCGCCCGACACTCGATACGGCTTATCTTAATTTTTTCCATTTTCCTGCTGACTGCCGGCGCGTATTGTTTGCCTGCCCCCTTCGCTTTGCCTCTTCTTTTTCTTTTCCCCTTTTTTGTCGATAGCTGTGTGTGGGTACATGTGAATATGTGAGAATACGTGTGAGTCGTTGAATCTTAGAGTCTCACTCTTGAGGGAATTAGCTTGTCAATCATGAATGACGGAATTTGATTTCATTTGTCTCTTTTTTATGACTTGGTGATGACACATTGACGCATAAGCGTATTTCAAAATGAATGAAAATGCTTTGGCACTTTTATCTTGGTTTTAGTAGTTTGAATGTTTTTATTTTTTTGTAAAAGATTCAATTTAAATTCTTGTAATTATGAGACGTATGGAGTAGAAGTGTTTCGGGAATTTTTTCCAGACAATTAAAAACGAAAACTTTTGATGTTGGAAAGTGGAAATGTAGATCCATTACCATTTTTGAAAATTTCAGGAGCTCTAAAAAACTTTTGGGACGAGGAAGTGCTTTTAAAAAGTTTTTTTTATAGCAATTGAAATTCGGCTGTAAAAGTAGTGAGTTCGAACTTTTGAATGCAATAAATTACGTGACTCGCAAACACCGCTTAAAGAGTGATACTCGCTTCTAGAATCAATACGTGAAAAGGCCAAATGGTACGATCAAATATTTAGCATTTTAATTCTAAAATCTATAGGTATTTTAAACGTAACGTGAAGTAAAAAAAGTATTTTTTCCAACTACGATTTTTTCAGTCCACAGCAATAAACTTGCATTACACACGAGCTCCCAAACCCCGAGCAAACTTCGTTTCGGCCGTTACGCTTCAAATTAAAAGTTGCCCTTATAATCGAGTCGCTGATTACTTTAGCCCCCTACCATCCCATTTGCCGAATCCCAGCAAATTGAGCTCGCCCAATCGCGAAAACACATTTGTTCATTCGCCCCGAATTCCGCTGCACGTTGCATTCATTAAATTTACGTGTAAAATAAAACGAATTACTTTTCATTCAGTCGTCTCGGTTCACATCCGCGTTATTATATATCCATTGAAAATATTTGCTTTAATAAACTCTTCGCAATTTGCATTGTCTCTACCCGGAAATCAATACCGTTATTTATATAACAAACATTTCACCGTGGACATTTTTTTCTTTCTCTCTTCTCCCTCACATACTCTGTGTGTATCCAACCCTCACTCGCAACTTTTAGCACGTACGGCGCGCAATGCCGATACGGCGCAGGTGTGTGCACTGGGTGATTTGTCATTGCGCACTGTCAGCCAGCCTTTGTTTTATCTCCCTCTTTCTATTTCCTCCCTTTTTTCCCCACACAGATGTGGATTTTTCATCGATTTTTTTTCCATCGCGACCGCGCAGGTAGTTTTTTTTTCATTTTTTTCTTTCTCCGGTATGTCCGTTCATTTTCTTCTCCACGGTCTTCGTCCGCAACCTCATCATCGGCCGGTGTATTAATAACCGCGATAGATTTTTCCTGCGCCATTAACGTCCACGCTGCTGGTTTTTTTTCAATGTCGCAGTTATTGAATTACCCAGCCACGTAGCACCTGGTCTCTCAGGTCGATTCATGAATTTATTTTTACCTTGTTTACATTATCGATTGAACTTATTTATAGAATAATGTTTGGATTACTGTGATGAACTGTCCATGTGATGATTATTTATGCTGCTTTAAACGTAACTAATTCAAGAGTTTAATTCGTACGTTGCTGAAGTGGTAAGGATTTTATCATAGGTCCTTCATAACGTTTGTTACTAAGGTTTACTCGTTAATAGTCATTGTAATTTAATCCGCAGAGATATGTCGTTCATGTGAAAATGAAGAATCAACTGTTGTGAATAATATACATACGATGTTTTAAATTATCTTACAAAAGCTGCTTGCGCTAAGCATTTTTCTTTAAAAGATCTAGATCATGGTTTTAATTCCACAAGTATAAAGATATTTCACAGGAACAACTCAAAAATGTATAAATGGCCGAATTCTTTGATAAGTGTTGATGACAAATCATTTTAAGCACCATTAGTTCGGTTACGACCATCGTAATGAAAATCTTGATTTTCATCTTTCGCCGTTACCCACAATTTTCCAGGTGATTTGTTATCTTATCGCGTCGACCACGCGATTTCACGCACGATTTCTTTCATGATCTTATCTTCCACGTAACTTGCCACATACCGACTCTTGACACCACTACCACCATCATCGTCATCACCATCCCTTGTTCACATACACCATCCCCTTCATCGGTTATCGATTGCATGTTACCCACTCGTTCTTCCCTCTTCAACTACTTTGCTTAGATCTAAAAAAAGACTCGACAACATTTCGCGTGCCATTATTAATTCACCTGGCAAATTAATCAAGCCTACAAACATGCCAAAATTAACTTGCTACTGCACTGCTATAGTAGCCAAACCTTACAAAAACACTGCTGTACACATGTACATAGACAGGTGTACGAATCGATCCTTGCAAAATCATCGCCTGGTCAGCAACAGCAATATAGTAATAGCAGAAGCAGCGTCACGCGATATCCTTCGTAGCCGTTGCAGTATGTGTGGCAGAGAAGTAAGAAAGGGTCGATACTACGACAGCACACCGCGGCACTGCAGCTCGATCAATTTCTCGTCTCTGGGAATAAAGTCGTTTCCCTTTTTCCGCGCACGTCGAAAGGGTTTCCCGCACGTGCGAGAACGAGATCGTATCGTTTGACATTATATATATATATATATCTACTTGCAACGTCACGGGCTTCAGAGCTAGGATGGTGCAGGCTATGAATGCCGAGTGGATGGCTGCTACTGTTGCTGTTACTTTTACGGTGTTTGGTGTCAATGCGTTTCTTTCCTATTTGATCATGAGACGGGAAAGTGAGTATCGATGGTTGGGTTATATGAGGGAGATCAGATCAGTGATAGAATCGATGCATGGAAGCGTGAGGTAGTAAAATTGTTTCATGCATTTTGAAATCGACTTTTCCTTGTCAAACTGAACGTTGCATTTCCCGCACTACTAAATTTTATGATCCATTCAATTATCAGAGAAGATGCAGTCAGGAAAGTATACAATCATCCTTTACAATTAAGGATGTATATGAAAATCCATTCTCAAGGAGACGAAAACATTGTTACTTTAGTTTCCATTCAACTTTGTAATTAGTAAACTTGTGCGCAAGTTTACTAGTTTATACGCAGAGGTGAATTTTAATCTGTTTCCTTGAGTAATTTTACAAAACAGTAGATTCCAATTGCGTGATACCAAATCTATTTAGATCTTTTGCGCAAACTAGTTTCAATTCTCAGACAGCAAAGTTCCGGCCTGAAAGGGAGTAATCCTCTTTTTGTTAAAAACTTTTATAATTGCTTTCATTTCCAGCTTTCAGGGCTAATTACTACTCGAGTCCTTTTAATCCTTTTGTATTAATTGTGATACCTCGTTTCTATTATTGCGCCTTTCGTATTCTTCAACATTGTTCAACCATCTATTGTGTCAAAAATCTCCATTGTAATCCATCGATACTTCCAATACAATTGAATAAAGAACAAATACTCATACCTTCAGCTGTGACAACAGAAACAACCGCATCCGCGTTTTTCCAATTACCCTATACCAACTAAATTTAGCTCCTTTGCGTGTATAAAACAATTTGCATAAAATGATCCTCTCCTCACCTTGCGCATAATAATTCCATAAAGACCACGCGAAAACGGTTCACTCCAATCATTCATTTCAGGAAAAATCTCTTGACTTTTCTCAAGTCTCAGTTCCTCACGTGTTCTCGAGGTCTCGCGTGTCTCGCGTTAACGAGGGTCGAGGGTCAGTTCTTTTGTTTTTTTTTTTACTTGTTTCACAATTTTTTTGCTGTACTTTGTGCATTGAGTGCGCGCGATTAGAGCAGGTTATTTTTAATGTTTTGTCGTGGACAAGGTTGTAGTTGCATTCGTGATGGCGTTTATTAATCTTTTGGTTTTTATGGTGTGTAGAAGGAAAGGAAAATAAAGAAAGAGTTGTGATGTTTTGCGATTTAAGATGTGATTTTGGTTAATTGAGATGGATTGGTCACGCGATTTGTTACACAATCAGTTGGATTATTAAAGGTTCTATTTATACCTTTAAATTAAAGAATAGAGGTTTTAAACGTTTCTCTTTTAAAATTATGTATTATTGTATTGTATAGTATTATTACATTCCTTTATTCTATAAATCATACCCAACTTTTTTGCTGGTTAACCTCCTCAATATATCAATAAATCATGAACCCATCACATGAAAATATATTTAGCACTCGTAAATCAAACACGTCGATTTTATCAGAAAAATATCTCACCCCTAAAAGACCGTAACAAGTGACACAACCATTTATTGTTTCAACGAAAAAAAGAAAAATTCTCTTACTCCTTAAATCATTTTACCTTTCCTTGTATGGTATTACATAAACCCTTACCCCCTGCAAATAAATTCGTATATTTTTAGTTAACAACATACATATTGTATACCCCCAAATATGATTATTCATCATATCGTACACCACCTAAATATTCATACTTCATAATCTCACCTGAATATTCAGTCTCTCACCTAACAACTATCGCATCAAACATCCTCCTTCCAAAAAAAGAAAACTTTCATAACCCATTTTGTCGATCGAATAAATCAAAATTGGTCTATACAACACTGACAATCACGAACTTTCTCTCTTCAATTCCACGCGCTTCTTCCGTGATAATCGCGAGATATCAGACATCAGTCGGGCGCGTCGGCGCCTACGAAAAGAAAAAGTAGAAGAAATCGAAGATAAGACGACGACGACGACACATGTGTGCCACACCCAAAGACCTTTTGTCCCTTACATATATACATCTACACACTACGCGCGTGTACTTTCGAAATTCACGTAAAGTGAGTCCTCCAGAAGTCACCGAGCGTAAAGCACTTAGGGCACAGGAGTGGGTGTAAAAAAAACAGAAGTGTATATATGCTTATACTACGAATTTTTTACACTTTTTTTCCTCTCCCCCTTGTCAATCCTCCCCTCTGGCCTCTCGTATTACGCAGGCACTCAGCGACGAGGTGCCGCGCCTATGAAGAAGCCGAGCGGCAAGGGCAAGCCACGCACCAAGCAGCCGAAGAAAGTCAAGTTCATAAGTGAGTATATATATGACTATAAGTTGTGTGTGTGTGTGTGTGTATAGTGTGAACGAGTATATATAGCGAGCGTCTGGTGCTTTGTGTGTAAACGCTTTGAAAGCGTACAGTGCCTATAGTGGTATTTTTTTCCCTTTTTTTTGGGTTGGATTGTTGTCGGTTGCGGTGTCCTAGTAGACACTTATTGGGGACTATCAAGGAACGATTATTATTTTCGGTTATAAGCGTTGTGTTCTGTTTATTTTTATAGTTAAGTTTTTTTAATTATACAGGGTTAAGCTAATTATACCTGTAAGTACAGTAATTTTGAATTTTTTTCTTTAATACACGGAGAAATAATGGTAATAAAAATTACTATGACTAATTGCGAATATGGTAGAGATTTGAAATACCAAATCAATTAATTCATATAGAAATTTTTTCTGCATCGTAAAAATGGCCATGTTTTACCATAAATTATTGCAATTTATTTGTTAATTTGAGTCTTTCTCCCGTTTATACAATTTCACAGTCATGGCAATTTAACAATAATTGTAATATAGTTAGTCTTATTGTACAAAAATACCAGATAAGTCTAATTCTGAACAGTAATATAACAACTGAGTAATCAATGAACGACAGTAGTGATGATAATTAGATATCTGCAAATATAATAAATCAATTAAAAATCATTCATGACTAATTTAAAGCAAACGTATAGATAAATACGTACCGTCGTAACAATTAAACCTGAGTCACGATAAACCCTATCGTCCTCGTACATTAGCAACCCGATATCACCACCCTATCAAACCAAAATACAAACAATTACAACTACCTACCGCTACACCATTAACAGAGCACCGTATTAAATCGTCACCGACGAGGAAACCCGAGACATATACATAAACTATTCTATATTTAAACAATGGCACCATACACACACACACCTGGAAGTCGATCATTCTCACCGCGTGCTTCATGCTTTCGGAAACAATACCGTCTGCGGTTGAGCTCTCGGGGAAAAATGCACGATAGTATATATATGTGTGTGTGTGTGTGTGTGTGTATAACACGCAGTCGCTGACGTTGCAGAGCAACGAGTGCAAGCGGAGAGAAGTATATAGAAGGCGGAGGTGAACGCTTTGTCGGCAGAAATAGAGTATCCGTGCCGGGGGTGGATGAGTATTTTCGGAGGTATGATCGCGAGCGAGTTGGGATTTTGAGTCATCGGGTTGGGGAGAATGAGAAAAAGTGAGGGATTATTTTTGGGTGGAAGATCGGCATTGGGAGGTTTAGGGAGTATAGGGTTGAATGGTTGGGTGTGGAAGTTGAAATAATTTTGTGATGTGAAACGTTGATGAAATTCGACGATGGATATTTTAAATCTGGAAAGGTTTATAGAATTTTCATTATGTACCCTTAGTATTATTTTATTAAAAATGATTGAGTGACATAAGAATTTAAAAAGTGTATTTATAAAATCTCTTCGTTGTTACAAAATCTATAAAGTCACTTTCGACATATTTTCATTTGATGTATATTTTTATAATCCGTCAACGTACACAATACCTCTCGAAAGCTTTATTTTTATTGTTAAAAAAAGGCATAATATGCATTGCTTTAAACAACAAAATGTTATTGTTCATCCACGTAAAAAAGGGATCAACAGTATACCATCAACAATAAAAGTTCCATCCATTATTCACGAGTATAAAATGTAAAAAAATATATATACCCACCTATACACAGCCACTTTCGCAACATCAGTCGCAAATCTCCACTTGGTATTCGCGAGTAAAAAAAAACAAAACCATCAGTGCGTATACCATATATCAAAGAGCTCGTATACTCTTTTATATAAATTCATACATACCATCCCTAGTGTATCCCACATCCCGGAAGTATACAATCACATCGGCCGCGTGTACTTTAAAAAAATTCGATCGCTCGTATATAGCGATTGAATATATCGACGTTTTGTATATTATCAATCTGTGATCCGATGTGAAAACATTGCGATGATATGGAAACTTGGTCTCCTTTATACATACATATACAGAAAGATCACAAAGGTAGATAGATATACAATGCGCGGCCGAGAATCGAAGGAGGAGTTGTAACAGCTTGCTTTTTGTTATACGATAAGTGTACGATATATATATATATATACATAGACGGTAGATTGTCTACAAGAGAATAGAGAGAGAGAGAGTGTAATGCAAGAGAACGGTGGTATGGTATACAACGGGTTTGTATTGTATACTTTGCGCAAAGAGGTGGAGTAGGAAGGGGAATTCCGGAGATAAGGAGGTTTAGTGCTTTTGGGGGGGTTTGGATGTTATATCTTGATATTCTAAATGGTGTAATGGTATATATAGGGGGGGCAGAGTGTGTGCCGGTTTGGTATTGTAATATTATAGTAACCCGCGGGATATGGGATGTGTTGTGTGTGTGTGTGAGTCAACGGTATAACGTGCCGCGTATATCCTTTGTTTGATAATGATCTGAATAAGAAGTTTTAACGATTGGTGGTTTTTATTTTATGCTGTGTCTATAGGAGAAGTGTGCCGTGGTGGTTCTTGTGGGTATCCTAGATTTTAATAGAGAGACAATAGTCAGGGATATAGTTTGCGGGCATTATATACGAGACTATCTTTAAAATGTTTGACAAACGTTTTTCTTTGGAGATTTTTTTTAACTCAGTTGTCTAATTCGAATACTATCTGATTCGATATTGGTCGGTTATCCCCTGAAATCGAAGAAAGGACTACTATTTTCAGCAAAAAGTGAGAACGACATACTGAAATATCTTATTTATTTATTTTTTATTTATTTTATTTTATTTACCAGAGTAATATAATACAAAATACAAGTAGTATTGCGCATTCAGTACGTTACGCTACAAGAGAGTAACCCAGCAGAGGAAAGACTTCCTGTTCGCTGTTTAAGTCATAAATGATGATTTTCTTTGAGTTAAGATAATTGAAATAAAAAAAATCAATTTACGTTTTGAACGAATTCTATTCCATCGCGTAATTCCATTACACAGAATCAACGAAATTTCATTCAAAAAATAAACAAAAGTGTCAACATTATTTTTTTAGCCTCGAACCTTTATAGATTAATGCACTACGCTGAACAATTAAATTTTTTCAACATGTAAACCGATATTCTATATTTTTATATTACAATTATTTTTACATTCTCTATACTAAGAAACCAGTGTTACTATAATAAAGTCCAATGTAACATCGTCTTAATTTACTACATAACCTCTGATTTACCACAACATACCAATATTTAAACAATAACCAAAGCAAAATACGTTTCAGACATGTCTATACAGATCTCCCTTCCCATCGTCCCACTCACCCTAATCCTTTAACCACCGAATCTTCCCACAATCACCTAAAAATACAGATCTCAACTAATACGTCTCTCTCCCCCTAAAACTTATCATTCCAGAACTGATCTCAGCAACTTCTCAAACTTTCCCCATCCCTCTCTCTCTCTCCCTCTCTCATTCTCCGACTAATATTGGTAATCCCTCCACCTCCCACCATCAACCGCGTAAAACTTCCAATATCTCATCTCACCCATACCGCGCCAATAACTTACATTTTATACGCCTTTATACATACCATCACCGACACGTGCGTCTATAATACCCCCTCCTAAAAAACAAGTAAAATCACCATCCCTTTAACAGTCACCCACACCCACACACACACACATTTTCCTTCGGTTCAATGCACTTTCGATGCGCGCTCTCGCATATCTCACGTATCGCGCGGCGTTATACACAAGCACGCGATACATCGCCAGATGAGTTATGCGCTTATATATACTCGCCGAGTGAATAACGAAGTCCCCGTGTATACGCTAACACGTAACCGACGTATTCGTATATATAAGTGTAACAGAGAAGATGAGTCATCACCCGCGGCGTATAGCAACTTACCGGAGTACAACCGTATTTGGAAAAAAGGTTTTGGGTAATTGCACGTATATATATTAGAAAGGGCCGCTTTATGTGGACAAAATACCTTTAACCTATTATTTTTCGTCATTTGGTATGGTAAATTGGCCAGTTCAGCTCAAGTACCGTTCAAACGCAAGTGATATATATATATATATATATATCGAAAACAAATGTAGGATGTAGCAGCTCGCCAAAGGTGAAGAAACTGAAGAGAGCCGCGCGCATGTGCGACGCATACAAACGTCAATATGCACACATATACATATATACATGCGACAGCTGAGAGCTTGCAAATTGCCGGTGTTTAAAGCTTGCGCTCTCTCTCTCTCTCGTGTATTCCCCTGTGTGGTATATGTCAAGGATGTCATGTATACTATGTGGATATTGCAGCTCCTGCAGTATAACTATAGCCTTTGTTAATGGAGCCTGATGTGACATTGTGTGTGTGTGTGTGAGTATATATATATGGGAAGTTCTAGTGAAGTACTACACAGTTGTCGCACTGTGGTTGGTTTTGGTTTTACTCGGAACAATATGCAGCTGTCTCTAGTGTGGTTATGTGTTTTAAATAGAAACGCGAACTCTCTCGAGTAATTTTTTTGTTTCAGGTCTGTGAATTAGCATTATTTGGTTATGGTACTGAATATAGCGTTTGTTAAACAATTTTCTTTTTAGATTTTAATTTGGAATGTAATCAACAACTAATTGCATTTTGTAACAATATTTCCGTTTATTATGATGCTCTCTTTGTTACGTAAAAAATGATAAAAACTCATTCGACCCCTCTCACTCCTCTTTTTTTTTTATTACTGTTACACAAATATTGAATGAACACTGGATTACATTGCCTCAATGTTAGAAAATATTACTATCAGTCAGTATTTGTTCCTCTCTCTCTTTCTCTCTCAACCTCACCAACCAAGTAAATATTTCGTTAGCCTGTTAAAACATACATTTTGCGGATACACGAGTCGGTAAATTTTCTCACCGCGAGGTAGAATATAGGAAATACACGTAACGTTACCCTTTATTATATAAATGAATGTACAGAATATTCTTTAAATAAATAACATTTCGTATAATTGAGTATAGCGTGAAATTTTAATTTTCGCATATATGAAGAAAATTAAATTCGTATACGAATAATTTCGAATATATCTGTATAACTTTGTACGTTATACGTTCAATTACAAGCGTTTCACCCGCGTTCATATAATTAACAATATACATCGGTTATCCATCCTCTTAATATACAACGTATACATTAAAATAATTAAACAAAACCATACTCCCCATAATTTACAAAAAAAAACAGAAAAAAGAAAAATCAATCGCCCACCAATTACCAACCTCGTAACCACCCATACAAAAAAAAATCCCTCGTCGGCCTCGTACTGCAAAAGAGCGAGAGTGAAAAAAAAGGGAGAGACACGAGTAGTAGTAGTAGTAGTAGTAACAGCTCGCCCCTCTCGGCAGACGTCGCGGCGCCTGGAGACACGCTGCTGCTGCTGCTACCGCCGCCGTCGGCGTTGCCTCTCCTCTCTCCCTCGTATATATACACCGGCGCGCGTATGGATCGATCCTCCTTCGCCTCTCTTTCTCCCTCGAGGCTGAGTCATACCTTGGCCTCCTGCCTCGGGACTTGCCTCGTACATATAGATATATATATACGTGCGCTCATTTTGCGCTTCCCTGGTGCAAGGGAGGAGGGGTGGAAGAATATGTGTGGGTGTGTGTGTGTGTGGGGTGAGAGACCTGTAGAGCTACGGGTGTGTGTGTATAGTATATGAAGAGAGGATGAACGGGGTAAGTGTGCAGTTGTAGTAAGGGGATGCGTAAGAGGTGATGATTTGACAGTGTTAATGGGTTACAGTGGTCAGGGATATTGTATATAGTGTGGGGGAGGTATAAGGTTCTTTAGTCGTTAGGAGATTTTTTACAGAATACGGGGTTACCCTCTGTATATTGGGATTTTTATTTTAGCGTACGAATGTAGATGGTTATTTAAATGCGAAGAACGTGGATCGATATATTTTTTGGGAGAAAAAAAGTAAAATGGACTGTTCGGTTTTATAAAAGTGTATTTTCGTTGAGATGAAAGCAAAAAATTATTTTAATACATAGAAGATTTTCAAACAACTTTTTTATTATTAACAACAAAACACGCGTAAAACTAAGTTTTCAGATGACTGCACTGCTTTGACACAGTATTTTTAATATAATCGTAAAAATACAATAGTTATTCCCAAAAATATCGGCATTCCAGAAGAAAAGGCCAAAAAAAAAGCTGCGTACGTTATATCTATCTTGAATATTGTCATGTATACTACGGCGATATAAAGTATTGTTCGATCAGATTAACATGACAATAGAGCAAGTCATAACGCTTCTGTCTTCCCTCCCACGTTTGATACCACGATCTCGCCAAGCGCCACGCAAAAAAAAGGGAAGAAGAAGAAGAAGAATTGATATTTCACTGTTCTCTAGCTTTTTCGCTTTGAATGCACTACAAGGGGAAACCTCGTCCATATAAGAGCTTTTGAATATATACTAATAGTTCTGTGAGATAACAAAGAGAAAGAGTGAGGGAAGAGATGTTACTTCGCAAACTTGTTAAATTTTATCAAGTTAAACGGAGAGCCCCAGTCCTCAGCTGTCATTTAAATTCAGTGGAAAGTTTCCCTCTAACGAAGTGAATATTTGCCGTACAAATGAAGTTGAAATTAACTTTTTTACCTATAGACTGACGGGGATTAAAAGTCATCGTTCTTTCCACACTTAAAAGTACAATTTCCTTCAGAAAAAGTACGATAAATTAAATTTTATCACTTATAGTGTTTGATAAAATTTATCTTCCTATATACTTTTTCTAAGGCCTATATACACGGAAAGTACATTTCAATTACCTTGCAAACCCCATACCATCGACGAACCGAAAATCTCGATTAATCAACTCTCGCATCAACCGCGTCGTCTTCTATACTCCCTTGGCGATTATACAAATCGATTATATATATATATACATGTATACACTTCCGTGGAAAATATTTGGCGAGAGGGACGCCATTAGGTGAATTGCAAAAATCCTCTCGCCGACGACGAGCGTTCCGGAAAATCTCTGGAGTGAAAGAAAAAACCACGACGCATGAGTAGCGATTGAGATTCAGTTGACGCAGCCGACAGAAAAAGAGTGAGCGTGTACGCGTTGTAGAGACAATTGCGCTTAATGTGATTGAGCTTCTAGCCGCGGCGGCAGTGGTTGTTATACCGTTGCTATTAGCGCAGACACGCGACAACACTGTAACGCGCGTTGATTATTTTAATGGCGCGGTAGTGCTATATATATATATATATATATATATATATATATATATATATAGAGGATGAGAGTTGGTGTTTGATTGCGGCACGATGATTTTGTCGTCGGGATTTTGGTTGAATGAGCGAGTGATTTTTAAGGGCGTGTAATTTGTTGTTGATTGTTGTGGTGGGAGTTGGGAGAATTTCGAGGGAGAATGGTGAGCTTTTGTTACCGGGGTTCAGCTATGAGTGAGAGGATATTATGGATTTTCCTTTGTCATGCGATTGTCGAGCGGTTTAATGCCTGCTAAGCGATGCTGTGATATATGTACAAAGCTTTCTCCTGTTACGTGGCGGAATTAAATGGACGTTTGTCAAAAATTTCTTCTTTCTTTTTTGATTGTTTGTTTGTAATGTGGTTTTACGTATTTAATGCGTTTAATTTGAATTTATGGATTTGGAGGTAGAAGAGAGACAAAACACTTGTGCTTTTATAAATATTATTGTTTATTTTTTTTTTTTTTTACAAATTCTGTTCTCTAAATTGAAGTCAGTGAAAAAATCACGATTTTAGAGTGAACAACAGATCACTGTGAAAAAAGGTAATATGCTCTTCAAAATAGTGCATATACTTTATTATTTTGGGTATTGTATATTGACTTTAAAAAAAAAAGTAGAATTTCACTACAATTTTACAAAAAGTTAATATATACGTCGAAGTGCATATTCACTTTTCTTGCAGTGACATATGTTTTTCTTTATAATAAAACATTGATTCTTCACTGATTTTAATTCAGTGCTTGCCATCAAAAAACTCACAAATATTTCTCGCCTATTACGTTTTTAAATATAACAATGTATTCTCATCTATATTTCTCTTCATACTTTCTGACTACTCTTCACCACACTCCCTCCACAATCCTCTATACTCAAAATTTCAAAATTAAAACTCCACCCATAACCAACATTAATTAATTCCTCCTTATGTCTTCAGCAACGGAGATCCGCTGCCAGGAGAAGACGAAGGGCGGGTTACGCTACGAGGTGATCCTGGCCGAGCCAACGGCACCTGCAAAGCGTGCGCCTTCGCCAACTCAGACATCACCAACTCAACCTCAGACCAACATCGAGGATAAGCTTCGCGCAGCAGAGGAACGTCGACTCTCCCTCGAAGCGAATAAGATTGCGGCGTTGAGCGCCCGGTTGAGCAAGATCGAGGAAGTGGCACGTAAGAAGGATGAGCTTAATGCAAGCTTCGTCCAGGCAACGCGCGAGTCGCTTGATATCAAGATGAACAATAGTGAGGAGAAGCGCGAGGCTTATATTACCGATCTCAGGAGCAAGTTGAAGGAGCATGTGAGTTTTTTTATTTTCTAATGTCATAGTGTACTGGTACATTTGTATATAGTTTTTATTTGCTTGGAGTAAATCGTAAAGTATTTTTTTGAAAACATTTGTTTAATGATGGAAATTGAGTGAAACATCGATATAAAAATGTAGAGAAAAATTCCCATGTTTTCTAGTAATTTGTAAAAGTACAAATTCTTCCATTGAAACGTGGTAAAAATGACTAGAAAAACAGTAAAAATTACTATTTTTCTAAGGGGAAAATTTGTACTTTTCGTTGATATTGTCAAATTACTAGAAAACATGGGAATTTTTCCATACTTTTTCTATCATTGAAATAATAATAAATATACGTGGGGTATCTGCTAATATGTAGAAATTTATTGTATAACCAGAATAAAATAGATAAAATTGTATACTTCCTTGACAACGAGGTATTTTGAAGTTAAAATAGCGGTAGCTTCGGAAAAAACGATTATTTGAAAAAAAGAATAGAAAAGAAAAATTAACCTCATAAATTTCTGGCAAACCGACTTATCTTAAAGTAAAGTTCACAAATTAACTCGAACTCCATGTCTATATAGATAGGAGGAGATAGGTGCCAAGTCAAATAGGACTTGGCTCGATACACTTCAGTATATGTCTACTTACATTTACAGTTCATATTAACTCGGACGTGCCTGATGTATTTGATTTTTTTTTCATTTTTGAAGAACGTAAATTTCTTATAAAATGCAGAGCTGTATTCAAATGCCATTTTATCAGATTTAAGGGTTTTACAAAAATATATTTATTGAAATTTACGCAGAGATACTTTTTAGGACTCCGATAAAGAAAAGTTTTTGACGTACAAAATATATTTTGACAATGGTTTATATAGGTAGATAATAATAAACAATGCAATCCAAAAAATTAATTAAAAAAATTTTAGTTTTTGATGACATTTTACAAAAAAAAAAAAAAAATAAAGTAACATTGTTTTCTCACACTTTGAATATTATTGCAGTTGGAAGGTGTGGAGAAGACTAGACTGACTCTGGAGCAACAGACTGAAGAAGTGCGCGTCGCCGTGGACGAGAAGCTCAAGACGGCCGCAGCACAGCGCGACGAGAACATCAAGAAGATGGTCGATCGGCTCAAGGAGCACGTTAGTATTTGATTTTCTTTTTTATCTTTTTTCCATAATTTGCACAGCTTGCATTATACATTTTTTGTGCACGTACCAAGTTTAGTTAACCAAATAAACTTTATATTTGCTTGAACGCGAAATAACGTGTATATTATTTGCTTTGTTCATTGACGCGTGGCGTATTCGCCGGTAAATATAGCGAATAATTAAAGCTATGTATAGGATATCGATATCCTAGATTTATAGGTGTGTCAATATATACCCTCACACGGATTGCAATATTTGATATCTATTATTAATTTCAAACGCTCGTTAAATTTGCGAATACTAATTATTCAATTGACACAGAGGTATAACAAATGTTATATTGTATTATATATCAAACGGATAAATAATTTTCGTGATGCCATATGGTGAAATTGTGTAGCTTGATATGTGTGCGGTAAATTAGTGTTGAATTGATTGCTAATATTATTAACGAATTTCTAAATTCCATAATTTGTCGACTGGATTTATTTTCATTTACAATTATAATTATATACGAAAACAAGCATACTCGTTTGCTTATCCAGCGATTTGCTACATATATTCAGTTATAACCGAAAAATATCGTCGATAATTAACGTATATAAATACATTCTTAAACGAAAGCTTTGCTAGCTCACAAAAATAAAATAATAATAAAAAAAAAAAAAAACTTCTCAACCTTTTTTACAGGAGGACCAAGTAGCCCGCGTGCGCCAGGGCATAACCGAGCGCGTGCACCAGCTGGAGAAACAAATCGAGAGCAAACTCGACCAGGCGCGCGAGCGTCGTGAGATTATCGAACGCGAGCAGAAGGAGAAGCTGCGCAACCACGTAAGTCCTCCTCTCTCTCTCTCTCTCTCTCTGTTTCTCTCTATCTATCTATCCCTAAACGCCCACGTCGCAATGCGGTCGCTCGCGCGACTTAGCGCACTGCACACAGAGACAGAGAGCATCGGTAGATATATACATATATACATATAGTATAGACATATATGTATATGTATAGTCTCGCGGTTTATAATTAGTCGATTGCGTATAGGGCGCTGGGAGGATCGGTTTTAGTAGTGTTTAGGGACCGTGTATATATAGGGGTGGTTGGTAGTATGTAGTTTGTCGTAGGCGGTGGGTTGTTTGCTAGCTGACTGGTGGGATTTGGGGAGTAAAGGCTTGAAGGGTGTGGATTGGGAGTTCCTATGTATCTGTGTAGGGTGTTGAGGGAGGAGGATTGCAAGTTTCAACGGGTCAAAGGGATATCGAAGGGATTTGTTGGTCTTTGATTGGCTGATCTTAGAATGCAGCAAGAGAGACGTTCGGTACATGATCATGGTTGAGTGGATTGGTGAGGGATGGAGAATATATAGGAAGAAAGTCGGTTGGTTACGTGGGGAGTGTTGTCGAGTTGATGTGTAGCAGGGGGTTGTGTTAAATTCTTAAATAAAGATAGGAAAGTAAGTAGTGAAAGTGAGTATTTACAGTAAATATTTAGTAGTAGTAAACGTTGATTTTAGTTTTATATGAAGCTGAATTCTCGTAACTTGTAGTTGAAGCTATATAGATGTTTCAAGAAACTCTGATAAAGGGTAGAATAATTCTAACAAACGTAGATTTTCTTTCCCCGTAGTAAGTATGAAAAGTAAAAGTAGATGTACTAGAAGAATATTGTTGAAAATATATATGTCCGGCATAATATAGAATCCGCCACCATTCAGCTAGCAAAAACTTCCGCAGGTAGTAGTTTAAAATATTATTGTGTAGCAGGGATTGGCACTGAACATAAAATTTACGATTTTTCTCATTAAATTATCAATTGGTTATTAAAAAATTATACAACAAAATTTACGCGTGCCAAATAACTCGAATTCAAACTTCTCCATGTAGCAAATATTATTCAAAGTTTCCCGCAAGTTTTTGCGGGAAGGACTACCATGAAGATACTTTTAATACTGTCAAACTTCTAATTGAATCAACTAAATTTTATTAACGCTATCAAACAAAAAAAGTTCAACATTCAAAGGATGAACTTAACCCTATCCGCAACGAAACCTTTCACTGTTCCACTCCAAATCAATCCACTTTTCCCACACTATTCACACACGTACATATATATATATACATACCACTCATCCACTTTACCCAACGGACGATCACACTCGCGCATACCTTTATACGCTGCACAAGTGCCGATCCGCGCTCGCTCTCTCTCTCTCTCTCTCTTCTCTTCCACTATTTCAAGCCTATTATACAAACACAGCCTTAGCCCTACATGTATAAGTGTGGTATGTGTGTGTAAAAAAAACAAATGCGGCCCCATTCAGAACACAGCGAGAGTGGCGAGGGTACGCGAGGCCGCCAACGCGCAGGCCGAGGCGACGAAGCGCGAGTCGGACGCGAGGTTGATCACCGCCGAGCACAATCGCCAGCGGGAGATACAGCGTCGCGTGCAGGCCATTCGCCAGCATGTAATATATACATAAGCGTCGTTCATGCACAAACGATGACTTCTTTTTCTCTTGAATCAGAGATATATATATTTTTGCAATGACTTTTTTACGATATTTTTTCCATCTTATATCTGTTTTTGTTTTTTTTTCGTTTTTTTTCTCTTTGATAGATAGTTCAATCTATATATTAGAGTCTATATATCTCACATGATGTATATTGCGCATATAGTGTATAGAGTACTTTTTGTGCGATTGTAATATAGGTTCTTTTCAGTTTGGGAGCTGAAGGTATGGCGGGTGGCTGTGATTTCATGTGTTATTTCGTTGAGGTGATTCAGAATAATAAAAAACTCTTAAATTACAAATTCGGTAAAATTATCTACAAAAATCTTACAGTTTTCGTTAATATTTATGATAATAGTGTAATCAGTCAAATATAAAAGATGTAATAAGTAATCTCGCATGAAATCTTTAAAAATTCACGCGTAGAATATTAATAAAATCTAATAATTAGATTTTTGAAAAATTATTTTACGTGTGAATTTACGTACCCATACTTTTAGTTATGATGTCATAGTCTTTTTGCTTGCTTATTCATTGTCTTATTTGAATTTCATCAGAATTGCCATATTTTTTAAAAGTTCTTCTAAATTCTAACTGATAATCTTGAATTATTCGTGTCTTATTTAAACTTAGAAATGGCAATTCTCATAATACGAAAATAGAGAAAGCTTTTTTTAGATCAATATATACAACTTTTCAATATCAGACATTATTGTCACTCGAATCAAACTAGACAATCACTGAAACTCTTTTTTAGCATTAGTCAAATTAGGAATTAATTTTGACTTAGAATGGCTGTTAGACGCTTGGCGAACAATTTTTTTACTTAGGTCTACACACACATCTAGTGCATACTTAATTCCTGTGGAGAAAAAGCATGATTGTTCGATACATACGTAAATTAAAACCTCTCTATATATATTTTGTGTTACAAAACACAAACAGAATGTCACACTGTATATGTACTCGTATATTATACAATACTCGAACAACATTCATGTTTTTCCCAGACTCTCTGTCACCATACGAAAAATCACTCTTTATTTAAGAGAGAAAGCATTATCAAACTAATCTAATTCTTATTTTCCAATTTTTTAAGGAGAAACGCGTGGAGATGGTGAGGCAAAACAAAGCCAAAGTGCAGACCAAAGACGGCCAGGAGGACATCGGCAGCGCCGCCCTCGACAACATGCCTGTGGGCAAGGAGACCGCGAGCTCCGGCTAAGCGCTAATAACTAAGTCTCCATTGCATGGCACTCCTCGCGTCGAAAGATAACAAAAAAATAAACGCTCGTCTTTAATTTTAACCATCATACTTACATTAAACATACAACTAACGTCTAGGAGTATTAAGAGAAAAAAAAACACTGCCTTTTCTTTCCTTTCTTAACTCCAATGCACAGATATAGACACACACACATACACACACACGTGCGCGCGCGAGATATGTATACTTGCGAGCGTCGTGAGATAATGATGAAAGAGTGTGCGAGAGAGTGAAAGAGAGCAAAAATTAACCCCGTGGCTTTTTTCATACTCATTATGATTGTCATTGTTGCGCAGTAAGGGAGAGGCGAGTGAATGCAATTATCGCTGCTGCTAACTATTGCTACTGTGTCATTTCACATTTTATGAAATATATTAATCGTTTCGCTTTCGTGTGGCAAACAGAAAGAAAAAAAAATAAGAGAGAGAAATAGAAATAATTATGAGAGATTTAGCTTTGGAGCTAAGTCGACGTATTTCAGAAGCGATGAGAAACTCGATTGATTACCGACTGAGTAAAAATAAAAGAAGATGTGAGCGCGATTTTTTAGCGAGCTTTTGCACGAAATTTTTCATATTTGTAGCATTTCATGGTTCATCATCATTTATTCAATTTAAAAGTTGAATGGAATGCAAAGAATTCCTGAAATATGATTTTAAAAATTTTAGTTACATTTTTTTTACAAATCATATACTTTGTAACTTTTAAAGTGTTTTTACATTCCAAATTTTCTTTGTTTAAAAAAACTTGAAAATTCTTGGTGATTTTAAACTTGCTCGGTTGGTAAGATTATCACTTACATAAGATTAATCAACATTTTCATATTCATTATTTACTTTAAACTTTATTATAACGCCATCACTCACACTCACAAATAATAAAGTAAGGCTACTATAAATTAGGAACTATAGATTAATTTATATAAGTAAGAGAAAAGAAAATAAAAATCAATTTCTCCCGGTGAGTATTACTTACTTAATCGGTAACAAGTGGCTTTCGCATCGTTGCGCGCGCAAAAGACAAAAAAAAGTTAAGAAGTAAGAGAGAAAGAAAGACGGCGCAACGTCTCGCGCTTTTTTTTGCATCTTCGCGTGTGAAAGCGCAAGACGTTCGCATGGCGTTGCGTTATTATATATTAAAAATACGTAATAGTGCTTTATACTAGGCTTGAGATATAAAAAAAATGAATAAGGAAATAAAAAAAAAACCTTGAAAAAAATTTTGTACTCGATCATTGTAATATTACTAATTGCGCTAACAGGATTAAAGAAACGAACAGATCTTCAATTAAAGGATATGTAGTACACTGATCTAAAAAGCGATATAAAAAATATATATGAAAAAAATCACAAAAAAAATATAAAAAAATACTCTATGAATAATATGACGCTTCTGTGATGACTTCACTATATCTCTCAAAGTGTTTTACTATACATTACCTATATTATATATTAAATTAGTTATCGAGAGGAGAAATTTAAAAAGAAGAAAGAGAAGACAAACTCGAGAAAACGTACATAAACATGCAAACATACATATATACACAACAACACGATGTGCCGCATGAGAATGATTAGTAGAAAGAATGAAAAAGAGAGTAAACTAAACTTTTTTCCTTTTTTTGTCGTAGCTAGGTGATATAATATCGAGCAATCAGCTTAAGCGAGGGAAAAAATTTTCAGGGGAAAAGAAAATTTTTTTGTACGACTATTCTCATAATCGGGTATAATGTCTTCGATCGCCCCAGTATTAGAAAAAATTAGATGAGAGCAGAAAAAATAATGATCGTCGTATATTACTGAAGTTCGCTTTTTTAATCGTTTTTTCAGTTTGACAGTATTTGTCAGTATTAAACAAAAAAATTAAATGTTTCTTCGTTTACATCATTGTCTTGAAAAGCGTTTAGATGTCATTATTTTCCCGTAAAATTCGTGTGTTTTTAACTTTTTCTGTTCGCGAACTTCTCAAAGCGACGAATGTTGAGTTGCAAAATGCGCGAGGCCTTGGCTTTCGGTCTATATACATACACGCGTCCGCAAACACCTGCAGAAGTCCGAGACTTCACGCGGAATATATGTGTGAGTGTAACCCTTTGCAAGGTACACACACATATATATATACACACACACAAAGATGGGAATAACGGTGTCTATTTTTGCATAATTGTTGTGTGATCCTTTTTGCAAACGACGACGTCGCGCTCGTACGATCGATACGCATTTATATAGATTTAAAAAAAAATCATGGGGGGCATAGAAAGAGAAAAGAAGAGAACGCATTAAAAAAAAGGTAAACTAACGTCTTTGTATGTTACAATGATTGTCATTATCGCCTTACGTTATTATTATATATATGATAAACGCTTATTAAACGTGTTTCCACGCTGAATGAAGTATAAGACGGGGGAATTTAGATGAAGTAATTCTATATAAGTAAGATTGCGAATTTGAAATATGGATATGAATTATATACGTTGTTTGTATGGTTTTTTCGTGAAAAGAAGCAAGGTTAAGGAAGAAGAAAAATTAATGATAATTATAAACAATAATAATTAATGAAAAAAAAAAACAAAAAGCTTCGATATCGTGCTAAGTGGATAAAAAAAAATTGCTGAACTCTAGGAGTGGTACGAAAGATTTAAAAGCGAGAGAAAACGCAAATAAATACACGTTCATATAAAAAAAAATTGTGTTTATTTATAAACCCTCGTTCATATTCCCATTTCATTTTAATTATAATTAATTCAAGAATTAAAAATCCCATATAAAATCAAAATATACTTCTAATTGTTACTCTTATATTTATAAAGCTCAAACCAATTAATTACCGATTTGCATGAATTATCATTAGAAAATATCAAACAAAAATGAATTTGATTAATCAGCTTGACAAACGTCTTGTTGTGAAAGTCATCATAGTGAAATATACAGTCATTATCTTTTACGGAAACGAGCGAGTGACTGCTCAAACGTTTCCAGCTGACGACTGAATACACATTCATCTCGCTGCCTTTTATAGTCTAAGATCTTCTCCCGCAATGCATGCGACATGGTAGGAGGGGCCGCACAATCTCATTCTTTCATTCAACGTTTTTCTAACGTATTTTGCGGTTATCATTTGTAGATTTCAACACTATACCGTTTGAATGGAAAGTATAAGTAGTTTGTATGATGTAGCAGATTATGTATATTCATTCAAAACTTTTTATTACATTTTGTTTGCAATTTTTTACCCTCTACACAATATTTTGGGAATAAAATTAATTGAATAACTCAAGTTTCTATATCTATAAATCATTTTAGTCATTGGATAATAAAATTTTTCTATTATATTTATTCAGATTTTAATTAATAATTTATATACTCGATTTATTATACATTGAGAATTTTAATTTAAATTTAATTTCTCATTTAACTGTATAGCGCTAAATTCGATTTTTCTAGAAGAACGCGTATTAAAAAAAAATAATAAAACAATTATATCGGCGTGCTTTTATGGTACAAATTATATTGTTTGTTCTTTTTACATTATCTCTACCAGGTGTGTGTATTCAAGACCAGATGCGCGCATAACCGGTTGGTATGAAATACATTTCCTTACCACTGGTTTAATACTTGTTTTTATCGGATTTTAGCTATATTTAGCCTTCTAATGAATGAAAAATAATACTAATGTTTTTTAATCTAATGATAGCAGGAAATCTCGATAACATTAATTTTAAATAATGTGTATATATACATACAATTACTGAAAGGTTTATTTACGATTTCTAATTTTTTTTTATTAATTTCTCAATTTATTATTATATATTAAACCTAGAATCCAAATTAAGAGTAAATGAATGATCGATCGTTAGCATATATACTTTTTCCTATAGATTTTATTCTTTTAAATAATTTTAATCTGATTTATAAACATATCATATTTCTAATAAAGTTTTTACCATTTATAGTAAAGCTATAAGGAAATCCTGCAGACTTATTTTCGTACGATAGAGATTTAAATTAAACGTCAATTACGATAAATTAATTAAATACCTATAATTAAATTTGATAATTGCTGTTGACGAGCAACACAAGTTCCAATCAATAAATAAGCAAACGGGTCTGCCATTGTCATAGTTTATATCTCTATCGGAAATAATATCAATGTAGAAAGTTAATAATAATAAATATCCGCATAAAACTGTAAAAATCGTTATAAAATGTTGGAATCTATAAAATTTAAAAAATTTTTAAAGTCACACCTATATAGGTAACAACAGAAATATATCTCTATATATTTACAGTTATTTTCCTAAATCCGACATTTTTTAAACAATTTCAAACAATGTACAATTAATTATGCAAACAGCAATTCGTTCACCGTCGCGCATCATAATTATCATCAATTCATATCCCATCATATTACATCATCCCTGCATTTCCCTCTACACTCATCACAATATTCCACCCACACGTCCATCATCATCATCATCACTTGTCACCTCTGCCTCTCCCTCACCTAAAAAACTTTCACCTCACCTCAATTTACACCCATATACCTAAATTTCTCTTCGAATCTCCCGCCACGCAAGCGCTCGCGCGACACGTCTTGCTTGGCGATTCTCCTCTCGATGATCCCCGTGTGCCACCCACACGAGCATCGATAACATCGTGGACCAATCGCAGCACTCCACGAAAAGCAGCGGCCCCCCTATTCACTCTCCCTATACGTTGTGTCGTCGTGTATATGTGTATATTATATACGTGCCGCTGTGGATTATAGGCGGCTGCTTCGCTGCGTGCAGTTACAGCATCCTATACAGGCCGGGAGCCAGTTCTTCCTCGAGCTTTATTTGGGCAAGTGTCTCGCGCGCGCAGGAACCGGGGATATCTCTTCCTCTGAAGCTGCGAGTCCGTAGTATAGGATATAATCTCAGTGTGTGTGGAAAAAAATAAGGAGAGATTGCCACGATGATGGAGATGCCGATCGGTGAGTTCTTTTTTTTTTTTTTGGAGCTAGCTGTACTTACTTCTACAGCCGGCGTATATGGTTTTTTCAAAAGTTTTTGAAAAACTCTTAATACTCTTGTGTGTGATATACCTTATATACGTGGCTTTTGTCACACGAATGGTCATCGCAGGTTATAACGTTAGAGTTGTTTCCGTTTGTGTATATAGGATTAACGTTGCTGCTGTTGAGTGCTGCGGGCGTGCAGTGCATGTACCCGTCCAGCTCCGACGTGGTCGACCTGACGCCGTCGAATTTCGACAAAAAGGTCATTGACAGCGATAGCATTTGGATTGTGGAGTTCTATGCACCCTGGTGCGGACACTGCCAGCAGCTGAAGGGAGACTACGAGAAGGCTGCTACTGCTCTTAAGGTGAGTTTGATTCATGATTATAGCTTTTAAAAATAGACGTAGAAAAAGGTTTGAGTATTATATGGGTTTATGGGCTTGTTTAATCATGATAAAGATTTGTGAGGTAGTTTAATGAGACTTAAACTGGATTGTTGTTGAGTTTCAATTGGATTGTAGTTTATTGAAATTATTGAAATTATAAACAGAAAATAGAAAGTAAATATAAGCAAGATATAGCAAGTTAATTTAATGTTTGTATTCAGTTATAAAATGATTTGGTATTAAAGAGAATATTCAATTGTATTTCTATATTTTGAGTGCATGACTCATAGGTTTTTGTCTTACCCATTTTCTTAAAAAATTTTGTGAAAGCTAAGCATTGTTCTACTTTTTTTATTTCATCAAAGTATTTCAATAAACATCTGCAGATGTATACTTTATTCAAAATAAATGTTTTCCAAAAAATTTGCAAAGTGTTTTTACCTTCCTTGGCTTTCTTCGAAGAAATAATCCATAACTCTTTGTATACTTTATTCATTTATTTATATCTTGGTACAAAAAAAAATTAAGAATTAAAAATAGATTGTTTTAGTATAGTGATAAAATTTACAATTATCTTTGTTTCCAAATTTAAAAATACTTTACAAATTTCATGAATAATATTATGTTTAGGGCATTGTCAAAGTTGGTGGTGTCAATGCTGACGAGCACAAATCTCTGGGAGGAAGATATGGTGTCCGTGGTTTCCCAACCATCAAGATCTTTGGTGCTGACAAGAATAAGCCCGAGGATTACAATGGACCCAGAACTGCAGCAGGTCTGGTTGACGCAGCTCTTAACGCTGCTTCGCAAAAGGCTCGTGGTAACTTAGGTGGCAAGAAGAGCAGCGAAAAGTCTTCTGGATCTAAGGATAACAAAGATGTGATTGAGCTCACTGATGCTAACTTCGACAAACTAGTTATGAACTCTGAAGATATGTGGCTTGTTGAGTTCTATGCTCCTTGGTGTGGACACTGTAAGAACCTTGCACCACAGTGGGCTAGTGCTGCCACTGAGCTGAAGGGCAAAGTGAAACTTGGAGCTCTGGATGCTACTGTTCATACTATCAAAGTAAGACTCATTTCAATATCAAATATTTAAAATACGTTTTTTTTACTAAACAAAAATATTGGGAGGTTAAAAAGTATTATAATATTCTTTACTTAAAATTGTTTTAGTATTTATTTATATATATCTTCTTTAAAAGTAAGAGATCTGGTTTTTGTTATCAGAATGGTATTTGTTTACGGTTTCATTAATTAAAAGTATTTTTAAAATTGTATCTTCCTCATTCTAAATTTAGAATACTTGTTTTGCAAGTATTTTACATTTCTTTTTCGTTAACAGTCGTATTTTAAAATACTTTATATGTCGTTTACATCAGAGATAACAGTTTTATCATATAGAAAAAATTTTGTAAACACTTATTACGTTATAAATACTCTGAATGTATTAACTTTAAAAAATAAAACATTCTTTATTATATTGTAATAAAAATTTTCAACGATTCCAAAATTCATAGGCCAGCCAATACGAGATCAAGGGATACCCGACCATAAAGTTCTTTGGTCCTGGCAAGAAGGATTCTGACTCCGTACAGGATTACGATGGTGGCCGCACCAGCAGCGACATCGTCACCTGGGCATTGGACAAACTCGCAGAAAACATTCCCGCTCCCGAACTTACGCAGATCGTAGACGAAAAGAGCTTGAAGAAGGCTTGCGAGGACAAACCACTTTGCATCGTTTCTGTACTGCCACACATTCTCGACTGCCAGTCTGACTGCAGGAATGGTTATCTGAAGATTCTCAAGACTCTTGGCGAGAAGTACAAGAAGAAGATGTGGGGGTAAGTGTAACAGAGTAATTAAATGAAAGTTGTAAAATATCGCCATAATATGAGAAGTGCTTTTTATACAAACAGTTTATAATTCTTAAAGTAGGAAAACTATATGGAGCTTTTTTTTAAGATTTTAATATTTTATTGGTACTTAAGACCAAATAAATTTTTTATTATTATTAAAATTACAAAACTTAATTATAAGTGATAAAGGTTTATAGTATTCTAAATTAAATTTATATTTTTAAATTATTTTTATCAACTTAACATTTTTTATAATGGTAATGGAAAAAAAATAATCGGTTTTTATATTAACTTTACGCTAAAAATTTATTTCTTTGATCAACAGATGGGTTTGGTCTGAAGCTGGCGCTCAGCCAAACATTGAAGAGGCCCTCGAGATCGGTGGATTTGGCTACCCCGCACTTGCGGCTGTTAACATTAAGAAGATGAAATACTCACTGCTGAAGGGCAGCTTCTCCCAAGACGGTATTAACGAGTTCCTGCGCGACCTCAGCTACGGTCGGGGTGGCACTGCTCCACTTAAAGGCACTGAACTGCCCAAGATTTACGAAGTCGAGCCCTGGGACGGCAAAGACGCTGAACCTCCACAGGAGGAAGACATTGACCTCAGTGACGTCGACCTCGACGAGAAAGACGAGCTCTAAGCTGCCCGTTATTGTTTTCGCTATCAACGTAAAACACAGACTGATTAACTCATTATCATCTTGCTTTTCGTTCGTCCCTCGTTTTTGTCTGTTTTTCCTTTGTATACGCGAGCATGGCGAAGGGGGCTCACGAAGTAGCCATGGAGGGAAAGGAATCTTTGTGTATGAATTATGTGCGTTTCCGTTCTTTTTTTTTTTTTTTATTTTTTTGATGCTTTGAGAAGATCTTAGGTGTCAGTGATTTTTAATGCGGTCGGTTGAGCGACTTTTGATGTTCGATATGAAATTGTACATATTTAGAATTTTGCACAAGCAAATTACAATAAATTTTCTAAAAGACGAAAATTGAAATTTGAAATGAGAATTTTTTAAACGTCAAATTTGTTATTGATAAAGTGTGATGGAACGTCTGCTTATTTTTTAAAATGGCAGACCGTATGGTACAAATAATCGTAGATGAATTATCCTAGCACGTAGAACTGTGTTATGGTGGTTTTTAACATTTTTATTCATCACACTATTCTAAGCAATATAATTCAATATTTAAATCGAATATCTGTGAAGATCTATTTCAAAGTATCAAAAATTGATTCAAAACAATCTTTTATTTTATACGAAAATAGATGATTTCATACGTAGCTAAAAGTTTCAGTAAAGAATTAGATTTTTGATTTGGAACTATTTTTGTAAGTGTGACATATGGCCTAATGAATATTATGTAGAGTAAAGTTTGAGATTGTTGTTAGAGTACTTGAATTTAGGTCAGACGTATTACAATAAATAAACAATTTCAAGTACTTAATAATATCTCTGGCGAAAAAGTTCAATATTCGAGATTAACATTCTAAACTGTCTCTAAACTATGTACTACATTTAATTTGTATTCAACTTCTTTTCCTGGGCAATGTAACGCAGTTAAATGCACGTAGAAGAAAATGTAATGGAAACAAAGTAATCGGTGTAAGAAACGAATAATTTATTGTAATTCATCCGGAAACATCCATCGTGCGCACTTATATGTTAGTAGTTTTACTATTAAGTCAGTTAGAAAAAACAAAGTGCGCGTCGATCCGCATTTCTTCCAGCGAAAACGTGTTGTGAAAAGCGACTTTCAAAACAGAAAAAATAACGACATTTGTGATTGACATTCCATGCTCTTCATCAGAGAATCATTTTTTTTTTTAACGACGTCTATTGTCTATTTTTATACTGATTGCGGTATTGCAACTTTCAAGCGGTCAACGTCCACTTTTTACGAATGGAAGGAGACGGGAAAAGTGTTAAATTATCTACATATCACAACAACAACAACAATAGCAGTGAGCTCTGAGTTTGCTGAGAGATTCATCCTCATCATTACGGATTTGAAAGAATTTTTTCTAGCTTTTTTACAGTTTAAATACTTGGATATATAGTTTGGTTGTTGAATTTCCGAAACTTGTGTGTGAATTTATAAATGTATGCATACGATTATGCGGCTCGCATTCAAGACACAAGAACATTTGTACATACGTTTACCAGTGTCCTATGAGATACTTTCACTTTTATTTCTTTCAAGTTTTAGCGTCTTCCAGCGAGCTCAAAATACAGCTACATTATGATAAATATTTAAAAGAAAGAAGAAAGTAAAATACAATCAACTACACACGTTGTTAAACAATGTATTTATAATTTGTCATTTATTAAATATAAGTTTCTTGAAAAATATATGACTCGTTATTTTATACATCATTCTATTCAAAATTATAACTTATAATTATATAACTCTTGAATATTTTTTATTATATTTGTATCATGTTTACCAAGAATTTTGTTTAAATGATATTCCGAAATTCAACAGTTTATGATTTTTGTTATAAAGTGCACTAAACAATTTATTTTTCCACTCAATTTTTAAAATATATAAATATAATGTGTTTATTTTGTTAGTTTATTTCACTTAACATAATTTTGAAAGATGTTTTTAATTATTAGATTGGTTTTGTTTATTGCATGTCAAGAATTTCAATAATTTATTTTACTTATTTTCATTTTAATATATACTGATTAAAATATACTGACTTCATTTTAATATTTATTTATTTGGTATTAATTCGATAAGTTATTTTAATTTCGCATTGTATTAAAAAAATGCTCTACGTTTTAAATGTTTTAATGATTTTAACAATTCTGGTTTTTACTATATTTCTCATTTTATACTCTATAATGGTTATTTTACTTAATAATAGTATTTTATTATACTATGAAATTTCGGAGAATTAAAATTTATAGAATTTTTTAATATTATTTAAACTACTTTACTTTTTACCATAAAAATTAGTCTATGATTTAAAATCAATATACATATAATTCTCCATAATATACAAGATTTTCACAAATACTTATAAAATTCTTTTACAAATCATATTGGGGAAAAGAAATAATAAAAGCTACAAAGATTGAGAAGACTTTTATGACAATATCCTTTTTTTTTTTTAAATTTCATATTTTCTAGCGGAAATTGTAATAATATAAGAAAACGTGAATTAAAGTAGGGATGTATTAACATGTACATGAAAGCACATAAACATAAAAAGCGTACTTTTTAAAAACTTTAAAAATTATGGAAAAAATGTATGTTTTTGTAAAAACAAACTGTAAAATTCTGACATTTTCTTACATTTTGATAATATTTTCCTAAATATTTTTACTTTTACGTTAAATTAAGTCTAAGAATATAAGAAATCCAACATAAATATATAATTCCTTAAATTTTTGAGTTTTCACCAGTTTTTACTTTTATTTAACTGTAATTTTAATAATAGTATGTAATATTATAAACCCACTAGGATTTAAGTTTAATTTCAATAATAATAATAGTAGATTACGTATCTATATGGAGGAAAAGTAAAGAATGTTTTAACGCATGTAATAAAGTGCCACTAACTTATTTAATTGTGCATTTTACACGATCAGTTTTACCATTTTTAAAAATAAAAGGGGATAAAAAGAATAGGCGAGGAATATATTGAATCAATATCATTTATTGAAATAACCAGCGACTCACATTAGAATGAGGTAGATAACAGTTGTTAAAAAAGTACATCATCATTATCTATCTTATATATAAAATATTATATACAGATATTTAAGTTGATTTATAAAATCTTTATTTTTATATGAACACATTTGATTTACACTACCTATAAATCAGTCAATAAAAATAATCTATGAGGACGTACGCAATTTCTTAACGCCCGTAGTTGTACAGTTCGTATAAAAATGTTGAGTATGGAGTGTTGCAGTCAGTTTGCAAAATCCGAGCGTCAAAAGCTAAGAGTATAAAAATTGTGTTTTCCCAAAAGATACTTAAAAATTATAAACCTAAATGTTGGTAAGTAAAAATCTGTATTTTTGTGATTTTGATTTAATTTTTCATTACACTATAAAAAAAACATCACTATAAAAAAAAACTGGGTATAATCTTTACATACCCGAAAAACGTGAAAAACTTTGTTTTTCTAAATACATGTTTAAAGGTAAATTTATTAAAAAGATTAAATTGATTAAATTAATTTGTACTCCACATCACCTTATATGAAAAAAGTATAGGTACGTTAATGTACACTCCTGTTGTACAAATATCATTTCATATTTACTATAGTTATAGCTATAACATTCCTTCAATTTGTATTGCGCGTTACTTACAAAAGCATCCTACAAAAGGATGCGTTTAAAGTTAATTCAGTTAACAATCAGTTTTTTCTCTGAAATAAACCGAAGGTAATCGTCGATATCACCTTATAAAACATACTTACTACGGTAGAGCGGAAGCTTTGGTCGTCTATTACCACCGGTATAGGCTTGTCACAATTTTCTAAGTTAATCAAGTCCTCAGCACAATTTGTTAAGTTAACCAAGTCCTCAGCACAATTTGCTAAGTTAACCAAGTCCTCAGCACAATTTGCTAAGTTAACCAAGTCCTCAGTACAATTGGCTAAGTTAATCAAGTCCTCAAGATCAAGGTAACTTGCAATTTTTCCCGTACAAATATCGGGTAAACCTCTTTCGTGTATCCCGCTCAATATCGTCTCCGCTCGTGCCAGATATGGGCTACGATTCTTTACGTGGACAAGCTTAGACTCTATGAAGCTACCGTAGAGTGGATATTTATCCGAGTTAATCTCACTCTCGATATACGCTCGCACATCATCATCCCGGATAAATCTGTCAACGTCTGTCAGGTTTCTCACCAGGAAATCGTATCCCGATACATAAGTATTTAACTTGATTTTCTTCAGCGCTTCTAATTCATCCTGACACCACTGCTCAAAGTTAGGAAGAAAAGGTGCTAGTCGCACTCGTTCACTTACATCCGGGTGAATATACAAACCGGCGAGTCTTAACTTAGTCAGATGCATAACACACGCTTCCGCTGCGCTTTCCAGCGGCTGCTCATGATACTTAATTAGAAACAAGTTTCCCTTCACCCAATCCAATAGCATATCTATTGCCATGGTACCGGATGAGTTGCGTGCATGTATGTCCGCATTATAATTCAGCAGCTCTATGACACACAACGCCTCCTTGTATCGGCCATAACAGTGTAAAAGCAACGGAGTACTACCGTCGTTGGTTTTTGCGTCGACATATGCGCCGTAATTTAGAAGTGTCTTCACGTATAAAGCTGTTTGAGTCCCGGCAGTCAAGTGTAAAGCAGTCAATCCCGTTGACGTTCTTGCGTCGACATGAATGCCTTTTTCAAGAACATATACAATGGCTGCGGCCTTGGCCGTGCTCCCTGGACACTTGAACTGCAAAGTACTCAGAATGTAGTGCAGAATGTTTTGGCCGTTATGGTAAGCATTTACATCTGCGCCTCGCTCTACCATTATCTTGATGAATGCATCGCAGTGATATGGAGACTTGTCCACCACAAACTGAAGAAGTTCTGGAAAACAATTATCGTCGACACTGTGAAGGAGAAGCTCAAAGGAGGCGGGGTCATTATTCTCAATAGTAATGTACAGATCTAGTTTGCCTTCGACGTTAGTCACGCACGGATCTGCTCCACCTTTCAGCAACTCAGCGATGATATCAGCGTGTTTCCCTTTCGTCGCAACGTGAAGCACTGTTTTCATGTTTACTACCGTGTTCGGATCAGCTCCCCATTGGAGTAGCATCTTGACAATAATGGTATGACCATTTCTTGCTGCGACGTACAAAAGTGCATGGATGTCCTCACCCACTTCATGCAAAATGTATCCGAACTTGAAGAATAGCTCGAAAATTGTAGTTGCTATTTGTTTGTCGACCATTTCATACAAGACAATGCGAAATGCTCTTCTGTGATAGGGATCGTTGATGTTCTTTGTGTATCGTAATAAATGAGATATACTCAATGTATTGGCAGTATGTAGATGTTTGAGTACAATCTCGAGTGGAATGAAACGGTCCATATTTTCAATAACCGTATTTGCTCCGTAACGTAAAAGTGCTTTAACCATCCTTGGCGATCTCTTCCAAGCGGCTAAGTGTAGTGGCGAGTTAAGATGGTTATTTAATGCGTTGATGGGGACTTTGGGTGCTATCAATTCTACGATATCCTCACACCTATTTGTAACAGCAAGGTGAAGAATGGAATTTCCTTTATAGTTTTCTGCTGCTATATTTGCACCCCAGTCTATTAACAACAGGATGCACGGAGTAGAATGCGACACGCAGGCTAAATGAAGTGGGGTGTTACCTGAACTGTCTTGCATATTGATGGTTGAATCCTGATCTAAAAATTAATTAATCGTGTAATCAAGAAAAGATTAAAATATTAATAAAATTGTTACACATTTCTTTACTGTACCTTCTATTCTTGGATCGGCCTCTAAAAGTAATTCCATCGTTTCCTCGTTACCAACTTGAGCAGCAGTATGTAAAGGAGTATGACCTACGCTATTTCGTATGTACACATCGGCTTTGTATTCTAAGAGTAATCGAACGATTTCTATGTTATTGCACAATACTGCAGTATGTAATAATGTAGATCCTTGAATGTTCTTAATCT
Organism: Torymus tubicola; assembly: GCA_035583055.1. NCBI lineage: Eukaryota > Metazoa > Arthropoda > Insecta > Hymenoptera > Torymidae > Torymus > Torymus tubicola. The sequence goes on from JAWWEQ010000045.1 coordinate 14,350,598, forward strand.
TATCAGACTCAGGATCATTATCTGAGGAGGATCGACATGGTCCATTGCAAGTCCACCTCATCTCATAATACTGAACATTATTATTATCTGAGGAAGATATGAAATCAGGACTTAGACCTGCTTCTAAAATATCGCGAAGAATAGTCACACCATTATTCCTAATGACTTGATTTAATGGATTACATATATTACGGACTATGTTTGGATCTTCATTATCTACGAGTGCTCCATTATCCAAAAGTAGTTTGACAAACTGCGAATTGCAAGATTTAATAACATGGTAGAATGCTGTTTTTTTATTTTTTATTTTTACTACATTCACTAAAGCGTTACTTTTTAATAATATTTCAGCAAGATCAATACGACCTAACTTGCAAGCAAGGTAAAGTGGGGTTTCACCGAGTGCATTTTTTTGGTTTACATCGGCACCATGATTGATTAAATATTTCGTCGTTTTTAATTTTTGGCCCATAATTGCGGCGTGAAGAGGTCGACAAGTTCGATTATTGGTGAAATAATCATTTGCTGTACAACCTTTAGACATAAATAATTTGACTATTTCAAGATTTGAGTATTGACAAACATGTTCAAAGAGATACTTTTTTGTTTTTCCATTAGTGTAAGTGCCGTGTCTTGCCGAAACTTTATTATTTAAAAACAGTGACACCATCTTTTCGTTATTTTCCCGAATTGCATAACAAATTGCTGGGCCTTGATCTACTTTATTAACATCAGCACCTTTCAATATCAGCGCCGTGGCCACATTAATATTATTACATATAACTGCATGGTGTAATGGATTACCTTTATACGTATCAGTATAATACCTTTCAAACTCAATATATTTGTCATAACTATTTAGTATATCTATAAGTTCAGCGGCATCATTAGTATGAAGACGGCTTTGGTCTAATGTCAATGGTAAGCGGAACCGAAAATAGACTGGTAGATCTGGGTGGTATTCGACGTCGTCGAAAAACATGATCTATAGATACATCTGTAACAATTTAAGATTTTCATTAATTGTAAATATCTATCAAACACTTTTTTGATTGGAGATTGCGTTATTGGCCGGCAATTTTTTTTTTTGAAAACTCGAATTATTTCAGAAAATATTTGATAAAATAAAATATTTGTAACTAATACGCGTTTCGTACAAAAACCAAATCCTGAAAAGTGCTTTAAAAAAATATACGACTTTTATACAACTTTTATAATATTAATTATCTTATAAAAGATTATAAAATCTTATTATTTACAGTTCTATTGGCTGAACAATATGTACATTAAATCAAAAGCTAAAAAACTAGTGTATGTATGCTTTGTGATGTAACGAAAGTGGGTTTAAAAAAATTTTTTACCACTTTGAAGTCGCGCACTTTGAAATAACATTTTTCTGGATTTACTCAGTTATGAAGCTGACATTTATATTGCAATTAATACCGATCAAATGTTTCAAATGAAATGTAAAAGACCAATCGCTTATACGCATTAGAAAAAAACAATTGTGAGCTTAAATTTTAATTTCTTCCAACGTAAATTTAACGAGATGTGTAGCTGAAGGGTAGAAAATACTTTAGTGACGCAAAATTTTATTTTTTAGCTGGATTTTAATAAATCTGTAAAAAGGATCTTTGTAGCCGCTGGAATAGTAGAAATAATATTCAATTAAATTTTTGACTCTTTCGATTTATCGAAATTTTTCAGATACCTATTTGAAAATCATTCTAATATTATCTAGATTTTATTACGGAAATATTTTGCTTGAACCCCGATAAAAGTAAAGATTGTCGCTGGTGAGATAAGTTTCTACGGTTTAGATACACAAAGTTTAGAAAAACATTGTTCTATTTTATTGAGTTAAAGTATACAAGAGATTTATTTCAATTGATTTATTTCAATTGATTTATTTACATTTTATTTATAGAAGGATTGTAAACAAATTATTAAATCATAGACTTTTGTTCTATTGAATTTCAGTCCCTTTGTAATTTTTGTCATAGATGCATATAGTTCTTATGACTTTAATGAGATTTTGATAAATTTTTTTTCAACACTCCGTGTGGAAAGTTAGTTTTTCCACACACTTGGCAAAAAACGTGAGGTCCATCTCATTCGTCTTTTAATACAAAAAGATATTTCTACATTTATTTTAAAAAATTCGAAGTATGTAACAACGAAAAAATTAACTTTTTAAACACCGCAGTGATGATTCGGAGCATTCGCATTTCATTCGGGCGCATTCGTACTCTCAATCATCATCCTCACTAAACAAAAGTCAATTTTCCTCTTCAGTTGCATAATGTATTATCATGTATTTAGTATTAAATGTTAGTTTTTCATTAAGTTTTACTATATTAATACTTCTTTAAGATTTACTTCATAAATTTTACTATTTAATTAAATAAACGTCTTAAATTAAATATTAATTTGAAATTTTATTACTATTCATAATTATTTAAATGAACACCACTATGAATTTGTTAGATAATTATATATAGGTACGCGTATTTTTTCCATGCAAAATATTTGTATACAAACATGGGACACCTAACCTCAAAAAAAATGTTTGACGACAAAAAAAAAGCAAAAACTGTATCTGTAACATAATATGTATATAAATATACTTACATACTAGAATTGTATATACTCAAAAATAAACTTGATGCTTTCTCTCGTTGCGGTTTACAATTGACCGTTGGCTTCTACTCTAGTTTGTTTTGGCGACAAACATCTTCTGACATATGCTCGAGGCATACGGCGGAGCGTATGTGTTTTGTACAGGTATATCAGCCGATCAGCGCGTCACCCACGCGCTGCAGCCTGCATCGTATAAACCGTGGCTCAAACGCAGCAGGACATAAGATAGGTATACACAAGCCTATACTATTGTTTGGTCATCTTGTGGCGCCATCTATTTTATTTTTTTTTTATTTAAATCCCCATTCAGCCATTCCCCATATGAACAAATATAATCCTGGGCAATGTACTCTTAGTATTATATATATATATATATATATATATATATATATATATATATGGCCAGTTCTCAGGTGAATCGAGAAGACAAAATTTTTTTTTCTTTTAAAATCACCTAAATAGCTTCGTAACCATCCCATATGTTACCCTGAATTTTTTCAGATT